>MEHQ01003846.1:18482-50065 GCA_008828725.1 Saccharina japonica | reverse complement strand
CGCTAACTTTTGGTTTGGCTCGGAAACTTGAATAACCAGGTTCCGCCCCGACTTTTCCCACTTTACGAGTTTTTGCGCGCTTGAAGCAGAAACATATTCCGATTCCGATTTAAGACAATGTTTCGCTCTTATCCCGGGATACCATCAAATCCGCTCTTAAACGGGGGTACGAGCTGTGTGGAGATAAGAGCGGTAACACTGATTGTCATGTTGCCAGGAGTTCTTAAATCGGGTACCCCACTGCTGTACCCGGGTCATATAACTCCTTTGCACGCACAGCATTTCAATGGAACTCAAACCGCAGGGTTGTAGGAAACGCTGCCCACATCGGACAGATCATCTACGGATAGATCATCCACAGATAGATCATCAAGATCATCTAGATCCTAACCTGCCATTATGAGATGTTGCGCAAGATTTGTGTAGTACAGATCCATCCCAGGAAGTACGTTCTAGATCATGCAGATTACACGGCTCCCACCCGTCAACATGAGCTGGGTCATACAGTTCATACAGATCATACAGATCATACAGATCGGGAATCTATCTGCCCTGAAATATCTAGATCGTGAAGTGGGAATCGGTGATCTATCTGTAGCTGGTCTGTCCAAAGTGTGAAACGTTGTTGATTTATCATACGAATCGCCATCAGCCCCCACAGCTGCAAAGCAGTCTCCCACACCGATAGGGGAGGCTGATAAGGCAACATCTTTCATCGTCTTGGGCGTCATACCTGGGTTCCAAACTGCCCTCACATCGGACACATCACCGATCCTCTCTTGATGATCTAGATCTTTCAGGGAAGATATATTCCTGACCTGTATGATCTGTATGATCTGTAGCTCATGTTGCTGGATGGGAGCCTTATGCTCTGCATGATGTGCTGTAGTACGTATTTCTTGTGTTCGATCTACACTACGAGTATACAGGTCCTGCACAGCATCTTACAACGACAGCTTAGGATTTGCTAGATGATCTATCTGTAGATAATCTATCTGTAGATTATCTATCTAGATGATCTGTAGATGATCTATCCGACGTGTGAAACCGTTCCTTACACGCTATCATACCCAATGGGATGCAAACCGCAGGGTTGTATTATCCCACTCTCTATCCATGAACATAAGGACCATTCGGATTTAATGTCGACATACAACCGTTGCTTATAATTAGGGACATAGTCGAATGAAGGAACGTTGTGTCAACACGCCAGTCCTCAGGCGCACCCTCCACAGCAGCAGTCTCACGCGTATCGCCTGCTTCGTACTGTGTACCCATCGCGCAGCTACTTCATGGGCGGGAAGTGCCATCGAGGCAACGGGTGCTTGTTCATCCACGACCACGAGGCACGAGCGCAGGCGTGCCTAGAGGCCGGGGATGAGGATGCAGACGGTGGCGCCCCCGGCAGCGGCATGCGAGAAAATAAGCCGAAAAAATTGTCCAAGGCCGAGCGGATAGCAAAGTGAGAGACACGGGACTCATGATTGTTTGTTGTGTGCCCATTTTGTTTTTTTTAATGTTTGTGTGGGTTCGGGCTGGTTCTCGTGTTAAACCGTTGTGTGTACAGTATTATTTTACGCGGCCAACGATCATTCGATGGAAGTATCGGATTGGAGGAGGCCTCCTGCCCCGGTCGGTATCGCTTTTACCAGGGCCGTTCACGGATCGGGTCAAACCTCACGGGTCAGGTCGAATCGGATACGGTAAGGGTGACCCGACCCGACCCGACCCGACCCGACCCATGAGAGTTTGAACACCTCCTGACCTGGCCCGGCCCGACCCGACCCGACCGGTGAGGTTTAAAAAAAATCCTGACCTGTGAAAAGCCCTGGTTATGTCTACCCAGCGGCATCAAACACACCCAGTATTCGTTATAATGTCGTCTCCCTGATGTGGAGGGAGGTACACCTGCTGTGGGCAACACTCTTTGAGACAGCGAAGTCACTCGTACAGCATGTTATAAATGGCGAGGGCTGCTAATTCCCATTGACAGCTTTATGAAGGGCACCGGAGGAAGTATAACCCATGTATGTACCTCCTCGCGCTATTTTTGCGTGTGTGGTGCTGATGGGTCCCGCTGATGGAGTTGCATGCTTGTGTGCTCGTGGCCGAGGGGGGGGGGGGGGCTGGCGAGCGCATGTGGGAACGTACAATTCTAGTAGTTCCGTGATTGCGTCAGTGTTTGGCTCGACCTCTTGGCTTTATGGTATGGCAGGCTGTCGGTTACTTTTGGGCACCTTTTGCCCACGTTTATTGACGTAGATGTAATACCGCTCTGGCCGACCGGGAATATAGGAAACGTTTGGACTCCGATGCTAACATAAAACGGGTATTGCATTACGGCTGTCGGTTACTTTTGGGCACCTTTTGCTTACGTTTATTGACGTAGATGTAATACCGCTCTGGCCGACCGGGAATATAGGAAATGTTTGGACTCCGATGCTAACATAAAACGGGTATTGCATTACGGGCCAGGGTCTTCCTAAAATCCGACCGCTAGAAAGTTACCAGGTATGAATATGTGCTTCTGCTTGACGATGAGGCCCTCCCATCCCAGCACATCAATGCCGTCCAGGGCAAATATTCCGCATCTCGGTCAGATAATCGATTCCCCGTTCGCGATCTAGACCTTTCAAGGCAGATATATTCTCGATCTTGTATGATCTGTATGATCTGTATGATCTGTATGATCTGTATGATCTAGCTCATGTTGCCGGGTGGGGCCCGCATAATCTGCACGATCTAGCACATGTTTCCTGGGTTGGACCTGTACTATAAACGTGTGCAGATCCTCCACAACCTCTCACAACGGCAGGCGAGGAACTAGATGATCTGTCTGTAGATGATCTATCTGTAGATAGATAGATCATGATCTGTCCGAGTTGTAAAACATTCCTGACGCTTTTCGTTTCCGTTACCGCCGCCCGCACCCTCTGTCGCACCCACCCGCAAACGTGACGTGCCTAATTATTTTGTGTACGTGGCGGCTCTGTGACCGATTCGCCGTGGAAAACAGGAACGCGCCGGCATCGAAGTCCACCCTTCTCCGGAAACTCCTCGCCCCCCAGCTCCACCGCGAAAGCAGCATCGCCCTCCAGGCCGTGCGGTTCATCGTGGCTTCCAATTTTTTCCTCGAGGTCGGCAAGGGTTCGCCCCCCGCCAAAGAAAACGCCGAATTATCTTCGAAAAACGCGACCTCAGAGGCGGCCGGCGTTATTAGCCCTTGGATAACGTCCCCTGCCAAAGAAAACGCCGCATTATCTACAGAAAACACGACCTCGGAGGCGGCCAGAGTTAGCCCGATAACTGCAATATCTTCGGAAAACGCGACCTCAAAGCCGGCCGGCGTTATTAGTCCTTGGATAACGTTCCCTGCCAAAGAAAACGCCGCACTATCTACGGAAAACACGACCTCGGAGGCGGTCAGAGCTAGCTCGACAACTGCAATATCTTCGGAAAGCGCGACCTCAGAGGCGGCTGGTGGTATTAGCCCGATGACGACGTCCCCTGCCAAAGAAAACGCCGCATTATCTACGGAAAACACGACCTCGGAGGCGACCAAAGTTAGCCCGACAACTGCATTAGCTTCGGAAAAGGCGACCTCAGAGGCGGCCAGTGTTAACCCGACAGCTGCAGCCAAAGAAAACGCCTCATTATCTTCAGAAAACGCGGCCTCAGAAGCGGCCGGCGTTTGCCCGACAACTGCATTAGCTTCGGAAAACGCGACCTCAGAGGCGGCCGGCGTTAGCCCGACAGCTACGGCCAAAGAGAACGTCGCAATATCTCTAGAGAACGCGACCTCAGAGGCGGCCGGCGTGTGCCCGACAACTGCATTAGCTTCGGATAGCAAGGCCTCAGAGGCGGCCAGCGTTATCCGGACAACTACATCAGAAGAGAACGCCTCATTATCTTCAGAGAACGCTCCTTCCGACGCGGCCAGCGCCAGCCCGACAACTCCATCACCTTCAGCAACCGTGACCCCAGAAGCGGCCAGCATTAGCCCGACAACGACGGCCAACGCGGACGCCGCATGCTCTCCAGAGAACGCTACTTCCGACATGGCCAGCCATGCCAGCGCTAGCCCGACGAGTGCATTGCCTTCAGGAAACACGACCGTAGAGGCGACCAGCGTTGGCCCGACAGCTACAATTTCTTCGCAAAACGCGACGCCAGAGACGGCTAGCGTTTGCCCGCCAACTACGTCAGCTCCGACCACGCCCGCGTCCGTGGAATGATCACCGTCGGGTTGGAACGTCGGCGGCATTTGTTCTATAGATAGCAGCGCTGCTCCTGATTCTGCTCCTAACTCTTGCACACATCGGACTGATTATTCAGATCATCGGTTCCCACTTGATGATCTAGATATATCAGGGCATATAATCGGTATGATCTGTATGATCTGTATGATCTGTTTGATCTGAATGATCTTCATGATCTGTATGATCTGTATGATCTAGCTCATGTTGCCCTGTGGGAGCCGTATACTGTGCATGATCTAGAACATGTTTCCCGGGCTGGATCTGCACGATACACATCCTGCATAAAATGTCGTAACGGCAGGTTGGGATCTACCAAGATGGTCGAGATTCGTTTTCTGTCCGGCGTGTGCAGTGCATCTCTTGTTGAATTGTTGGAGGAGGGTAGGGGGGGAAACGACAGCGTATACCGCATCGCGCAGGCGTAAGCAATCGTTTTGCGTGGCGTGAGGGTTAGGCTTCGTCTTAAGAGTTGCACGTAGACCAGCACAGGGCAGCCCTGCAATTAACAAATCGTGTAGCTGTCCCTAGGAGCTCGCTCAGAAGGAGGGCTGTTCAAGGGTCGGGTCAAAAATCGCCGGTCGGGTCGGATGGTGTCACCTAACCCGACCCGACCCGACTCGACCCGTGAGGTTTCGAACACCTCCTAACCCGACCGGACCCAACCCGTGGATTTTCAAGACCTCTTGATCCGACCCGCGAGTCCGGTCATGACTCTTAAAGAGCCCTGGGTATGTGTAACGGTCGTAAACTTTTGTGCGTTGATGCACCCGGGCCGGTAGATTGGTTGGTCGGGGAGTGGGTCGATCAACAGGTGGGTCAGTAGGTCGATCAGCAGGTCGCTCAGTAGATCGCTCAGTAGGTCGATCAGTAGGGCCATCAATAGATCGGTCGCTCGGTCGGTCGGCCGATAAGTAGGTCGCTCAGTAGATCGATCAGTAGGTCGATCAGTAGGCCGATCAGTAGGTCGATCAGTAGGTCGATCAATAGGTCGATCAGTAGGCCGGTCAGTAGGTCGATCAGTAGGCCGATCAGTAGATCGGCTGGTCAGTCGGTCGGTCGGCTGGTTGGTCGATCGCTTCAGCGGTCTCGAAAGGGCTCCCTACTTTTTGTCACCATGTAAAATAGAAGAAAGAAACTCGCAGTTTATATAGACCCGTTTTGGCGTTTGTTCTATGCCGTCCGGTTGAAGCCAACCGTAATTGCGATGCTTCGAAGAGGCGCTGGGTGAGATCGGTAGGATATTTCTCACCGTCCCCAACCAGGTTCGGGGAACAGCTTGCAAAACCAAACAGTAAGAAATCGCTATTGTTGTGGTGAGCAAGATGGGAGATTCTGTCACAGTAGCCGCTGCTCGGGAAGCTGGCTAAAAAGCACAATCAGCACAGTGGAAAAGTGGGTTGGTGGTGGCGATGTTGAATGGATGGCAGATGTTCGGATCCCAGGTAGCACTTGCGCCCGTGTGGCGACGCACGCAAAGGCGTTGGGGGGAGAAGGTTATCATGTCATGCATGACCTGTAGCCGGATGACCGTAGACCCTCGCATCCCTACAATGCCGGAACGGGGCACGTCGGGTTTTCCCCCCAACCAGGCAGACATTGCTTGCACCAAGCGCGAAGCACCGTGTGGTATTCGGCGAGTCGCATGAAGGGTGAGCTGCCTCTTACTAAAGAACCGCTTGTGAGGCGGACTTTGTTGTATCGGATGGCAGCGTCGAATGAGTCGATTTGTTTTCTGGGGTGACCACTTCCAGAGGCAGCAATGGGTGCTCTAAGGGGGGGGGGTTAAGGTGGTGCTACCAATTCGGGGTGTTTGGGGAAGAGGTGATGACGGCCAGGAACCTCCCGCGTGGTTTGTTGCAAGCGCTGGGAGGACCAGGCAGGGCCAGAGATAGTGGCTCATGATGCCGTGGTCGTGCCCCGGCGGAAGCCAAAATATCGCGGCAAGCGGTGTGACGTGGCTGGATACATTACTGTACGAGCATTGCTTTGTTTACGCGCGAAGATGGGGCCTTCGTCGTATGCTCTATAAATACTAAAGTGGCGTTATGTGCTCTAAATATTAAGTGGCGTTCGCTTCTTGTACGCGCGTGTGGTGCGCGCCGCTTGCTGTATCTCCCGCAAGGAGAGCTTGGCGCATCCCTGTTGCCGTTCTCTTAGTTTACGCGGTAACTTCGCGGTCGGCTGTTTGCCATCGGTGGCAAAGGCATTAGCCACCTGCCGCCGGTGGCAAAAAAGAGGGTGCTCGTCGCGGCAGCGGTGTAATAATAATGAAGTGGACGCCTTAAACGTGGTACAACTATATCGTGCTGCACCATCGGCCGTGTTAATTACAGCGCATTTTGTCGCGAAACTCCAAAATCTGCCCCCCCAAGCAATGTCTGCCTGGTCGATGAAAACTCGACATGCTCCGCCCCGGCATTGTAGGGGTGCGAGGGTCTATGATCATACGACTACGGCCATGCATGAAAATGAAGTACACCCCCCCCCCCCCCTGCGCAAAACGTTTTAATGCCGTACATAAAGAAAAACAAAACGTGTTGAGCGCCCTAGTGTTGGAGGTGTCTCTCTTAGGAGTAGGAACGGTGCCCAGTCTCGAAAGGGATGCGCGTGGTCCACGGTTAAATGACTTATAAGGCAAGCAACAAATGAGTACCCCTCAAGTCCCCCCGCTCGGTCTGCACACTGAACGAAGCAACGGGGCAAGATCGGGCCTGGAGCAAGAGTTGACGGGCTTTATTTTGGAGGTTGGGGGGGTAGGATTGCGGTATTGCCCCAGTCATAAGATGTACCATAATCCTTCCTCTTCCTCGGTGACGCATCGCAAGACACACACGCTAGCGTCATTTCTCTCTTGTGATGAAAACGTGTACCGTTCCACTCTGCCCGGAAATGTAAGGACGGTTTTGGCATTGGAACGAACTCCAAACAGCGCTTACAGTTTCGGACAGAGTGAGATACGCAGCCCCTTTTTCTCACTCCCTCTCTCTCCGGACAGAGGGTGGTATATACAAGTACCCCCTCTTCCCGCACTCCCTCCCTCTTTTCGCCTCAATCTCAGTAGAAACCCGCGTGAGCCCACCGTACTCTTGCGGTTCCGGACAGAGTGTGGTGTAGCTCGTTTTCCTTAATCCCTCCCTTGTTCAGACAAGAGTGTGGTAATGTACCATACACTCTTTTTCTGCACTCCCTCCCTCTTTTCGCCTCAATCTCAGTGGGAACCCGTGTGAGCCTACTCATATTCCATGAGCATTGTGTATTACTGTACCCTTTTTTCCCCTTCCTCCCTGCCTCCCTTCGCCTCAATCTCAGTAGAAACCCGCGTGAGCCCACTCGTATTCCATGAGCATGCGCCCGTTGTGCGCTGCCAGCGTCGGCTTGGGCAGGAGAAGCGGTTTTCCGTGGCGACCGAGCCGCATGGGCATGGTCGCGCCCCCTCCTACGGAAGACGATCGCGGACACAGGAGCCTGCAGCTACTGCTTCTGTCGCCTCCTTCGGCCGCTGCCGCCTCGCTTCCGTCCGCCCCCTCCCGGCCCTGCAAACCTTCGCTGTCGACGTCGGCTACGCTGGCTGTGGAACCACCGCCCACCGTTGTTTTCGAGGCTGTCCGTGCCAAGAGGGAGCCGGACGAGGGCTTACCGCCCAGCATCATGGGCGGGAGCACCGAAGACTGCCGTAGGGTGGGGAGTAGCGGGGGGGGGGGTACTCATGTTATGCGGGGGGNNGGGGTAGAGGGTACTACTAATAGCTTGTTGCTTGCCTCAGACATTTTACAATTTACCACGCATCCCTTTCTACCCCTAATGTAAACACCTTCAACATTTGGGCGCTCAATACGGGTTTTCCATATACGGGGCATTACATATATATGTTTGCTTATCTTACATTCTTTATGTTTCGTCTTTAGTGGCCACAGTCTATCTTCTGGCACAGCGATCGTTTTCTCGGGGGGGTGGGGGGGGGGAGGCGTTGTGCTCATGGTAAATTATCTAAAGCTCTCGGCCTCGTAAAGCCTTGCTGACTTTGCTTGGACCGAAACAGAAACCACCGGCACTCTACGTACTTCTACCTACTTTTAGTAGACAGACGTGTGTTCTGCGAGCTTGTTCGGCAAGTCACCCGCTGCGTAATTGCCTGAGCGAGGTACGTACCCAATTCGGGCGAGGCACGTTTCGCAAACACACCCGCTTCAGGGCAGCCCCCCCCACCACCCCCCTCCCCACCTGATCAACATGCTCTCCTACTCCGCTCGATCCTATGGCAGCCCCCGCGCTCCCCGGGCGCCTGGTCTTAGACAGCACTGCTGTGCGCGCTCGTCCCTGCTTTTTCTGCGCCGCCGCCGCCGCCGCCGTAGGCACCAGCACTGCTGCCGAGGGTGCCACCGCCAAGCTCGGACTGGGCTGGCGCTGACACGGGCCTTCGGTTCAATTTGGCCGGGCGGGAATCCGCGAGGAAAGCCTTCACCTATTGTTTTTTTTTCGTTCATGTCCCCGGAAGAAGGGAAAGCCAGCCAGCCGGGCGTGCGTACGAAAAGAGGTGGTTCGATATAAAAAAAATAAGAAGCCGCTGTTCGTTAAGGCGTGGCTATATACATACCGTCCCTTAAAAAACAAAAAAAAATCATGGATTTTATTTTCATCGTTTTGATTATCTTCGTCCTTCCGTTCTCTCTCCTTCCTAGTCGTAACTCAGATCTGGGGTCACAAAGTAGACTCCTCTCCCTCCTCCCCCACTGCGGTTCGTGCCTTGCATTTTTATCGCGAGAAGACTTCAGCTTTTTTCTTCCCTCGTCGACTCGCACCGAATTGTGCTGTACCCCTACTTGTATATATATAACACGTTATGGGTTTTGGTGTTTTTTACTGAATTTTTTAGCTTCAGGTTGTGTTATCATATACCTGGTACGAGATGTGCATCCTGCATGAGGACATTTAACACCCTTGGTAGCGACGATGGGAGATTCACACACCGCTTACAAAGACGAGTTTCGACGCAATCCTCGTTCTCACAGCTGTTTTTTGTAAATTACTTGAATATGTAACATTTACCGCTCTGGAAGGACACTTAACCCCTTAAGAAATGGTCCCATGATTTTGGGGAAAAATACTTGGAATTAGTGTGGGATAAGTTTTTCAGTTCTGAACGGGTTAAGAATGCCTTATTTTGGTGGCAGGCCCGAATTAGTATCTATAAAAATTAAAAAAAAAACAGCTGTGAGATCGAGGATTTCGTCGAAACTCGTCTTTGCAACGTAAGACAGTAAAAAATGATTTCAGTAAAAAAATGGCCACATTCTTAAAGTTCGACCCAAAAACCTAGCCTGAACATTCTTAACTCCAAAATTGTTAAATAGTGCTGTCAGGTACATGCCCTTATCGTATCGCACCTACTCTGATGTTAGTATAAAAAATGGCCACGTTCTAAAACAATTCGACCCACAAACCGAGCCTGAAAAATCCTAACTCCAAAATTGTTAAAAAGTGCTGTCGGGTACATGCCCTTATCGTATCGCACCTACTCTGATGTTAGTAAAACAATGGCCATGTTCTTAAAAATTCGACCCAAAAATCGAGCCTGAACATTCTTAACTCCATTTTTTTTCAAGTGCTGTCGAGTACATGCCCTTATCGTATCGCACTTACTCTGATGTTGGTGAAAAAATGGCCACATTCTTTAACATTTGACCCAAAAACCGACCCTGAATATTCTTAACTCCAAATTTGTTAAAAAAAAGTGATGTCAGGTACATGCTCTTATCGTATCGCACCTACTCTGATGTTAGTGAAAAAATGGCCACGTTCTAAAACAATTCGACCCAAAAACCTAGCCTGAACGTTCTTCACCCATTCAGAACTGAAAACAATATCCCACACTAATTTCAAGTAGGTTGTCCCCAAATGTGTGGGGCCAGTTCTTAACGGGTTAACTCCAAAAGTGTTTAAACTTCTGTCGGGTACATGCCCTTATCGTATCACACCTACTCTGATGTTAAGTTAGCAAATGGCCACATTCTTAAAAATTCGGCCCAGAAACCGAGCCTGAACATTCTTAGCCCCTAAATAACTGGTCCCACATGTTATGTTTGGGGACAAAATACTTGGGAATTTGTGTGGCATTTATTTTTCAGTTCTGAATGGGTTAACTCCAACATTGTTAAAAAAAAAGTGCTGTCGGGTACATGCCCTTATCTTAGCGCTCGCTCAGGTTTCGCGTTCACCTGCTCGTAGCCAGTGGGGAACACGCCCAGACGTCCGGCCCCAGGGTGTGGTTTCTTGTCCTGGCCATGGGCGATGGTTCCATTCCCGGGAGAGGCTAGGGCCGTCGTTGTGGCGTGCGGTGGTGGTTTCTTGGGATCGTCTCCGCTGGAGGCGCCGCCCTTGAAGCAAAAGGACAGCAAGCACGCCGCGTTTTGAGTTTTGCCGTCCGAGGTATGGTACACAGGTGTCAACCAGGTACGTGTTCCATTCCGACTTGAATCGAACATCTTCTAATACTGTACCACCACATTAATTAGTAGCAGTCTCTCTTCTATGCATTCAGCTTCATTTTTTTTTGTTCGTCTAGAACGGTGTGACCTGCTCCACCTGCGAAAGAATGCGCTGCCGAATCCACAATTCATTGTGCTAAGGGAGACGCAAACTCGCAGTCAATACCGCACATGACTTCGTAGGCACATTCCATTGTTTTGCTCTGTTAGGCTGTACAGATGGCATCGGGCCCTCTCGTAAGGAACTTGAAACCAGATGTTAGGCTAACATCCTTATACCATTATATACCCCATCATATGTTGGGGCGTGCCACGATAGGGGTAGCACTTTTTTTTGCCTCATGAGGCAAATATTTCTGACCGGCGGGAAATCAGATGTTAGGCTAACATCCTTGTACCATTATATACCCCATCAGATCTTGGGACGTGCCATGATAGGGTTACTCGTGCCATTTTTTTTGCCGTACGTGTATGAGCAAATATTTCCGACCGGCGGGGCTCCGTATCAGGGGAATCGCTGGTATGTCGTTTGTGTGTTAACGCTGTTTTTTATATATATACTACCTATTAATAGTAGGCCATGGCTTTCGTTCACCGGGTTTTTTTCACTCTCACATTTCTCAAGATCAGGTTGTGGGTGACTTACTACTACTACATTACTGTTCAACTGAGTATCATTACCGCAGAAAGTAGTAGTAATTACTTATCTGTAGATGGTCTAGATCATGATCTATCTGTAGATGATCTAGATCATGATCTATCTGTAGATGATCTAGATCATGGTCTGTCTGTAGATGGTCTAGATCATGATCTCTCTGTAGATGATCTAGATCATGATCTATCTGTAGATGATCTAGATCATGATATATCTGTAGATGATCTAGATCATCATCTATCTATAGGTGATCTAGATCACCATCTNACGGGACGGTAAACGACAGTATCTCGACGGAACGGGACGGTAAACGACAGTATCTCGACGGAACGGGACGGTAATTTTCAACGGGAGTGATTTTTTTGACGGGACGGGACGGTTAAGTACAACGGGGCATATTTTGATGATGGGACGGGACGGTAAGTGGCAACGGTTGGATAATTTGTCGGCGGGACGGGATTCGACGGGACGACGGGACGACGGGACGACGGGAACAGTTTAACGACGGTTTCACCGTCCCGTCCCGCCGTTACCGTCGTTCCCGTCCCGTCAAAATACCGTGATAAGCCTTGAATATTTGGCCCCGTACGTTGGGTGCAGTTTCAGTTCGTAGAGACATTCTGTCGAGACTCGGAGAAAATATTTGAAAAAAACTAAAACTACTGTAAGAAAAAACGTCAACTGTGAGCTTGAGGATTTCATCGAATATGTTGGGATATTCTTTTACCTCATTCGCTAAATTAATTAAGTATACCCCCCCATACCACGAGCAACCTATGATAAAACATTAGTAGTATTAATAGTATATTGTACATTAATGGTTTTTCCTGCACCTATATTTTTTTATCGATACCACTGCCCACGTTTTAGACTACTCTATTGGTTATATAGAATTACCCACTACAAGTAGCCTACTACAGTAACATTTCCATGTGACATGTAAGGTCAGTAGGTAGTGCCGTATAACAATAAATAGCAATACCCTGGGGTGGGGGGTTGATCTCATGTCATGGATGGCCGTAGTCATATGACCATAGACCCTCGTATACCAACAATGCCGAGACGGAGCACGTCGGGTTTTCATTCGACTAGGCAGGTATTGTTTGGGCGGCACCAAGCACGAAGCGCCGTGAGGTGTTCGACGAGTCGCGTGAAGGGTGGGCTGCACCCTACCATACTATCATACTAAGAACCGCTTGTGAGGCGTAGGAGGGGGGTGTGGCGATATTGCCGAATTGGACGTTCCTGGCGTTTCGACCCAGGGTTCGGTTCGAACGTAAGCATCCTCTCGGTTCCAGCTCGAACACCATCTCTGTATAACTATTTTCCCTCTTTTGCTAAATTAATTAGTTATACCCCCCCCCATACCACGAACAACCTACCTATATAGAAAGATTATTTTGGCATGGGTTTCCTACTACAGTGCTACTGCTGTTTTTTCCCTCTGTATATACCGTGCGCTGCGCTTGCATCACAGATCGCGTAAGCTACGGGGGATATACGGGGGGGGTTCGTCCCAAAAACGAGACAAACCTGACCCCTTTTTTACTGCTGCCAAACAAATGTCCCACACGAAATCCAAGTAGTTTGTCCAGAAAACGGTGGGTCCGGTTCAAAAGGGATTAGCGCGTTTCAGACGCTGCAGATGACGACACACGACACACCTTTGTGGAGCATCCGCCATCGTCTATTTTGCTCTAGAAGGCGTTGCTGTTCTCTCAAGGTCTGGTCTAAACCCCTTTTTGACTCAGATCTAACAAATATCGACTGTATACTCGTGCACATACCGACTGCCACAGCGTTTTCAATCCTCAAGAGTGAAACAGAGCAATTTTCTCGCTCGCCTGCCCCCTCCACTCTCTCTCTACAGCACACACGTCCTGTATCGTCTCCTAACAATTCACACCAACTCAAGGCACCCACCTATACCCTACGTTAGCACGCATTGAATACTTACTGAAGGGGAAACCAACGTGAGAAAATACCATCATCAGAAATAAGAACAAAAACACCATGAAAATGTATACTTTAGAAGTGGAAAACAAAAAATAGAAAAAGCACCATTCACAAACATTAGTACGAAGTACGTAGCATACACGCGAATGTAGTTGCCATCTCACTTTTGAAACTTGCTGAGGGACGGCCTTCGCACGTTGATAGTCGATGCAGCCTCCAAGGCACTACCCGCAAGCCCCGCCGAAAACGATGCCTTCCGTCCCACACGCCCTCTCTCTTCCTCCGCACCCCCCCGGCCCCCGCCCCCCGCCCCCTCGCCCTGCGCCTCCGCCACACTCTCCTCCCCGTCCTCCTTCCCCGCCAACGATAAGGCTTCCAAAGCGTGCAAAACGGTGTGGGCGTACCCCCCCCCAGGCCTCAGGGCAGACCCTCCGAAGGTGACGATGCAGGGGGAGGGGAAGGGGTCATCGAGGGACCCCCCCCCCCCCCCCCCCCCCCCCCCCCCCGGGGGGGGGGCGGCTCCCTNGGGAGCGCTTCGGGGAAGCCCTACCGCTCGTGCCGCCGCTAGTGTTGGTGCCTCGTCCACCGCTCGCTGCTCCTCCGGGCTTGTTCTGATCTCTCTGCGTGGGGTTAGGGATAGGCGAAGGGGAACGGGGCGTGGTGTTGGGCAATTTGGCTTGGGGAGGCGGGGGGGGGGGGGGGGGCTGCTTTTAGAGCCTGTCCTGTGTGGCCACGGGGTCGATTTTGGCGATGACTCAATCTGAGAACAACAAATAACAACAGCTGAATGCCCGGGTGGGTCTGACGACCCCACGAACGGTATTTCCTGATGCGCATTTTTAGGGGGGAAAACGCTCGTTTTTGACCCGAGCCCATCGCCTTAACAAAATTACGTATCTCTAGATTTTTTTCAAGACATGGAGGATGGGGTAGAGGGAGTGAACTCATTATCATGCATAGCTTGTAGTGGGATGATGATGGGCCCTCGCATCCCTACAACTCTGGGACGGAGGACGTCGGGTTTTCACCGACCAGGAAGGCTTTGCTTACGCCATCCAAGCGCATAGCGCCGTGAGGTGTTCGGCGAGTCACATGAAGGGTGATCTGCATCCTATACACTAAGAATCGTTTGTGAGGCAGGTTTTTGTGCGTGCTTTCTTGCATATGGATAACAGCGTCTAATGAAGGGGGTGGGGGTGTACTCATGTCGTGCATGTCCGTAGTCGTATGACCATAGACTCTCGCATCCTTACAATACCGGGGGGGGGGGGCAGACACAACGTTATCTCTAGGGGCTGGTAAGGTTACCTGGTACACGTCTGGAATAAAATCACGTCGTTTCTTTAAACCTCACCAGGCAGGAGGCGTGCCGCGCCGTACGTATCGACAGAGCTGCTAACAAGGAACAGAGTGTCCGACCGTCGTGAAGGACTCAAGATAAGCGCCGAATACGTACCATATACTATAATCAAGATGAAAAGATCGCACACCCCCTGACACGAATTTTGGACACGAAGTTCGGACACGAATTTCGGACACGAATTTCGGACACGAATTTCGGACACAAATTTTGGACACGAAGTTCGGACACAAAATTCGGACACGAATTTCGGACACGGATTTCGGACACGATTTTCTCCAAAACCATGTCTTAGATGGGCACACACAAACAAAAATGGCGGCTTTTGTAGAATGTCTCGTCCAGATTTTTCCGTAGACGCATGCATCGCACGGCGTTTGCACGTTATGATCAACCATTGTGGAGATAATTAGCTTAAAAATAGCACATCGTCCGAGGGGGTGTGTTACCTTAGGAATAGTGTAGTACTCTATTATCTAATATTAATAGTATAATATTATAATAGTGTAGTATTCAGTACATTAGTAGTGTAGTATTATAATAGTGTAGTAGACTAATATTGTAGTATTCTAATTATGTAGTATTATAATAGTGTAGTGTTCTACTTAATAGTGTAGTACAGTATTCTAATAGTACCACCGGTGTGATGCGGTAGACGCTCGTCTAGCTCGCGGTTGCTACCATCGCACGACACTACTTATGTTCGGAAACGTAAGGACTGTTTGAGCAGTACTATTTACACCCAAAACTGAACAGAAATAAAGTTTCCCAGGGAGGGCCACCTTTCTGGGCAGAAACTGCTTGGATTTACTTGGAGTTACTGTGGAATTTTATGTTGTGACAGTTTCACACCTCGCACAGATCATACAAATCATACAGATCATTCCCACTTGATGATATAGATCTTTCAGGGCAGGTATATTCCTGACCTGCATGATCTGTATGATCTGTATGATCTGCATGATCTAGCTCACGTTGCCGGGTGGGAGCCGCACCATCTACGCGATCTTCGACATGTTTCCTGGGTTGGATATGTACTGTACAAATCCTGCACAACATCTCATAACGGCAGGATATGATCTGTAGATGATCTATCTGTAGATGATCTATCTGTAGATGATCTGTCTGTCCGACGGGTGAATAGTTTTCAACAGGTTAAGCCGACTTTTGATCCAAAGAGTCAATCGAAACTGAAGCCTTAGTCGCCGTTCGTCCGCCCGCCGAGGGGGTGTGTGTTCTCTTGCGGGATAAACTCGTAAGGTTACTTCGATGGCAACGGACCCCAACCCAAGCACCCACCGCACCTTTATCTTGCAAGGTATTGTACCATGAGCCACTTCGTTGGAAACACACCACACATCGGACAGGTCATGACCTAGCTCATCTGTAGATCTCAACCTGCCACTATGATATGCCGTGCAGGGATCTATGACAGTACAGATCCAACCCGAGTAAACCTGTTCTAGATCATGACGACCTCTAGTCCATGAAGAATGTACGGCTTCCACCCGGCAGCGTGAGCTAGATCATACAGATCATACCGATCAGGCAATCTAATCTCCCCCGAAAGATCTAGGTCCATAAGCAAGGATCGGTGATATTATCCTCCGATGTTGTGCAAACATACTGACACCATGGACCTCACCTTTTCTCCAGCGCAGCGCTTGGCCGAGGAGGCCGGCAGTCCCCCTCCACGGCAGCCCCCCCTAGCGTCCTCCCCCCCGCTGCCTGTCAGTACAGCGTTTCGTGGGTCCCACACGAAGCTCGTGTGTCCGTGGCGTTGGTGAGGCATCGTCGTAGGTGGATGCCTCGGGGAAATCGTGCGTGCCCGAAATACAGTATTCGTAGGGGCAGCGGAAGAAGAATAACCGGACCCCAGCCCCGGCTGGTGGTGATACACGAGTCGTTCGATCAAAAATAGGACCGGGGGGCGGGGAGAGAAGGGCGGGGAGGGGTGGGGAGGGAGGGGGAGGGGGGGGGGGGGGGGTACTCATTTGTTGCTTGCCTTAGTCATTTGACATTGACCATGCATCCCTTTCGAGACGGAGCCTGGGGGGGGGTGCTTATTATGTCACAGCATGGCGTAGTCGTATGACCATAACCCCTCGCATCCCTACAAATGCCGGGACGGAGCATCGTCGGGTTGTTCATGCCGACCAGGCAGGCAGAGCCTGCCGAAGCGCTAAGCGCCGGAGGTGTTTGTGCGAGTCGCATGAAGGGTGAGCTGCATCCTACTAGAGACCGCTGTGGGACGGATTTCTTGCAATGGATGACAGCTCGAAGGGAGTGAGGGCGGGGGTGGGTAAATGGCGGGGAGAGAAACTCCTTATAGGCACGATCTACTGAGTTCCTGCTTTCATGATCTAGGTATTTATTTGTTGATAGACCCCTCTCCTGTATGATCTAGCTCATGTTGCCGGGTGGGAGCAGTGCATTTCTGCACGACCCACCACATCTTTCCTTGGGTTTCATCTGCAACTAAACAGATCCCGCACAACGTATCATAGGGGCAGGTTCTCGATCTAGATGCTCTAGATCATGATCTGTCTGTCTGACGTGTTGAAAAGTTTGCCTCTAACGGTTTGCCTCTAACGGTTTTCCTATAAAGGTTTGCCTCTAAAGGCTTGCCTCTAAATATAACCAATATGTTTTGCACACTACATTCTCAACCTTTCGAAAGGTTTTCCCTCTAAATATACAAGCAGCTTTTTGCCACTCTACATATGCAAACTTTCGAAAGAGTTGGCCCCTAAACATACATACACCTGGTAAGCAGCTTTTTGGCACTCTACATATAGGCAATTGTTTTGAAAGGTTTGCCTCTAACTATATCCCAGATAAGCAACGTTTTAGCACTCTACATCTAGGCAACTGTTTTGAAATGGTTTCCTCTAAAGATATACCCCAGATAAGCAACGTTTTAGCACTCGACATACCCAAACTCTTGATAGGTTTGCCTCTAAATATACAAGCAACTTTTATTACGGAGGGACCATAGTAAATAGGACCTACGCTACACAAAAAAACCTATATACTTCCCATTTTTTGCTGAGAAAATTTGGTCCTATTTACTATGGTCCCCCACAATAGGCACTTTACATAGTTTTTTTTTTTAAACGTCAGACTAGGACGAATCCGACCCTCGTACCGTGGCCTCCTCGGTGTCGCTGGTTGAGGATTTCCTTCTCGCGGAGGCGTGTTTTTCTCCCTTCATGTCTCGGGGAGGGCTGCCGGCGGAAGAAGAAGAAGAAGACGCCGAAGGCGGGGGGTTCGCTTCGCATACCGCCAAGCTCCAAAGACGATTCTTGGTGTTGAAGGTTATTACCTTTCGCAGTGGTGGCGGTGGTGACGGTGGGGGGGGGGGGGGGGGGGGGGGTCGGGTCTCAATTTGTTGTTTGCCTTAGTCTTTTTGACCTTGACCACGCATCCCTTTACGAGACGGAGCAGGGCGGGGGATACTCGTTTTTTGCTTGCCTTCGTATCATTTACCAATTGGACTGCATCCTTTCGAGATGGGAGGGGGGGGTTGTGTGGGTGGTGGTGGTGGTGTGGTGGGGGATTTGAAGAACTCGTTCGGAATGGAACATATTTTATATTGTCGTACATTTTTCCGCATGAGGCCATCA
Organism: Saccharina japonica; assembly: GCA_008828725.1. Classification (NCBI taxonomy): domain Eukaryota; class Phaeophyceae; order Laminariales; family Laminariaceae; genus Saccharina; species Saccharina japonica. The sequence continues at coordinate 31,724 of MEHQ01003846.1, read as the reverse complement.
CAAGACATATAAAACCCGTAGTAGGCAAGATGGGTGTTCGATGAAAATAATCTCGATTTCACAGCTGATTTTTTTTTTCTATATATTTTTTTTCTTCCAAATATATGGTGTAGAGCTGCGAACTGTGGACTCCACATCTCCACCTTGGACGGAAATATAAGATCCGTTTAGGCATTGCTATGAACACTCAAACGGTCCTTATATTTCCACCCAGAGGAGCTTTAAAAATAACAATGTGAAGCGACTGGATGGGGGGGGTGTCATCTTCAGTTGTAGAATCAGGCCCGACCGCCGTCCTGCGTGCTTTGGGATTAGCGGCGAAATAACACGGAGTACGCCAAAACTAGAAAATAATTCGTCCGTCCGTCGAGTTGTTCTTGCACCGTGGTGCGCAGCTGCTGCAGACGCACAACACAATAACGACTCAAACTACACAGGGCGGAGGGTAATGGAAACCAAAACCCCACCATAACCTATTCTCTTTGTTTTGTTTTGTTTTTTTGGGGGGGGAGGGTCCCGGTTTCAGCGGCAGAAAAACAAGGCTCGTACGGGTAAGTGTGATCAAGCATCTATTGGAAGACCGCGCAGACGTACGAGTAACGCCATGCTGCACGCGTGCGTGTGGTACAACACACCCTGCTCAGTGTGACCGATGCCGGTGCTGTGATCGCCACTTTTTTTCGACGGGCTAAAAAAAACAAAAAAAGTCCCAGACTAAGGGCCCATATTAACGAGTATAAAATAAACTCAATTTGGAAAAATAAAAAATAAAAATCGCTTTTCATTGGTCAACACACGCACCAGCACCCCCCAAGATCCTGATATTTGGTGCTGGTGCGCGTGTTGACCAATGAAAAGCGGATTTGATTTCTTTGTTTTCCACATCGATTTTGTTTTTCTTCGTGAAAACGGGCCCTAAGGGCCCATATTAACGAGTACCTGGTATAAAATAAATTCAATTTGGAAAAAATAAAATTCAAATACGCTTTTCATTGGTCACCACACGCACCAGCACCAAATGTCAGGATCTTGGGGTATAATCTTGGTGTGGTGGTGCGGGTTCTGACCAGTGAAAAGCGGATTTGATTTTTTTTTTTTCCAAATATGATTTTTTTTTTCTTCATTAAAACGGGCCCTAAGGTAGAGGTGCATCGTTTTTTTTTTCTTCCTGAGGGTGGTCACTGGGAGGAGCTTTACGTATACCTCACCCCAAAAAACTGATTTTAAGGGGAAAAAAAACTGATTTTAAGAAGAACAATCCGAAGAACAATCCCATAAGGGCCTAGGTATACACAGAATCATATATATATAGCAGAAAAAGGGTCGCATTCCGGCGATTTTGGTTTAAAAATGGCCTAGGTATACGCAAAATCATATACCAGGTATTGTATGAATACAGCAGAAAAAGGGTCCCATTCCGACGATTTTGGGTTAAGGAGCCTTTAATAGGTCATTCAGAAAACATTTGCCTTGTAAGGCAAAAAGTGCGACCTCTGTCGTAGCCCGCCTCAGGGGCTGACAGCAGGGCCGTGAGACGGTTAGACTTCACGGCTACCTGGTACCATAGTCTTTTTTAGTTGGGGGGCGAAGTTAAGCCATTCATAACTGAAAAACGTATCCCATACTAACTCCAAGTAGTTTGTTCCCAAATACGTGGGACCAGTTCTTAAGGGGCTAAGACAAAACTACCGGCGACCGAGTTTTGACTGCACTATTAGTAGTTTTGATGCATAAGAAACACACGAACGAGCCGCCGCCGCTTCCGCAAAATGCGTCCAGTCAGACACAAAAAACAGACACAGAACTCCGAAATGTTTTCTCTCAAGCAAACCGACCATAAACACCTACCAGGTACATAGCTAACTAATAACTAGTCGGCGACTTAAAGTCAGCCACCTCGCAGCCCTAGCCAATAGCCCATTTGTCCACGGCTGTTCACGGGCCAGGAAGTCTACAAAAACTCGCGGGTCGGGTCGGGTCGGGTCGGATCGGATCAGGAGGTATTCGAAATCTCACGAGCCGGGTCGGGTCGGGTCGGGTTAGGTGACGTCATCCTACCCGACCCGGCTTTTTTTTACCCGATCCGTGAACAGGCTTGCAAATGTTTGCCCAACATGGTGAACCGAGGGAGGTGATATATACCCGTAAAACAAACACCCCATCCACACCTCCGTATTCCAGTGGCTCCCTCCACGCCCACCAAAAACGACCAGTCTCCCCGGATGCGTGGGGTCCTCAACCGCGGTGTGGCCATAAATCGCGGGGCCCGAGAAACCAAGGGGGTTAGGGTCGAGGGTTGACCACTGCAGCGTGTCGAGAGATAACACGTAAACCTGGCGGTACAGTACAGTGCGCGTGGCGGGGAGTGAAGCAAGCGGGCGATGGGATGTGGAGGAGTTTGGTGGTGCCCATGTAGCCAGGAGCAAGGCAACGGTACCGAGAGAGCATTTGTTTTAGTAAATTTGTTTCAAAGATGTCAGCTGTGAGTTCGACCGATTGAGTGGTCGTAGGACCTCTTGTTTCAGCAGTTATAGGAGCACCTCGCGTGAGTGGCTACTCGTGCCCTAATTGCTGTGTTGAATGTTGAGCTTTCGGTGTGTTAAAAAATGTGTTTCGCGATATTGTGCAACCCGCCATGGAAAAAAAGCTTGTTCTTCGTTGTGAAAAAGTGTATTTTTCGTAGTATTGTACACCTCCACGAAACAAAATGCTTGTTTTTTGTTGACCCAAAACAAACACTTTCCCCGTACATGTAGTCCGTTTTTGAGTGCCCTCTCTATACCCGGTAGTCAACATGGGGGTATGATACCCCCCCCCCCCCACTGTAGGTAGCCTTGGTCGCACATTGTTTTTCAAGTGTAATAGTATGTGCGTGCTGTCACGGGGTAGTGGGGGGTATGGGGATGCTACCCCCGTCCGACGACGTGCGCTTCTTAGACGTCTCAGTGCCCCCACCGTTTCGCAGCTCGGACAGACAATTATCTAGATCAGATAGATCATCGACTCATGTTTCCATGATCTAGATATTTCACGACATATATATATTCCTGAACTGTATGCTCTAGCTCATCTTGCCGGATGGGAGCCGTATATATATGTATCACCTCTACGATCTAGAACATGTTCCCTTGGTTAGATCTGTAATATACACATCCTGCACAGCATCTCATGGCGGCAGGCTAGGAACTACATGATCTGGACCGTGTTCTGCCCTACGTGTGCACCGCCTCCCTCCGCTTGCGCGTGGACATGGCCTGTGATGTCGACGTATGGAGCCAAAATACACACCCACAAGGAAGGTGGCGTGTCCGCTGGACGGCGAAAAACGGAAATCGGAAATACAGAGCGGCGCAACTTCGGAAAACTGCTGTTTCTGCAGGAAAATATTCGATTTTCTGTGCAAGGCACAGTTTTCGTTTTTTATAGGTATTCAGGGAAAAACATACTCAGCTTTCTACAAGAAAAAAGTCGGTCCCTCCGGAAAACAGGTTCGATCTTAGCAAGAAACCGTTCGATTTCTGCAGGAAAATGTTTTTCTTTTCACGGACAAAATGTTTTTACTGTATATACACGCAAAATTATGGGTAGACTCGTAGACGAGTACATTTTATATCGGGAAAAAATGTCACCTTACTGTTCAGCGCCGTGCCCACCATGACACCCCCGATGACTATAATGTGCTTTCCGCCAGACAGCGTCGCGGTGTGGTCAAATACAGCTGGAGGACCCGGCCCTGCAGGGCTCTTGCTCCCGCCGCTGCCGCCGCCGCCGCCGCCGCTCCCGCTACCGCTGCTACCACTGCTGTTACCGCTGGCGTTTCCTCGTTTTTTCCTCCCTTCTTCGGCCTCCACACAGGTCCAAGTGCAGCAATCAAAATCGAAGATCCAAAGCTGCGGATACACGACCTCCATGTTCTTCTCCCGAAAACAGGAAGGCAAAAATATGTATGAAAACATACAAGATTTTTTTTAGTTTTCGTCGCCGTATCATCGACAGGACGGCAGGCAGGCAAGCAGGCAGGCAGGCAGGCAGGCAGGCAAGCAGGCAGGCAGGCAGGCAGGCAGGCAGGCAGGCAGGCAGACGGAAGGAAGGACAAAAAAGGTGGAGGGTGGGCGGGGGTCGACGGCATTTATGTTAACGAGGTAAAATCTTGCGCAGCTATGAAAACGGCGTGCTTTTAAGTCAGAGTGGCACTGCGACAAGGTCCTCTCACGCTGCCTACATAAACTGGTTAAACGTTCGTTCCTGAGACCGCGCGTAGGCCTAAGGTATCGGGCCGCCAACAAGACATACCCACGTAATTTGAGCAGGCCCTAGAACCTTACTGTGACACCGTCCTTGACAAACCTTGAGCATACGCTATTATATAGGATTTAGTGTAGACCTCGCCGCTGAGCTCGATTTCTTGATTAAATATTCTTATCGACCAATAAAAATTGTTTTTTTATGTTCTTATCAGCCTTAGAAGGTTGTTTCTTATTGTTGGGCCAACACTCTGCACCTGGTACAAATATGCACAACACGCCGTTTTACGGCAGGTATTGGGGTTTCACTTGATTATAGTATAACCCAACCGTTTCTCACTGACGCGGGGGATCCTCAACCATTGCATCTACCCAGTACCGTTCATGTGCATTTTACAGTATTATATACCTGGTGCGTACGTAGTGGGTATGAGCTGAACTTGATCAATTGATATCCGTGGGACTCGTTTCATCAAAAGCCGTCTAGATTGTGGGTTCATTCATTGCTTTTTTGTAGTAGACGATACACCGGCTGCATCGGGCAAAAACAAAAACGCAACGCGGCATTTGGGCGCTTCCGCAGGAAGTGTTTGGAATCGAACCCCCGCTCAAGGTCGCGTTTTGTGTCTGACTAGAGAGTTTGTGGCTGTTATCGACGTCTGCTTATTGTTGATCAAGACTACGGCATGTCGGTTAGTCGGCTTACTCCACCACCGACCTAATCCAACTATGACGGAGGACCATAGTAAATAGGACCAAATATTGTTAGTAAAAATAGGTAAATGTATAGACTTTAGTGTACACCGTAGGTCCTATTTACTATCGTCCCCCGTAGTAGTCACTAGCCGTCAAGCCCCGCCAACTCACAGCCCTACCACCTACCAAATACTCGTAGCTGGCTTATTTTTGCTATTGGTACCAATCAATCCGCAAGAACCCTACTTTTCGCCCCCCCCGAAACATATCGCCCGGTTTTTCCCTCCCGCTCTTACCCGAATAGGGTCCGTTCCGGCACCACCGATGACGAACATCTCTCTCGACACGTATTCTTTCGGTTCCGCGTCGCCACCGCCCTCAGCCCCCTTTCTCTTCCCCCTATCCCTCCCCGCTCCTTGTCGACCACCATCCCCGACCCCCCCCTCTCCTGCCCCTCCTTTTCTCGGCTGCCGTCCCTCTGACCCCGGCTCGGACCCCCTTCCACGCAGCGCTGCGGTTTCGTCATCTCCGCCGGCTGCTTTTCCCCGCCGGGGACTCTTGGTAGTTGTCCCCCCTCCCCCCCCGCTGGCAGGAGCCTCCCCTCCCCCCAGCTGACCGTCGCGGTTGGCGTTAGCGCTACCACCGCCGCCGCTAGCACCTACAGTAGAGGGAGCGTCTGATGCCCCTTTTGATGCTTGCGGTTGGGCCACCGAGCGTGGCGGCAGCGGCGGCGGTGACGGTTCGAGGGCGCGACGTCCGAGCACTAGGGTGGCCGTGTGGCCTCGGCGCGAGGTCGGGCAGACGCCAGCCTGGACATGGTCTCGCCACTCCCTGGGCGCAGGTGTGGGATGCGGTGGGCGGTTCGGGCCGTGAGAGGACAGACGGAGCTTGTAAGATACAATAAAAGGAAGCGGGGGTCAAAGCTTGCAGCCCTGATATTTTCCCCAGTTGTTCGTACAGAGCCTAGGTGCAAGCGGGCTTTGCGGGGAAAATCTGATTGCAAAAACATCGTTTTTTGTTTTTTTTAATCCTCCGGCGGATGGGTAAACATAAAGCTTAAGCCCTCCACACTTCCACGTTCCGCCTTGTGTCGTACCAATTCGTTGATGGTCGCGTGGACTGCGAATTGTGGGCGAGACCTCGTTTAAGGGTACAACATAGTCTGCAAAGGCAACCTGGCTTACTGTACTGTTTCTCTGGAGTATGGCAGCTGTGCACCAACAGTTTGGCCCCGCTTTAAAATTGAAGCGCTACCGCGAGGCACCTTGAAGTCTGACATGAATGGTGGTGTGGTGATCGGACCGTGACGGTAGCGGTTCTGTTGCTTCTATTGTCTAATCGCGCCCGGAATTCGCGGGTTGATAAGAGAGAAATAAGCGGGACCTCAATTACGAAAACACCTCGACTCCCCGAAGAAATGCACATACTTTCTGTGAAGTTACTAAAGTACTCGTTCACAAAAATATCAGCTGTGATCTCGATCGATTGGGTAGGGTAGTCAGTGCTCACCTTTTTTCGAGCTGCTGTGAGTGATAATACGTCGGTCGCTGGTGTAAATGTGTAGCATGCAGCATCACTTCATAAATTGGAAGCGCATGCTTTTGCTCGACTTTCACCATGAAGCACGAGCAAAACCTGTTTTATACTGAAATCAGGGTACAGCACACACCGTGTTTCACATATCACAAGAGCTTGAGCCTGACCCAAACTATGCGCAAGATAACCAGCACGAAGAAAGAGGACTGCAGTCTTCGACCGGCGGAACTACTCATATATATCACACCAACGGGAGAGCACTGCCACCTTGTAAGGGTGTTGGCTTATTTCCTGAGGTCCTCGCGCGAGGAGCTCCTATATCTCACCCGGAACATGACTTCAAATAACTTTATTTGCGCAACCCTACGAAATTTTCTATGCGCTGGTCTTAAGCCGAATATACCAGTTACGTTATTACACCGGCTAGAACATAGTTGGCCAAAAAGAGTAACCCCTACCGTGGGATTGCTTCCGGAAGGGCTGATTCCTGGCGGCCTGTTGTCGCCAGGGGACAGCTGGAGTACATCCTCGGGTTTCCCATCAACTTCTAACCAAACACAAACGAAACACGATACTACTGAGATTTTGTGTAGGGAACACAATAATTTGCGCCTGGACCTAGAGAACAGTTCATTAGGTGGTTGTCGCGTATCGTAGTCCTCGTGGTGTTGCTTTTGGTTTTTACACAATAAGGTACGCCAGCTGTGCGGTTCGAATGGTTGAAACAGCCGATTCCCAGCTTCTTTGAAAAGCTGCACGGTTGTTGTCGTAGAGGTGGTCACCAAATTCGAATTTCTCACGGAACGAGAACCCTCTCCACTCATCTGCTTTAATTTCACTCTTTGTTGTATGTATCTTTCGAATTGCGTTGTATATTATCATTTTCTGTGGCATGGGAGGGAGAGCAATTGAAATCACGAATCACGAATCACGAAAAACCTGGGCCAGCGAACGATCGCTGTCCAGTTGGAAGCAACAGCCCTGTCTGTTCGCGTGTTCTACCAGTCTACCAGCACCGTTCCGTGCGTTATCCACTTGGTATTCCCACAAACGCGATGAACCAGATAAAGCCCGATGTTGCAAGTGAGCTACGTAGTGTGCGTGCTCAGCCAAAGATTATGAACCAGAACGCCAAATTCTCTCTATGACAACAAATTGCAGATTATTCTTATATCGGTTCCCAATCACGAATAATCTTTTCCAATACCTTGGTTGCCACAAGTGCCAGTGGTTCTACAGCGATCCGACTACATGACATACGCATGAAAGCGGTACCGATGCAACACACATCGCGAGCGTTGTTCGTTCTCCTTCCCGCCCACCGACTACCACCACCGGTGTCAGTCCCGAAACGCGTGGAGCCATAGCGGCGCGCTTCGAACAGCGTTCGTATGTACGACAGCTTGCTTCCAGCGTTTTTGGCTTTTCACAGTCTTCTGGGAAAGGAAAGGCCCCCGTGATTTTTTGTTAAAAAAGTTGACTCACAATGAAAGTCGAACACCGCCGTTCATATGTGTGGCGTTTATTTTTTTGATGCACGGTGAATTGATTGACCGACCATTGGACCGACCGACCAACGGACCGACCGACCAACGGACCGACCAACGGACCGACCGACCGACAGAATACAGCTTTTCGCGCGCATGCTAACTCACAATGTGTTCGTATCGAACTCGAAGAAGTCGTTGAAACACGTGCGCTTGGCGAGCGTGCGTATTTTGACGCCCTGGTGCGTTCGCGACGAATCTGAGCTTGTCGTTGCCGCCCCCTGCCCCCCGAACACCCAAAGCGACGATCTGCCATCCCCTATATTCAGGGGCGAAACCACGAAACGAGGGGTATGGGGAGAGGCGAAGTTGGGTGTGGGTATTCGGTTGGAATCAGGAAGAAGATGCGTACAGATAATATCGGCTCTGTAGTACGTAAGAAAGCAGATTTTGATAAGTCTAGACTATAATTACTTGTCGGGGTTTTTTTCCCCCCCACGAAAGTATGTAGCCTAGGCGCTGGCCGTCTTCGTATAGGAAAACTGTAAGAAATCTACCCCCAATCTCGTTCTGCCGGAATAATGCCATACATATGCTAGCCTAACATCGGGTTCCATTTTTCTTACCAGGTACGGTATGGTATAAGGATGTAAGCCTAACATCAGTTTTCATTTTTTTTACTGTAAGTAAGTACACAGATAGGACACAGAGAAGAGAGGTCGGGTTTTGGAAATTGGCTGGAATCAACAGTAAGAGGGGTTACTACTGTTCGCAGAGAGAAAGAGAGGGGGGTCGGGTTTTGGAGCATTGGTTGGGCTACGACGTCTAGTGGAGATGGTTCGTTGCTTTCTCAGTCAACTCAAAGTGCGTACTTTACCACTGTAGAATAGGTTTGGTATCGTGTATTAGAATTATCATGATTATTTGCGTTTTCCACCAGGCAATGTAAGGTATTAGAATTATCATTATTATTGCTTTTTCCACCAGGCAATGTGCGGCATGACGAGTTTCAACCTTGATCCCTCATAAACTCTCCCTCCCTGAGAGAAGAAAGCCGACGGAAAGCAAAAAAAAAACAAAGGAAACAAAAAAAAACTATGCATGAAGCCTTACTCCCTTCTTTCTGCATCGATCCGGAGTTCCTGAAAATAACGACGCAAGTTGAACAAGCCCTCGAGGCTATCCGCAAAAACTTCGATCCGTGGTTTTCTGCTTTCGGGAATGTTATGAGGGATCAACGTTGAAGCTCATGGTGCACATTGTCGGATGGCAAAGATAATGATAATAATAATAATTTGTTGAAGTGCCGTACGTAGCGCACCAAGCCACATCCGAGTAAAACCTTGTGCCCCCCTTCCGTTGCCGCAAACCACTCCACGAAACACACCGAGCGCTTACAAATTGGAAGACACGTTGTTCGTTATCTCACAGCACATTGTGTGGCCCTGTCTCGGTGCTGGAGACGTCCCCTTCTTCGCTGGAATCGGCCGCCAGCGTCGCTCGCGCACGTTTAAGGCCCACAGCGATTTGGAAGGGCCAGCGTTGAGCCCACCGAAAAGGAAGAGCTCCCCCCCGAGCAAAGCTGTTAAAAAATAAAAATAAAAACGTTCACCAAAGTTTTGTAAATTTTTGTTGCAAGTATTCGTAAATATATCGACGCGAGTCGATGTATGTGCGTTCACCAAAGTTTTGTAAAATTGTGTTGCAAGTATTCGTACGAAGTACATGCATATCGACGCGAGTCGACGAGGGGAAGCAAGGGGCTGAATGAAGTCTTCTCGCGATAAAAAAAAATGAAAGGCACGAGCCGTAGTGGGGAGGGGGGAGGAGATAACCTGCCATGATGTAACCCCGGATCTGAGTCACGACTACGTATTAATAAATAGGAGGGATATGTTGAAACACAAAATATCAGCCGTGAATTCGACCGATTGGGTGGCGCGTGTGTTGGGTGACCTACCTCTGCCCCCTTATTTGGAGCAGTAGCATGCTTTATGTTGGTTGGGAGGGATATAACCTACCAGGTATGCTATTGCGGGGTGTAATGTGGGGGTTTTAGCTTTCCCGAGTATTAATCGTGATAACACACTAGAGATAACACACCAGACGCGTACTACGATAGAGGTATACCGTTTTTTGGCTGAAATCGTTTCTTGATGATAGCGCTCCTTGACCCACAATCGTGGGACTTTTGTTCATTCTTGTGCATTGTATGCTCAGGCATGGGATTGTTCGTCCTGTACGTAGCATTTTTAGGTTTCTTCAAAATCAGTGTGCAGGCTACTGCAGTTTCGTGGCGGGTGTCGCGGTATGCCGCGACACGTGTCGCGGCATGTCGCGAGTAGTAACGTTGTGTTCTCTGCATGTTCTGTTTCTACCTGTCTGTGGTATACCGATATGTCTGCGCTCTCCTGTGTGTGCGCATGACCAGCTCGTGAAATCAGGGCAAACAACAGGACATCACGTATTATTTACTGGCACATGCCGCGGCACGTGTCGCGGCACGTGTCGCGTCCTGTGTCGCGACAGGTGTCGCGGCGTGTCGCTGTGTCCCCTAAGTGTTGCGACAAGTGTCGCGGCAAGGGTCGCGGCAAGTGACGCGGCAAGGGTCGCGTGTCGCGTCAGGTCTCGCGGTAAGTGTCGCGGCAGGTGTCGCGGTAAGTCGCGGTAAGTGTCGCGGCAGGTGTCGCGTCAAGTGTCGCGTCAAGTGTCGCGTCAAGTGTCGCGTCAAGTGTCGCGGCAAGTGTCGCGGCAAGTGTCGCGGCAGGTGTCGCGTCAAGTGTCGCGGCAAGTGTCGCGTCAAGTGTCGCGGCAGGTGTCGCGGTAAGTGTCGCGGCAAGTGTCGCGGTAAGTGTCGCGGCAAGTGTCGCGGCAAGTGTCGCGGCAGGTGTCGCGAGAAGTGTCGCGAGACCTGTCGCGGCATGTATCGCGAAACCCCGCCTATATAAAAAAACTGGTTTTATGTGGAACTAAGAGCTCTGGATTAGTATGCAGCACTGAACAGCGGTCAGCTGTTGGCATGTTGGGTTTCCAAAAACCGGTTGAAACCGGTGTTTTTTTAACCGTGCCCACCTCTAACCTTGACCCACCACTTACAGTAGTGAGTAGTCTTGGAACTACAGTACACATTACGGTGGGCGATGTCAAATCGGAACTCACGATGGACCCAAAAAATAATATCAGGTATGTATCTCCTACTATGTATATGTTTATAACCCATCGTACGACGTACGAGTATTATTGTGTTCTGATTCCTTTGCCCCCCCCGTAAATGGTGTACTCGTACATAGGATCAGCTTTGCCAAGGATGGTATTAACTGTACGTACGTAGCTTATACTGGTACGTATTATACTGTCTATGCTCGGAAAAATTGTTGACACACTACAGTAATACTACGAACAAGTACTGTGTGCGATGTACCAATATATAGCTAACTCTAAAGCCCCAACCCTCAGCTAATCAGACCAACCCCTATAACCCTGACACGAAGCCAATCAGATCAGATACCTGTTACTGGTGGCCGTTGAGATCCCATACACATCCATTTTGATGTGCAGTCCAGTCACACTACAACTACCTACGAACCGTATCTCGAATAATAAGTACTGGTATTAATAGTAAGCTAAGCTCTCGAATATACGTACTGCTGTTGCCGAGTGTCAGAAAGAGAACAACAAAACATGAACAGCCAGCCAAAGCTCACCGTTGGCGCAGTTGATGCGCATTGGAGGAGTTGGAGACCCCGCGGCGAGATCGACGGTGCGCCACCGCTTGCGGCACACTTTCGAGAGAGCCTTAGAGGTGGACGGCTTCCAACCTCCATCGTCGTCTTTCGGTTTTCGCCACGCCATCACGACAAGCTATCTATCTATGCACGCTGGTATGTGATATATGTATGTGTGTGCATCGGCGATATTTTTGTGGTGGGACGGCGTGTGCCGTGTGCGGTGGAATGTAGGTGCGGCGGAATAAGGAGATAACGAGACGACGGGTTGGACGAGAAGATGACGAGCGTTTTTGGTGGACATGAACATGTTGCTGGATACCTGATACATAGAAGTACGTAGATACCGTAGATCGTAGATGGATACAGGATATAGGATACAGGATACGGGATACAGGATACAGGATACAGGATACAGGATACAGGATTGGAGATACATCAGTACACAGTACACAGTACACAGTACACAGGATACAGGATACAGGATACAGGATACATAATACAGGATATGTAACCTCCCGAAGGGATGTGTAGTTTGTGAAGGCGTTTCGGAATTCGAAAAAACGGGGATGCGGGGTAGACGGGAGGTCAGCAGATGTTCAGAGCGTCGAGCCTCGAGACCTGCTGCCCCGGTCATAGACGGTCGGTGTACGTAGCACTGGCGAGAGCTCGTAGCCCAGGGGACGACATTGTGCCCATTACAATTGATCGACTTTGAGATCGACTTTCATGCCGCAGCCAGAGGAGCTGGGCGGAAGCATGGTCGAGGATATATCGGCTTCGTCCCTCTTATGAACTTTCCTTGCATCGACATCAACTTTAGCGAGGTACGTCTGCTGGTGTGTTTCTAAAAATTTGATGGTAGGAAGCAGCGGTAGAGACCCCACGCAGTTAGCAATGCACTCGGGAAGAATCGGGGGGGGCACCCAGTTGGCCGCGCAGGGCCTTTCGGAGTTGCAAGTAGAACGTGCAGGAAGATGAAAGTCTCGGGTTTTCATGACGTATGGGAGGGAGGCAGAGGAGGGAGCGGAAGTGGTCTCCACTGCCCTCGAAAAAACGTGTAGAATAACGAGGGTTGTATCAGGCTGGCCCTATGGTGTGAGTGTAAGATAGCCCCGCTGAAAAAATGGAGCAGGCCCAATCAGGGTTGCGGGTTAGCCTGATGAGAAAAATATGTGTGGGGGGTTTCATAAAGAAGTAGCAGGGGGGACAAGAACGGTGTAGCCTAGGAGGTGACCGTTCGTATCATATTGGGTTTCATTTTGCATTTTATACGAATTGGTGGTAGTCCACCCAGGGGTCTACATGTGAAAAACTAATCCAGAATTCTTGAGCCATAACAAAATGTAACCTCCCGAAGGGATGTGTAGTTTGTGAAGGCGTTTCGGAATTCGAAAAAACGGGGATGCGGGGTAGACGGGAGGTCAGCAGATGTTCAGAGCGTCGAGCCTCGAGACCTGCTGCCCCGGTCATAGATCGGTCGGTGTACGTAGCACTGGCGAGAGCTCGTAGCCCAGGGGACGACATTGTGCCCATTACAATTGATCGACTTTC
>MEHQ01003846.1:0-16295 GCA_008828725.1 Saccharina japonica | reverse complement strand
CCACCCGCCCGCCCTGTCAGGATACAGGATACATAATACAGGATACGGCATCTCTCTCTTTTTTGGTCTGTTGGGCCTTGAGTTGATTTTCTGCCGTCAACTGGCGTAAAAAACACCGGAACGTATTTATTTGGACTTTCCGCTATATATTTGAAGACCGTACGTACGTACGTACGTACGTACTCGTACTCGTACTCGTATAGGAGATTCCTTTTGTTTTGGAGTTAAAATATCACCAGGACAGGACCTGCAAGCCCTAATAGTCCGGACGATAACATGCATGCCAGACCAACCCCCCCCCCTCACACCATGGCCTGTTTAGCCAATATTATAGTAATAGTTCTCGGGCGATATACGAGGGGTGGCGAACTGATTTCCTAAGAGTCTATTAATAGTGGTTGTTTTTTTTACGCGAGAGGGCGAAGAGCGGGGGGAGGCAACACGGAAAGCGCTCGTACGCACTACTACTGTTACTATTGCTCGTGGAATTATATGTTGTGTGTGGAGTGCCTACTGCGTACCGTGCCCCGTTTTCAAAGTATCGATCGACGTTGAAGTTCATGCTGCAAAACTGTCGGATGTGAAATATACAGTAGTAGTACCCGTACAGCAGTAACAACTGTAGAGCAGAGTCGACGTTTTTGAGCCGAAACGGAGACTAAACCTTGAAGGGGTTTACAATAGGCACAACGCACAGAAGCGGCAGGTATGCGTGCCGCAGTCCGCAGTACTAGAGCTAAAAGCTGTGACTACTACTACTGTGTATAGGTCCAGGCCTCCAGTCTATAAGAGCCATATCCGTGTTGATGGTAATCGTTATAGGTTTAGATACTGCCACCTATCGCCTTGCAAAACATACCCACCTGGTATGGAGTTCGCATGATACTGAGTTGAAAGATATCGAGTTATAAAATTTGTTGCATTCCTATGATGACCAATGATGTCGGATTACGGCTGGAGATGCTTATCCTTACGCGTTTTTCGGCAAAATGGTTTTTTTGCGTGCTTACGGGTAATTACGGCAAAAACAGGGGACGTTTAAGAAGCATCCCCGCTAGGACAAAAACGCACGTCCCACATTGTGCAGACCTTTATTTAGTTATTTTTCTCCGCAATTTATGTGAATTTTTAACCTACTTCCTCCAACTCATACGAAGAAAGTAAAGTCGATTATGTTTACACAAGCCCTTAGGCGTGTCCGATGCTTTGGCGGTGATTGTTTTCAAATATTTTTGTCATTTGTTTAGTTAAAACCATGTTGTTTTTTTTGCGCAGCCTCCTGCATGGGCCAGTGGCCGGAAAAAAGCAGTCGGCCAAAAAAAGGCCGTATTTAGCCCTTTTTCAGGAAACAGAGAAGAAAATTGAAACCATGGAAATTGGCTAAAAAAGGATGAATATCGATAAATTTGCGTTTTGTTTCCGCTTCATCACTGACATACGATACCCACGCCTCGTCTGAAAGCATGTCATCATGTGTCCGGCTATTATGTTTAAAGTGAAAACAGGCAAAACTAGTCAAAATTCGGCCGTAAACGGTACAAATTGGCCGAAATCGGCCATACTATGGTAATATTTGACCCACATATTCTTAAGAATAGAAACTCGGATTTTTTATTTTTATTTTTATGAGCATCTCTGTGACGTGATATGTTCGAATAATCTAACTACGTATATCATTGTGCGCCTTTCTGTTCAAACGTTATTGCCTGTGCCCTATAACGGACTTTACTTATGAATCGGAGAACACATTATATAGGTTCGTGCTGTAGCGCAGTCGGACTGCTGCTGTAAGCTGTAAACCTCCATCAGTCCGTCAGCATGACACCAAAACAACGGAGGCCGCCATGCTTGTGGCTTGTAGTCGTGAGTCGTGGATTTATTGAGACATACACCACTGGCTACCGGGCCCCTCATAACTACTTCGTGACTCGTGACCCACTGCCATCCTCGAAGCAGGTCGCAGGATCACAGCGCAAGCTCAACTGTGGCTGCTGGGAAGCAAAATATGCGGACGTTTCCTAGAGATTTTGACGATTTTTGTTTATTGGGGACTGGGGGCGTAGCGTAATTTCGCCGGCCCAGTCCTATTACTTACCGCCAAAACGGCTCGCCGTAAGGACGTAATTACGTAATCCGACATCATTGATGATGACCACACAATACCAAAGACACACCATATATATATATATATTTGGCTGCTTCGTCTTGCCGTTGCAGTCGAAAACACGCCCTCCATCGTTCCCATGGCGGCCAGGAGCCCCTCCCGCAACGTCCGCCAATAAACATACACCGCGTTACACCACATACAGATGGCAATACCGCACACATATATATTAAAAAATTAAAAACAATAATAGCTGTGAGCTCAAGGATTTCGTCGAAACTCATCTTTGCAACCTGAGTGTGATATACATGCACACATACATGCCACGTACATCATTTCCCTACTGTAACAGCACACACATACAAACTGACGTCACAATCCGGCACCACCCGCTCAGCGCACATGGCACGTGCCTCACAAGGCCTAGCCTCACAGGCAATAATCACCAATAATACCAATCAAAGGCGTACGTAGCCCACGCTACTCCAATTAAGCTGGTCGGTGAAAACCCGACATGCTCCGTCCCGGCATTGCAGGGGTGCGAGGGTCTATGGTCATATGACTACGGCCATGCATGAACGTCGAGTACACCCCCCCCCAAAAAGTACCCCCCATCCCCACATCCTTACCATTATGTGCAATGCTGCGTAGTACGGGGTGGGCATATGTCATAATCAGGACCTACGATGAATCCGAAAATCATGCATCCCCCCTAGCTTTACGCACCATAATTGGTTTAGATTACTACATACGCCCACCCCGAAATAGAGCTAGGTGTAGCGAAGCTGGTGTAGTGCCTGCCCACACAGTTTAAGCGATACCAGGTATGTATATACGAATGGCGGAGTCGCCATCCCTGCTACCGCTGTGCCGAGTACATGCTGAATGTTTGACACCCAAAAAGCGATTTGCGTGTTGGTGACGTGGTGCAAAATACGAGAACACCTTTCGGGTGTGCACGCCAGAACACGCTTCTCCCCGCCCCGAAATCGGTTCCCGCGTTCCTTACGCGATCCCCCCGCCCCCCCCCTCCTGCCTTGCTCCGTCTCGAAAGAGATGCGTGGTCAATGGTCAAATGACTAAGGCAAGCAACAAATGAGTACCCCCCGCTCCCCCCCCTGCTCTGGCACATCATCAGTAGTTCATAGTCCTGCACATATCAAACAGACCACGATCTCGATCGCCTAGCTCCTACATCTGCCGTTCGTCACGGATGTATTGTGCACAAGAGCTTACACCATACAGATCACGCTTGGGAGACATGCAGGTGCTACAGCAGTACGTAGACTATGATAGATCAGGGATGAATCTGCCCTAAACATACCTAGATCATGAAACGGGGATATTATCGGTCCGGTTGCATGCAATTCTTGCAGACGCCTCCGAGCGTTTCCTATTCCAAAACCGTGCATACGCACACGGTGAAAATATTATCGACGTTATATTCAGGGACTAAGGGCAATGCAAGCGCCTGCCCATAGGGGGAGGCACTAGAGATACACCTTCCCGCGGAGCTACGTACGAGTACATCGGTAATTTGTTTTAACAAGTGACGGCACCACAACACACGAAGACGAACGCCACAAATAAAAACAAACGTGGCAGTAATCACGACCGACTCGATCTAAGACGCCTGGCTGTGTCTGCCAGCGGTGCTGGCAAGGCGGCTCTTTTCACTAGTCTCCGATCAACAAGACACCATTTGCACGCCTAACCTACAAAAACACAAGATGATAGTCTCGCCCCCCCACCCTCCTCCCGCTCCATGCGACTCGCCGGACACCGCAAGGCGCTGCGCGCTTGGCGCAAGCATTGTCTGCTTGGTCGGTGAAAACCCAACGTGCTCCGTCCCGGCATTGCAGGGATGCGAGGGTCTATGGCCATACGAGTAAGGCCATGCATAACATGAGCCCACCCCCCCACCCCTACCCTGAAACGCCAGTCATACTCAACAAGAATCACGTACCCAAACACAACAAATATGTCAAAAATTACAATTCACAAGATGGCCGTTTCACCCCCCCCCCTCATGGTAATACGACTACGGCCATGCACGACGTGAGTACCCCCTCGCCCCAAACGCCAACCATTACTCAGCAAGCTCAATTTAATAAGACACGGCCCAACGACGGCGGCCTGCAATCTCACACAGAAGCAAGAACCTCCACATAAACAGGACTATCTGCCGGAAAATACCGAGAAGGCGAAGAGGGAAGGGCCCTCACGCAAGTATCACTTTTCCCCCTTCCCCTCCTACGAACATGGGTGTTGTTTCTAAGCCACACCGGCCGGTTGTTCCAAAACACCCGCGTCAGTGGCCGACGTCGCCCCTCCCCGACCCCGCAGTCAACCGCGCCCGCCGCCATAACATTGCGGAAACCCCTCATTTCGTCCTCTTTGAACGCCCTCCTCCCCCGGTAGCTTCTTCTTCTTCCCGCTCTGCCTAGCCTTTTTTCTTCGCCACTTCGTACGGTTATTTATTTACATTGTCGTCGGATTTTACACGAGCAGGTAAAGGGAGCGGGGTCATCGCCCCTCCCTGCGACCCCTTCCCGTACCTCAAAAGTGCTTAACGCTGTGACTCTTCAGCCACTGCTCATCAGGTGTCCACCTTCCCATATGTACCCTGAAAATGATCGCATTTTGCCCCCCAGCCACTATGTATCCGAAAAGTGATTACATCCCCCCCCCCCCCCTCCCGTATATAACCGCAAATTGATTACATCATTCCACTAAACCGCTGCTTAAACCCTCCCAGGTCTGGTCGAAGAAAACCCGACGTGCCCCGTCCCGGCATTGTAGGGATGCGAGGGTCAATAGTCATACGACTACGGCCATGCATGACATGCGGCTAAAGATTACCCCCCCGCGCCTCGCGTACCCCCAATGTGAATACATGCACTAAGCCACTGCTGAAAGGTGCCCACATCAGGGCATACCTCCTGCCCTCTTATCCCCGTCTCGGAGGCGTTAATACCCGTCCCCGAGGGCCCCGAGCGCAACCTGTTAGCCTCAACGTCGACTTTTTACCTCGGCTTCTCAATTTGTTACGTCAATTCTTCCAGTTGTGACGTCACTTGCTCGATTTTTTACATCAATTCCTCAATTTCTTAAGTCAATTCCTCGATTTTTTACACCAATCCCTCGATTGTTTACGTCCAATATGTATTTCCACTTGGCTCGGCAAGCCCGTATCACACGACCCCTCTCTCTCTCTCTCATGGTGCCGCAGGCCCAAGGGTACGGGGCACCGGGGAGGCTACATCCCACAGCAGCTTCTCTTCTAAAACAGCAGCTTCTGTCCGCCTCTTCCGCTAACCAAACGCTCCTCCTTCTCCCGTTCCTCAGCCCCACTTCTGTCCGCCTCTTCCCGCCAACCACGTGCTCCTCCTTCCCCCGGTCCTCAGCTCAAATTACCGCGTGTGATCTTGACAGCTTCCTTTCGCGCGTATGATCTCGACAGTCCCCTTTCCTGCGTATTCCCTCTTGACAGTTTCCTTTTCCCGGGTACCGTTACCACCTTGACAGTTTCCTTTCCCCCGCGTATTACATTTTGTATTATATTTTGACGGGCGGCCTTCTCGGTATAGAGGTCATAAAATCAGGCGCTCGTCTCTACAAGGTGGCGAAGCGTCTCGCGCAGCACGATGGCAGCCGCGGTAGCTTTGGTCACCGCGATGGGGTTGTAAGCCCGCACAAACCTGAACCACGGAGAAAAAGAGAGCGAAGCGCGAAAACCCTTGGTGAGAGCGTGTTTTCCACCGAATGGCGAAGCACATGCCACAATAGGGGTGCACCTACCGCGGTAAAAGGGGCGGGGTTTTCCAACAATTCCGGAAGCGTTTCTCTCCCGGGATCGTCCCCACACTAAATTCAACATAAAAGCTCCTTCCTCGGTTGAAGAGCTCCATGCCCCACCGGTGGTAGAATAGGGGCAATTTACCTTTTTTTTGGCTAAAATTATTTCTGGATGACGGGGCTCCTTACTGAAAACGAATGTCCTACACTAATTCCAAGTAGTTTGTCCCCCAAATTCGTGGGATCAGTTCTTAAGGGGTTAACCCAAAACCTTCGGAATGTCATTTGTTTTTTTTTGTGGTATGATTTTGCTTATTATGGCTAGGTAGGCCATTACGGGAGTCTTCATCGGGTCCATATGCGTGTGATCTCTCTGTGCGCGTTGCCACGTACGTGTAACCCTCCCGACAAAACCCGAGCTGTGCCACACCCACTGGTCTGCACGATCTAGGTCAGACAGGTCATAGAGCTGTCCTAAACGTGCGAACGCTTCAAACAAAATCAGAGCTGTCCCAACCCAGTGATCTACTACGATCTAGGATAGGCATTTTGTGGCCTGTCCTGCCTGAAAATGCTTCCAACAAAAACACGAGCGCCACACTACACACAGCAGGCAGACACGGTGCACTCACGATAACATGACTGGACCCGCCAGCACCGCGTAAATCATGCCACCCTCCGTCTCGAGGTAGCGCATGAAGGTGTTGAAGCTCCCCGTCTTCCTTCCGGTCTCCTGGACCGCCAGTCTCTTGTCCTCGTGCATGCTCTCCTCGCTGATCAGCTGGAGGTCGACCTTGAGTTCCAACTGTTCGAGCCGAACGTACGAGGTGCGGGGGTGAGCAAGGGGAGGGGGTCAGCCGTGAGCCCCTGCACACGGTACTTCGTTGGAACTAAAGTAAAATGCCTGTTTATGTGCAGTGCTAGGCGTGGACGAGCTAACCCTGGATTAGTTGCTCCCTGGAAGTTGGTTGCTATAATCGGGATATAGGCGGTATAGACCCCCCCGTTTAGGAGGACAAGCTATTTACTTGGAAATAGTGTGATACGGAGAATACTTCTTTTCGCAGTAGAAGTTCAGGCAGCAGCAGCAGCAACAGCAGCAGCAGCAGTAGCAGCAGCAGCAGCAGCAGCAGCAGCAGCAGCAGCAGCAGCACGAATGCAAACAAAAGAAGAAAGCCAGACAGGTGTTCTCCGCTCGCCTTTTTCTTGCCGGCGACGGCGGCAGTGGCGGCCTTCTTCGCTTCTGACACCTTGGAGGGCAACGCCACAGCATCCTTAGACAGGCGAGCGGCCGCGGCTTTTCCCTTCTCCGCGTGGAACAGTAGGAAACTGGGTTGGCCCTGCAGGGGGGGGAGGGGGGGGAGGGGTTAATGGGGGTGTACTTCATTTTCATGCATGCCGTAGTCGTACAACCATAGACCTTCGAATCAATACAATGCTGGGACGGAGCATGTTGGGTTTTCACCGACCAGGCCGATGGGCAGGGGAAAACGAAAAAAAAACAGGGACAAGAGGGTGAGTGAGAGGGGGGGGGGGTGGGTGGCGTACTCACGAACATTTTCGCCATGCGTACCGTGTACCGTTTAGCATCCCCAAACAACCACCGTGGATGACATATAACATGTCGGGTTGCCGGCCTATTTTTCTATTTTTGGCCCTTCAAGGCATTAACGGACTTAATAACCTACAGTAGGTTAGTCTTGGGGAGTTCCTTGACGGCTGCTGCCCGTCGCGGGGACAAAACCGCCGCCAACCGACATCTTCGACGCGGATCAATGGCCGGCACGCTCATTTACTAGTAGAGCTGAGTCGGCAGGACTTTTCACGACCAAAGCCTATTCGGTAGGTACCGTTAGCTAACCAACTAACTGACTTTACTCGGCAAGTCGGCTGGCGAATCCAGCCGATGGCCAGCCAACTTGGCGACTACAGTCAGGCGAGAGAAGCGAGTCATTTCAGCCCTCTCCCCGGCCGAAGGCCCCCCCGACCCAAAAAAAAAAATGTACCCCGCATTCAACAATCCTTCCTGTAAATATGGAAGGCCACTAATTCGGGTAGTAAGCACCCTCTGGGAAATCACCAACTATTAGCCCGCGTAGCAACTAGTTGGAGACTGAAGTCGTGCCGATTCAAAGTACTGTAGTCCGCCCAATAACTACTTGGTGGCTAAAGTCGTTCCGGTGCCGATTAACAGGTCTTATCATGTGGTAGTATTTTTTCGGGTCAGAATGCTTGTCTTAACGGCCGGTGCTAAGGGTTTACGTCCCAGAAAGCGCCCCGAGCAAATAAACAAGGCTACAAGCTTACAAAAGATGCTACCGGGGTGGGATAGGCACGTCAAGGCCTCTTATGGCCTTACTATACTACATTTAGTGTTGGGGGCGGTCAGTCAGAGGGTTCAACCGCTATCTCCCAGCATGTTATCCCTGACGTTGTCATGCGGCAGTAAGCAACCATTTTGCGTTTATCACCCAACGTTGGTTACCCCCCTCGTAAGTGGCCAGGCCAGAAAACAAATCGATCAGTTCAACGCTGCCATCCAATGCAAGAAAGCTTGTCTCACAAGCGGTTCCTAGTTCCTAGTAGGATGCAGCTCACGCTTCATGCGACTCGCCCCAACACCTTACGGTGCTTCGCGCTTAGTGCTATTACGGAGGACCATAGTAAATAGGACCAAACATTATGAGTAAAATTTGGAAAATATATAGGTTTTTGTGTGTACCGGAGGTCCTGTTTACTATGGTCCCCCATAATAGCAATGTCTGCCTTGTCGATGAAAACCCGATGTGCTCCGTCCCGGCATTGTAGGGATGCGAGGGTCTATGGTCATACAACTACGGCCATACATGCACATGACTACAGTAGCCCCTCCCCCCGCCCCCATGTTTCGCTGTTTTCTCACATGCATTATGGTATGGAAACCCAGAGCGTCTTCGTCTACCAGAAACGCGCTCATGACGAGGTCGTCAATCCCCACCGATTCCTGCGACAAGTCAGAGACAAGCGATACGGCAAATTACAGCAGCAGCAGTGACATCAGCATCAATTTGAACAGTGTTACAGCAGTAGCAGCAGCACCTACATCAATGACAACAGTCAGTTAGCGCCGACATTATCAATCCATACCAACTTCAGCGGCGAAAGGGTCGGAGGCAAGCGGTAACGCCAATTGCAGCAGCAGCAGCATGACAGCATCATTATCATATACAACAACACCAGCATTGTCAAAATCCTCACCGACTCCTGCGACAAATCGGAGGCAAGCGGTAAGTTGACTACGGCAGCGGTAGCACTAGCACCAACATCAACGACAACAGTCAGTAGCACCAAAAGGCCAGGATGGTTTTCAGTATCACCAGGACGAACAACACTTGCAGCTTAAAGCGCGACACAGCCCCGGCCCATCACCAGCAGCAACAACAGGCAGCGCACTGAAAAAGTGGCACACCGGTGGCCACCGACTCTTCACTGAGCATGCCAAAGCCAGATGCAGTATGACCCTGATATAGTTTGGTCTCACGGCTGGCGTTTTTACAATCTCGACTCATGGCTGACGTTTCGGTCCGCGCAAAACAAAACAGGGCCGTGTACGGGTCAGATGAATACTCACGGGTCGGGTCAGGTGGGGTCAGGGTTCCCCCACCCGACCCGACCCGACCAGACCCGTGGTATTTCGAAAACCTCCTGCCCCGACCCGACCCGACCAGACCCTACTCGTGATATTTCCAAAACCTCCTGCCCCGACCCGATCCGTGATATTTTGAAGACCTCCTGACCCGGCCCTCAGGAAGGGTCATGATTCGCGAAGAACCTTAAATCAACACTCGTAGAAGAACACACAAACAGTGGCGCCACCGCACACACCGTTCTTCTAACGCGGCGGAAAGCTAACAAGACCCCCAACTTCAACCCAACATATTGACACGAACTAGTAAAAACATGTTAAGTCGCTGCTGAGTTAGCTCAAACCAAATCAACCCAGGTCAACGAGGGGGGACAAAGCACTTGGAATTACAGTCAGATCAAGGTTTCTGTGCAGTGCCGCAGTAAAAGGGTTACTGGAGGGGGGGGGGGGAGGGCGTACTCATTTTTTGCTTGCCTTAGTCATTTGACCATTGACCACGCATCCCTTTCGAGACGGAGCATCAGTCAACGAGAGGGGGGAGATAATACTGAACTCTTCGTGCGATAAAAAGATGCAAGGCACGAACCGCAGTGGGGAGGGGGGGAGGAGAGCCTGCCGTGTGGCCCCGGATCTGAGTTACGGTTACTGCAGGATGGAGAGAGAAAATAAGCGCGAAGATGATAAATGGGATGGAAACAAAACAATCTTCAGCCCGCGGGGCGGGTTTGTTTCTCACGTTGTCGAAGGTTCCCGTAACCGTTTGCGTCTCCGGAGCGTAGGACAAGCCGCCGCGGATAATTTTGGGCAGGGAGGACTGGAGGCCGTTGCTGCCAAGGACGATCCTCTCCTCCTTCGCATCGATGCGCATGTCCACCTCTTGCCCCCTGCGCGCCGGCGAACCAAAAATAAAATGAGTATCACGCTGTCCGTACGTATTCAGGATCGCTTGCTTGGGTCTGCATATTGATGATAACCCCCGAGAGCGAATAACTACGCACTAATACCACTCTGTACGTATATATGGAAAACGAAGGGTTGCTCTTATGTTCGTGTTAAAACGTGAACCAAAGCAAATGAATAAGCACCCCTCTGGCCGGAATTACAAGGAGCGCTTGCTTACTACAGCAGTAACAACAATCACAGAACGGTCCACATATTCACGGACAGACTGGTGACGCGGGTTCAGATGGTGTTGCACATTCGCGCCGCCACCCTTCTGCGGCTAACGCTATCACTCATCACCCTTTCAACAATTGACTACCTGGTACCTTATATGAGCTTGCGGGGATGAAGCTGAGCGCGGTGGGGGGGTGGGGGGGAGGACGTACTCGTTTGTTGCTTGCCTTAGTCGTTTAACCATTGACCACGCATCCTTTTCGAGACGGAGCACCGTTCCTACTCCTCATAAAGATAGTTCCAACAGGGGGGGTGTACTTCATGTTCGTGCATGGCCGTAGTCGTATGACCATAGANACATGGGGGGGGGATATTCACCACGGTATGCTTTCGTCGACCAGTGGAAGAATACTGCTACACCAGCATACCGTAGTAAAACAATCATTGTCACGTTCCTTGAAACGCGTTTGACGCAAATAAAACATGTTCAGCCCGTTGACTTTTACGTCGACGGCCGATGCTACACGCTTCTATCACGGCGGGTCCCCTTTGCCTATTGTTCGGGACGTGCACGGGGCAGACGCATGCTACGGTAGAGGTTTACGATGTTTTTGCCTTATAAGGGTGGTCACTTATCACTTGAGGAGCTCTATACTTCACCCAAAAACTGATTCTGAAGGGAAAATAAAAGTGCTACCCAAGTGCTACCCCATGAAACATCCCATGGCCGAACTATAAAATGAAAAAAAAAAAATTAACACAAGAATGATGAAATGCCGACGGTTTTGGGTTAAGGAGCCTTTAATAGATCATTCAGAAAAAAAACGGCCGAAAATTGCGACGAATACCTCTATCGTAGCACGCGTCGACACAACTGCTGCACATTTTCACCATCAGGATTTGAGGGGTCAGCGTGACAATTGACCTCACGACTACGCACAGCAGCATCGCGCAGCCCAGCGTTGACGAAAGTGAACAAAAACAAACTGCACTGCGTGAGCCTGGCCACCTCGTGGAACAGTCTGAGAAGGCCACTCACTACAGTACGCGAGACGTTGTTAAATAATTTGGGGACTAAGATTTTCAGACTGAGTTTTTTTTTAAATGAATTTAAGAAGCTACAGCTACGATAAGAATTTACGCTCAGCGAGGAACGCCGCTCTAAGCCCTTCCAGTATGTATATATATACAGTAGTACAATGTAGTATTTAAGAGTCTATGCTTAACGTCGACATCACAATAAGCCACGAGCCTTATTAGTCAAAATAGGACAATATTAACTGTTGTCACGTACTGTGTGCCCACCCCCCTCGGTCAGCAACATTGCGCCTCCCAAAATGTCCATGATTTGGGACCATTTACCACCCCCCCCCACTGAACGGCAAGACAGTAGAGCTGACTACTTGTCGAGAAAAGTGGTCGGCACACTGTGTGCGAGACAAAACGACTAATGCGGGGGATCATAGTAAATAGGACCAAATATTGTTGGTAAAAATAGGAAAAAATATAGGTTTTTGTGTGTACCGTAGGTCCCTATTCACTATGGCTCCCCGCAATAACGCTTTCCAACGGTTGCTTCAGTCTGATTGGCTTAGCCTCAGACTTAGGATTATTAGGCTTATGATTATTAGGCTTAGGATTATTAGGCTTAGGATTATTAGGCTTATGATCATTAGGCTTACGATTATTAGGCTTAGGATTATTAGGTTTAGGCTTGGGCTTAGGGATAGTACACAGCAATGACTTATCAACCATTTTTTCGACTAAGCGGTAACACTACCCTCTGGCAAGACGTACCTGCCGACATAACCATGGTTGTCGACTTCGATCCCGTCTAGGAACCCCCCCTCACAGAAGCACAGGCGCCACACGCCTTCCACGGCTTGGACGGGCACAGGAGCTGCTGTCGTCGCGCCGAGAGCGTTCCGGACACACAAACGTTGGGGCGGCATACAGTGATCGTTGTTAGTCTAGAGAAAATCATTATGATTATTCCATTTGCCATCTGACAATATTTCCCCCTTGAGGGGCCCAAACGTAATACCTGGTACTATGTATGCAAAAAAACAAAGTACGTATAATATACTGAAACAATTCATAATAATTCAAGACATTGATTATTAATAGTTTTCGCCTTCGAGAGACACGATGTATAGGGGTACACCGGAGCGTGATTTACGTAGGTATGCCCGTGTGCGTCGTCGACTTTCGAGGAACTGCTGCTCTGCTGTACGCTCTCGCGCTGAGCGATTTCCGCGCCAGCATCTGATTTTGGGCTGGTGGAAACACGCTCTTCGAAAAAACCCATAAAACAGCTATCACATACTCGTAGCACTGGGAATCGGACCCGTAGAAACAAACCTGGAAATGGTAACTACACGTACGTCTACACAATTGAAATTTCATGTAGGGGGCGCGTAGACTCTGTATCTGTATGTAGAGGGTTCTGTCCCCGGGGTTTCCAATTTTCTACCTGGAACCTGGTGTTTTTTTTTCAAGCCTACGAAGCCCTATAACCCTGTCTCTAACCCTAACCCTGGGCTCACCCTATATGGACGTCGCGAGTAAGGCTGAGAGGCGCAGCACAGACCGACCGCTGCATCGTATATATATTTTTTCGCTTTTCGCTTTTCGCTTTTCGCTTTTCGCTTTTTTTTTCTTTTTTTTTTCTCTTTCACGCAGCTGGATTGCTAGCAGGGTAGGTCGTGCCTGTCGTGTATGGCATTGCATTGTCTGCTCTGCTTACTGCATTGCAGCGTAGTATCTCCGTGTCGTAGTTTTGTGACCACATAACTGGTATCTCTCTAGGATGAAGAATCGGCACGGACACTGGGTGTGCTGGATGTCGACGGGTAGAAGGAAGGTTTAAAATGCGAAGAACACACACATCAGCACAACCAGTGTAGTAACAATCTCCCGGGGTGTGTACGTATGTACTTGATATACCAAACAGCTTTACTTAGCTGCCATTAGAGCAGTATTATTGCTATACAAGACAGTACTTCATTTTTTTTTCGCTGCCGCCAATCGTTCAATGTAAGCATTGGATTGGACGAGTTCTCCCAACCCCCCGAAAAGCAGGGGGTGGCTCGCCCCCGGGATAAACCACATATTACGGGGGACAATAGTAAATAGAACCTACGGTTAACACAAAAACCTGTATATTTACATATTTTTACTAACAATATTTGGGCCTATTTACTATGCCCCCCCCCCGTATTAGTCAGGGCCTTCCTCGGGAAAATTCCCGAAGATTTCGGGAATCGAGTAAATCAACCATATCAAACTAACCAATTGCCAATTCCCGTGGTAAATTACCATGGACCATACCGCGGTTCCTACTGGGTAAAAAAAAACAAAACACCGTCATTCGATTCGCCGTGGTTTTGTCTTTCTTGTGGTGCTTTTAACATTGTTTATTCGGCATTGGTTAGTTTGATATGGTTGATTTACTCGATTCCCGAAATCTTCGGGAATTTTCCCGAGGAAGGCCCTGGTATTAGTAGGCGTGTCCATCGATCTCAATATTCTTCTCCCTCTTTTGCTAGATTAATTAATTATACCCACTCCACCCTCCACCCACCCCCTCATATAACCCCACGAACAACCTACCTATGTATATGATTCAAACAGGGGACGACACACAGAAAAGCCGGACGTACTGTACCTGCCCCACCGGTGAGCTCCGCCTCAGCAGCATGCGCCAATAAACTCAGCGCTTCTACAACAGTGGCCTTGGGGACTGCATCAGTGCACGAGTTTCAAAAGACAGGCAAAACGGACAGCAAACAAAAAAAAGGGGCACACATCGATGGTATGATACGTATGATGATGGTATTATATGTATGATGATGCAG
Source organism: Saccharina japonica (assembly GCA_008828725.1). NCBI lineage: Eukaryota > Phaeophyceae > Laminariales > Laminariaceae > Saccharina > Saccharina japonica. The sequence goes on along the minus strand of MEHQ01003846.1, from coordinate 1,795 downwards.
TCGAACCGATATTTCTTCATCATCACGTTCTTCTTGTCTGAAGATTTTGGAGATTGCGCATACCAAAATGCACAGAACGGGATTGGTTCAGGTATACTTGGTCGGACAAATGACTATGCAGTAGAAACTAGAAACCGCAAGCATCACCACACGGAAAAAAATAATTCATTTTTTTATTCAGCCATGGGTAACCATGGTTGATTATAAATACTACCTGGTAAATATATTGTTCTTATGAAACTCTGGCCATCCGAGGCAGATTTCTATTATTACGGAGGACCATACATAGTAAGTAGGACCAAAATTTGTAAGTAGAAGCAGGTAAATATTTATATAGGTTTTTGTGTGTACCACAGGTCCTACTTATTATGGTCCCCCGTAATCATATTTTAATACTCGTAGTATACAGTATACATGGTTGAATTAAAAGACTAAATACCATGGTAGTTCTTATGAGCCTCTGGTCATTCGACGCAGATTTCTATCGTTACGGAGGACCATACATACCTGGTAGTAAATAGGACCAAATTTTGTAAGTAGAAAAAATATATATATAGGTTTTTGTCTGTACCGCAGGCCCTATTTACTATACTCCCCCGAAATAATAGTATACAGTATACAGCAGTAGAATCCGATGCAAGTCGACGAGGGAAGAAAGTAAGTGCTGAAATCTTCTCGCGATAAAAATGCAAGGCACGTACCGTAGTGGGGAGGGGGGAGAAGAGCCTACTTAGTGACCCCGGGTCTGAGTTACGACTAAAGGGGGAGAGAGAAAAGAAGGGTGAAGATAATAAATGGGATGGAGTTTTATGAGTGATCAACGCTGAAGATCATGCTGCACATTGTCGGATGGCAAAGATAATAATAATGGGATGGACAAAAAATAAAATAAAAAATAAATAGGAAGCGCCGGTATGTGCCAGCGGGAAAAACCGGCGCTATAACGGCAACCGGCACTACTCCGGATTGGGGGATATATACAGTAGGTTTTAGTATGGAAACGGAAAACTGTGCCAAGCGATTTCACCGGCGGTATAGCGGGCAGGCGTCGCTATATAGGGACCACTACTGGCGTTAGAGAGGGACCACCACTGCTGTATACCAGGTGTACAACAGGCAGTATTAATAGTACGAGGTAGCCCCTTTAAGGGACCCTGCCGCCGTGTCGGGGGCAGATAGGTCCCTTATCTGGTGGTTTCAAAGGACCATGAGTGGCTTACACAGGACCGGCACGACGGCATGCAGAACAGGGGACGAGACGATGGCGCACGTTGGCGGGTCCTCCACACGCGATTCGACGCAGGTCGACGAGGGAAGAAAGGGCTGAGTCTTATCGAGATAAAATGCAGGCACGAACCGTACTATTTTTTGGGTCGTTCTTATCGAGCAGCTTTTTTCCATAATTTCCAATATTTTTTTTCCAAAAAAAAAAACAAAACCTTGGAAATATTGGAAATATTGGAACTATTGGAAATTCTTCAGAGGGCAAAATGTTTGGAAGGCTTCACGTTCCAATATAAATGGAACAAAAAAATGGAAAAAAATGGAAATCTAAAAAATGAAAATGTTGGAAATTTTGGAAATATATGGCTCCGATAAGAATGGCAATAGTGGGGAGGGGGGACGAGAGCCTGCTACGTACGTACGTGACCCCGGATCTGAGTTACGACTATTTATTATTGGTACATGGGAGATATAAAAAAGAGAGAAGACAATAAACGGGAAGAAACAAAAAAACAAAACCACTTTGTCCCGAAAGATAAGCACCTTTTGTACATTAATAGTAAATAAAAAA
>MEHQ01004228.1:0-134344 GCA_008828725.1 Saccharina japonica | reverse complement strand
CGACGGCATGCTTGATACAGTATTAATAGTGTCGCCAAACTCTTCATCGCAGAAGGAGTTCGAAACGTTCTTCAAGCTTACTTAGGTCTCCGGCAACAGAAACAAAACATCCACCATCCAATCAATACATACAAGTACTGTTTGTACGCATATCATACAAAAAGTTGCCCCACACTGTTCGGAGCTATCGAAGGCCTTTTTGTGGCCCGGGGTTCGGGTAGCCTGTACAGCAGTGCATGCGCTTGCTCGATGCAAGTTCGTGCCGGGCTGTAAGTCAGAGGAGTTGAGTCGCGTCGGTCTAGGGGAAGAATCGATTCTACTAAGAAGCTGCCCCGTAGTTACTAAGTAGTACTACAGCAGTTATGAGTGTTTTTCTACAGCAATAACTCTCGTCGGGGGGGTCGAACATACGTGGTGATACGTATGGATTACTGTAATACGAAGAGGGTTAGGGTTTTGTATTTCCTGGGGCGTCACAGAACGGAGGGAGCTCTGTGCCATTAAAAACGACGAGATTCAGTGAGAATCGATTTTTTTCAACTCCATCCGCTTGCCATCCACGACAAAAGCCAAGGACCAGAAGGGTATATTATGAATAGCTGTGACCACGAAGGGGGGAGAAGGTTGATGAGTGCAAACGTTCGTGCGATTGGGCTGTAAATAAAATATATTGAATACCTGGTACCTGGTATGCATTCTGTGTACAACGACTTCGTATAGATTCAAGTTTCCAGGCAACCGCAATACATACATAATGAAGAATAACCCTTCGCCATGAATACGAACGAGGTCGAAGGAAATCCTGGGCGCAGCTGGCGGAGAATATACGCAGCCAGAATAATTTGCGTCGGGAAAACTGCAACCATGGAGGTGATGGGTCTTGAATGCAGTCCAAGGCAGGAACGGACCGTTTTGGGTTAATGTAAAGCTGCAACAAACTACGCTACAGAGTTTGTTGCACCATCATTCACCCAATAATACTCGTAGAGAGAATAAGCTAAAAATGGGTCAAGTCATGATAGCAGTGAAGGGGGCGTGGCAGGAATTAATTGACGTGGTTCGTGCATCGGCATCACCAAGCGCAGGAACGGCAGCTACAACTAACCAACGCATAAACCATCACTAGCGCCTGGACATTCTTCTACCATGCCCGAGACTCTATATACAGATACTTTGTATGTGCACATCCAGCATCTTAGACTGCGGAGGAGGTGGTCGCTACGATGGCACAATGAATGGTGATCACGGTGCTGATACTGACGACGATGGTCATCATGCTCTTCACATCTATATCCATCTGGCCTGGAATCAGACCGTGGTTGCAAATCGATTGTTGGTCACGGAACGATCATCAACCACTGCTCGTGAGATGACACTAAGAACACCGGCGCACAGATCCACGACCGGCCGATCACAGCTAGCTATCGATCACAATGAATGATGCAAGAAGGTCCGAGTCAAGACTATACCTACCTTTGTTTTGCTGCACTTTGACCGTATACCAACCTACAAGGACCGGAATTCAGAAAGCCAACCACGTACTTCAAAGATTAGTCTGCAATCGTAAGACGACTCACGTGTACTGGATAGAATGCAGCGGCTTCGTGTGTCGGATGTGTTGTGAACGAAGGGGCGAGCGATACTCTCCCAAAACCGGGGATAACGCCTGCCAGCTACACGCGGGGGGACACCACGCTTTATAGACACCACACAAGATTGGCAAGCCACCGCTCACAGGGCATACTTCGAAGTACCACCATACATATGCAGAAGTTCGAAAACATTTCTTGTCAAAAACGGACGAAGCACGATGAATGGTTGTTTTTCGATAGTCCGCCAGACAATGACATACCGGGGGGGTCTGTGGTAGAGGAAGGGAGACGGTGTGACGACTGAGAGAGGGGGAATATGACATATAGGAACCACAACTTGTCATCCACAGTATTAAGTGTCCAAAGCTCCTTTGTACCCTCATTTGACCAATACAGTAGACCATTCGATTCGCGGACTCCTGTCTACTCGCCTGCTCTGGTCTGGTTGGTAGTAGGCGCTGAAGGATCAACGGCGTAGGGCAACATGTTTTCGAAGGTTCAAAACACCAACATATCGGTACACCCGCCGGGTACGAGGTACGTCTGACGTCAACCCCATATATTCCAACTAATCAATAATAACGTTATTTTTGTTCCCACGAAACAACCGAATTTATCTATTGACCCTACGTTTCGTGGAGGCCGCGACAGACAATGTGGTTAGGTGCACGGGCAGGATGTCGAAGCGTCGGCGCCCTTTTTGGTTTCCTACTCGTCGGAGCAATTAATTGGGTTCCCTACTACGAGCCCCCCCTGCAACTATTTGAAGCCACGGAACAGTTTCGGTAGTCGGTACACCCTGCTTTCTATGATGGTAGGAGTGGCAAGTGCAGGTCCAAACATGCGCATTACTATTATCAAAGACGGGGTTCCTCGACTGACTCTGTGTACGAGCCACCAAACACAGCTGGATCTGATGTGTATTGCATAATAATGTCGCTCAAAACGACTGATGGGTATCAATATATATACACTCGTGGCCGATGGACTTACATATCGTGATTGACTGACACTTATTTGCGTATCAACCCCGGTTCTTGGGTGAGAGGGTTACAGCTCCGAACGTGAGGAGCCCCTCATAAAAAAGCGCAATTTAAACAGACGGAAATTTGCCTATTATTGACAATTGATACTTGCATTTCCGATAATATGAGGACGATCCTTTAGTAGTAGTGAAACTATACCAGGTACCTGGTACGGAGAATCGGCAAAATTGGGTTTTGTTTCTAAATAAGTATGTATTACCCCCGCAGCAAAAGCAATCGCCGCAAAATGTTGTAATTTGTGACAGCCGTCGATGACACCGAAACCTAGAATCGGCATTGATTGGCGGTCAAAATATAGATGATTCAAGGAAATCGCAGCTTACGGGCGACGCACCTCGCCCCTGCATATAGCCATGAAGGTTTTAAGAGTATTTTATCCTTTCGGCTATACGAGCCTGTCAAAGCTGACTTTGGTATTGTCTCAGTGGATCGATACCTATCATCAACGACCAATATCATATATATGCTATACAGCACAGCGTAGGTGACATTTTTACTGTGAGAAAATACAACGCTGAAAACATTTGAAATCAATCGATCATGCTCACCGTAAAGGCATTTATCAATTGTAGGAAAATCGGCTGTTACTGAGTGCTATCCCTATACCATAGCCCGCGTCTGGATTGTTTACTTATACTATGTATGTACACCACCGGTAGTATCTACTCCATTACTATGCGAATGACCACTATGCCTTAATTTGACTGGAGTTTTTTCGGTACGAGTACTACTGTAGTAATAGCACTGACTACCATCTGCTTCGGTTGGTATTCGCAGCTGCAGGGCGTGAGCTGTTGTAGCCTGCCCATACATTATATGTTTAGGGCCTATATAGAGTTTTCGGGGATTCAGAGCACCGCCCAATTCGTACCCTGGATGGGCTCCACCAGTCCCGTGAACATCGATTCAGGCAGCTGTAATCAAGACAGTACTTTCCATGTTTATTGTATTGTTAATGACAGTATGCTACACCCACAAAGAGTTTGTGGAGGCCTCAACAGACAACACACATCTGCAGTGCACCGAAGAGTTGGGTCACTACTCGCGCCCTCCTACAGCGTTTGTAAGCCATAGAACACGGTAACTAGACTGCAAACCCCGGTTCCATGCTAGCGTTTTTATTGAATACAGGATTATGTTAGTGTGTTCGCGATGCAGTAAAACCCTAACCCTAAGTTTCATACTTTACAAAGCGCAGCGAGTACGACTAGGTGGCGACCTAAAGTGGCTTGGCACGACTATTGATAGGAGCTTATACAAAACGAGTCGCCCAATATAGGTAGCGTACCTATATAGTAGGCAAGGGGGCGATCCTTATTACTCAGAGGACTCCGACGCAGGAACAAGTAGCAAGGTACACCGAGGCACTGCCCCTTCTCTCACCATACACAAGGAGTCTTTGTTCTCGCAACTGCTGCTAGGACAGCTCTCCGTGCAAAATATATATGGTTCTTTATATATTTCGGTGACCTTTGGTCAGTTGGAAGAAGTCGGCTGAAGCCAGCAGCAACGACGAGACGACATGCCCCCTCCCCCCCTCCCCCCTCGTTCGACAAAATTGATATATCTCCGTCAAGGCAAAATCCACTACCTACAGTAGTAAATCACATACGTAATCACAACCCACCCACATCCTTTTGGCTCCTTTTGGCTCCTTTCAAACATATGACTCTTCCTCAGTCGACTTGACCGCACTCCCGAATTATTATTGCCTAGAACAAAGTATGCAACATCGCGGAATTAGGTGTTGTCCATGTGTGGTCCCAGCGTTACGAGAAGCCGTATCGCAGTGCATGTTTACTGTAGTCATTATTCTCACTACGCACACCTCACACCGCGTTGAGGCCTCTCGGATGAGTGGCTCTCTTGCTCACTCTAAACTGGACTTGAAATCATTTTCTTGGTCCTACGTTACAAACAAATCCATAGTGGTGCATACCGCGAAACCAATGACAAGTACACCTTACGACTGCAAATAAACACGAAAGTCACTCAGCCGAGTAGCCCTTTACAAGGTGGCCAAGCACGGACCCCCCTCCCCCCACCGTGCTGTAGCACCAGTCAAACCGAAACTGGCTTTCATGAGGAAATATGCCTAGAAGAGGTCGGCCAAGCAAGTGGACATTAGAGGTGTAACCAAGAGCAAAACAACCTATGCGCCTATCATCACGTTCGGAGATCGTTCGAGCGCTACTGATTTTTTCTCGTAGTACATAGTAAGTGTACGAGCGTCCGGTGTCCTTCATAGTATGTATGCCATTTTATACTCCAGTACGATGCTCGAACAAAGGGCAATAACCTTATCTGATTGATGCAGCGGACTTTATTGTACATACTCGTAGGCTCCCACCAGTTGTTGCCCCTCTACCGCAGACTATTCCGGTGTAAAGCTGTTGAGTAGGACGTCAAGCGTGCGATAAAACAAAACGGCCTGGTAACACGATTGGACACACGTTCTCTCGAAGCTGCAAACCTCAACGTTGGCACTCAATAATGTAGGGTTGTGTTCGCTACACGACTGAATAGTACCCATTTAAGGCGATACATATTGTATACTATGTAGTAGGTGCTACGTTTTCGACCATTAGGCAAGTAGGACTACACTAAGGCGACTTGAAACCGCTTCTCCCTACGTAGGTCCTCGTATTACGAGACCACCACTGTACTCTGTACTCTAGTTTCAGTGGGTTACAAGAATGTTCGAAACCACTAGACGTGTCATGAGGAGCTGGCTGGCTGATTAAAAAGGTTAGTCCGAACAATAGGCGGGACATAGTTTGTTATACAGATGCATCCGAAGGTGTTCGTCAGCCAGAAGTTTCTATCGTTTTTGCTGACTAACCCACAGAGTTAACCCCACCCAATGTAAATTAGGTGACCAGCGTTATTTTTTCCAACAGGCTTTATTACGACAAACACTTTTTCTTGTGGGTTGGAGTTGCTATCATCAGGGAAACATACTGCAAGAGGCCCATATTTTCATCGACCCCAACCAAACTTTCCGGAAACACCTTACTGGCGCTTGCAGATACAAGTTTGGGTGCGTCAGGCGTCTTGTGGTCTGTCGTTTATATATATGGCAATCCCAACCCACAAAACAATTGCTCTGGGAAAAAGTGACCAAAATGACGTTGTTACCTACAACTACTCGTACAGAGTACGGTTGTTGTACATTCTGGTTGTGAGAACTCGGTGGGTTGGTAGGAAACGGAGCGACTTGTGCTTGCCTAGCGCCTTCAGCTTGACCCGTTTAACCAAGAAGCTCCACTCCAGTGTTTTGTCTACGATTAAAAAAATATTTACAATCAAACCAAAGTGGAATATCGCAAATACCCTAATAAGGATTGTGTATTATGTCAACAGGGAACTTGATTGAAATTTCATTTTTGATGGTACCCGATGGGTCTCTTTACGGGGCCCCTTGCAACCATTGTTCCATTGCTAGGCATGGAAAATATATTATTGGGACGTTCGGCACAACCAGTTACATGCAAGTAAACCAATAATAGGAAAGTGCAAATATATGACTACCGTATACGAAGTGTCAATATATATATATTGCATTTTGGCTACCTGAGCGAGAGTGAGAAGATGTACTGCTGCAGAACTTCCAACGAATGCGTCACGTAATTCAATACATGGGCGGGTTTATGTTTAGACCGAAAAGTATGGGAATTTGTGTATCTAGGCTCCAAGACTGGATATTTTGCCAAAATCACGCGTGTTACTCGCCCTCCTTGAAGTAGTTCAAGACAGTAAGACAGTAAGCCAGTAAGCCACGAAACATTTCGGGCAGTCGGTACACCTTGCTTCCTATTAGGTGGTAGGAGTGGCAACTATTGATACAGCAATACGGTGACTGTAGGTGTACATAAATAGGTCCAAACAGGGCGGTTCCTCGACTTTGTTTTGCGACCAATTCATATTATTATTGTTATCATCTTTGGCATCCGACAATGTGCAGCATGAGCTTCAACGTTGATCACTCATACCATTTATAATAATTATCTTCAATCAGGTGGTTGGTGTGTATTTTACACAAACATCGCTCTAGATAAGGCATGGGTATATCATTATCTATATGCTCGAGGCCGGTGGAATCGTGTATCTCGCTTAGCTATAGGGTTTTTTTTTGTATTGACGCCGGTTATTGGGAGAGGTATGTTCCCTCATACACTATACCTGGTATTAAACACGCGAATTTCAAAACTGAGAATTGCCTTTCCGATGAGAATGAGAAATAAAAATTTCGAGAATCGACGATATTGGGTTTTGTGTTGAAGTACGCATATTTGTCACAATCAACTTTCCACTGTAAATCACATGTTGTCATTATTGACAACCGTCGATGACACCAATACACATACAATCAACCACGAATTATTAACAGTCACGAAATTTCAATGAAATCAAGATTGATGGGCGAGGTGCCTCGCCCCTGAATATCAATCAATGATCAATGTTATTATATCCTCTGTTTCACGAGCTTGTCAAGGGCGATTTTGACGTACTTTTATTGGATCGATACCTATCATCAATTTTTGTTTGTTTGGTTATTGTCGTGTTTTTGTTTTTAATCCAATTTTTATCTTCGCCCGTCGTATTCTCTCTTCTTCCTAGCCGTTACTCAGGTCTGGGGTCACAAAGTAGGCTCCTCTCCCTCCCCCCCCACTACGGTTCGTCCCTTGCACTTTTATCGCGACAATACTTCAGTCTTTTGTTCCCTCGTCGACGCGCATCGAATCGTTAAACATATACATGTACGTTCTACAGTAAGTAGCAGTGGTAGGTTACACTTTCACTGTGAGAAAATAAAATAACTATGTTTATACTATCTGTTAACACTCGGTTCAAACGATATAATACAATTCGGATTTTACTCTCATCGGAAAGGAAATCAATGCTCAATTACGAAACTCGTCTGACAATAATATTGTACGTGTTCCCCCTGCCATATACCCCGCGTCAGCATACTGCCGTGTATGTGTGCTCTATTGAATTGAGGGAGAACATGACCGAATCTACATTGATTGATCTGATCAAAGCAAGCCCTCTCGGTACTATTAACAACACAAACTCCTGTCTGCTTCGTTGGGTATTCACAGCTGAAAGGCCTTGTTGGCTGTTGTAACCCACATTTTGGATAGGCGCGTACGTATGGCGTATGGCGTATGCCCTACATTGTGCGTTTTCGGGGGTTCCGGGCGCCGACCAATCAACACCCGTGAATAAGCTACACCAGCCCCGTCACCATCAGGTAATTATGTTGAATCATGAATCAATGCAGGTTTTCGTTGTCTGCTTGAGAAATATTGAATATTTCATGACGGTAGTCAGCCTCACCGAGCAACAGCAAACATGCACGAAGAGTTTGTGGAGGCCACAACAGGCAACATGGTTGGGTGCATCTGAAGTACCCCGAAGTGGCCGCGCATTTTCGTTCGCTACTATTTCAATAGTGCTCTCTTACAGCCTTATCAAGCTTCGGAACACGCTGACAAGTCGACACGCCCTGATTCCATTAAAACGAAGTACATGAAACAGCATTATGATGATAATTGTGTGTTTGCGATTCAGTATGTTAGGGCCGATATAGTGGATATACACTAAACGGCGGGTACGGCTATAAAAGGCGACCTACTCTGGCTTGACACGACCAGGAGTTTAAAAAGGGCGTGAGTCGAGATACCGTACGCTGTATCCTATGCATAAGGCCGGTGGTCGCCTTCTTCAGACGACTGCGAAGCACAAACAATACCAAGCAAGGTACCCTGAGGTACCGCCTCTCCCCTCGCCACACAACAAGCAGTACACTGTCTTCGCAATTGCTGCCATTCATACTACAGCTGTCCGTCACTAAAGCTCTTCGTGCAATACGTTGGTCTTCAGATGTTATTGGAGACCTTTGGCCAGTTGGAACAGTGCGCTGAAGCCAGCAGCAAACCGAGACGCCATGCGCCCCGCCCCCCCTCACCCTTCCCCTCACTGCTTCCCCGTTAAAATCATTCCCCTGCTCCAAGGCGAAGCCCACTACGTCACTCAACCATAGACCCCCTGGATATTAGTGTGGCCTCCGTGTGGTTTCCGTGATTTTCCAATGGAATACGGCTTAGCATTATTAGGCTTTCTTCTTACTGCGAACCGACGTAACTCGTTTAAGCCAGTCGGGCGAGTGGCTATGTTGCTCACTCAAAAGTGATCGTGAAAACGATTATTTGGTGCAAAGTATCAAACGAACAAAACCATCCATGGTGGTGGGTATTGCCAAACCAATACTCATAAATTTTACAGATTGCGACTAAATGTAAATACGATTGTCACTCGGACGATTAACCTTCGCGCGGGTGCAAAACAAGGGCCTTAACGTGACCCCACACACTATACATAGTATAAGTTGGGTTAGCGTCGGTTGGCGACGATGCCCTGACGCTCGCCTCTCACTGCGTGAGCTGGCCAAGCAGGGTTATAGGTCCAGAACCGCCCTCTACGGCAGATTATCCCGCCGATGTAACGCTGTTGAGCTAGGCGTCAAGCTTGCGAGAGAAAACATGGCCTGGGAACACGATGGATAACACGTTCGCCCGCACTTCCGAACGTGATAACTTGCACTCAATAAGCAGTAGGTGGTGTGCTCGCCATACCACTGAATATTACCTATATAGGGCGATAGCGTACACCTTGTATCGGTGTTATTTGACTATTCGGCGAGTACGAGTATAAGGCGACCTGCCACTAGATCGCCTTATATCGGGACCGCTACTATGATTTAATTAGGGTGGGTAATACCTGGAACAAAGTCAAGGCTTTTCATGGCTGGTAATACTCGAGGCGGGACGGGACGGGACTGTTTTGAATTGTTTGGCGGAATCAAAATGAAGATGGGAGGGGTCTGGACGGGACGGTCATATAATTAAAACATAGGTGGCTAGACAACACCGGACGGGGCGGTACGATACATTGACATTTTGTTTTCATGACGGGACGGAACGGTAAAAATAAATCATCGAGACGGGACGGGACGCTATGTTTTATTATTTGGACGGGACGGGACGGTGCATAAAACATTCACGACAGGACGGAACGGTCCATATATTTTTGGTGACGAAACGGGACGGTACACGTTTTTTCGACCGGACGGGACGATACGTATATGCCAAACGGATGAGGTTCTCTGAGACATTCCGGTCTCGGCCCCAAGAACGGCAACCGTTGCCGTGTCAGCTCGAGTTGCTCTGCTTGCCGACTGTGCTTCCTTCGTAGTGCTGATGGTCGTTGGCTGTTCTTGAGGCGGTGCTGCTTGCTGTGCTGCTTGCTGTGCTGTGGAGTAGGTGGTTGCGATTGTAAGTGGTGGTGGGTGGTGGTGGTGGAGCTGGTTGGTCGGCCACGCACGTGAGGTGCGCATCGAAGAGATGCTGGGTGCCGGTGTCGAGCACGGCCGTAGTCGTGATATCCGTATAATATCATCATACCCACTGATTTGATACGACACATATATCAATCCTTTTTTCTACGGCTCATGGCGGCGGTCTGATTAACTTTCATCGTAGGTATTTATTTACACATTCCGGCGGTATGTATCTGGTATGCATTGTTTCGCATGATAGGTGCACCTGGTACACGCGTGTGATAGTACATTTGTGCAGGCGTATCATCAACTCATTCGTGTACGTATTCGTGTTTGAAATTTGTACTTTAGTACTATCTAAGACCAACTACGTATAAAATATGTATGGTCCGCATTTTCAGACGGCGGTCACAGTCACAAGCCGAAACTGCCGTTTTCTGGACATATTAACAAGCAGAAAAAGCTTTACTATATACATTAGTATGAATCGTGCCTTGACGGGAAGGAGAGACGGCATTGGCGGGACGGCACGGCACGCGCAGGTTTTGACTGCGAGACGGGACGGTAGGGGCAGAATGACGGTGGGACGGGACGGTGAGGGTAGATTGTCTAGACGGGACGGGACGGTACGAGTCAACGGCACGTTAAATTGACGACGGGACGGGACCACGGTTCCAATTTTACCACTGTTTAGCCGTTCCATCCCGTCTCGTCCCTTCCCGTCTCATCCCTTCCCGCCGTTACCGACAATACCATCCCGCCCATAATCAATGAAAATGCTTGTAAAAATGTTGGAAACCAGCAAAAACGTGTCATGAGGAGGTGGTTGGCTAAACAGACACAGGTGAATCCGAACGTTCTTCTTAAGTAGCTATAAATAGTACGAATCCTCATCAAACATGAGCACGAAAGCTGGTTCGTTATGCAGACAAGTAAATCCGAAGGCCCTCGTCACCCAGAAGTTAACCCCACCAGATAAAAAAATGATTAACACCGTCGTTATGGTTTTTACTTTTTCCAACAGCCTTTATTGGGATGATACTTGTATTGGTGGGTTGGCATTGCTATTCTATGGGAAACAGACCACAAGAGGCCCAATAAAATTGGTTCCAACTTCAGTAAGTTTTCTTCTCAAACACACCACATTGAATGGTGCTTGCACTTACGCTTGCATTTCTTCTGGTATGTTCCCTGTGTGTCATATACCAGGTATGTAGTATTCCCAGCCCACGAAAAAGTGATTATTGTGAGAAAAAATGACCAAATGACGTTTTTACCTATACCCACAGCTGTCTTGGGGGGGAACTCGGGATTCGCAAACGGAGCAATTGATTGGCTAGCGCCCTCGGATTTACATGTCTAAACAATCAACTCCTGCTGTCAAAAATATGTAGAACCGTATACTGCTGTATACGAGTAAAACCCCCATAAATTGCAAGATCGCTAACACCCTATATAAAAATGATAAGCAGTAGGGAGGCTGGTTGAAGTCGACTATTTGCTGCACCTAATCCAATGGGTCTATACTCGGGCCCCCTTGCAACCATTGCAACCATTGCAACCATTGCATGACATGAACAAATACAATGGAGACCTTCGGCACACCCGTGTAGCATGGAGTACGTAGTAGTACTCCGTTAGTAGGAAACTACAAATAATGTAAGACTGTACGAAGTATCTTTCTTTTGTATTGTGACTATTTTGACAACCTGAGAGTAACAATATGTGCTACTGCTGTAGACTGCAGTAGTAGAACTAGTGCTTCTACTGCTGCTGCGTCAGGTATCCCTATCACTGTTGGGTTTTTGTTCTGTCCAACAAATAAATATGGGAAGTTGTGTCCAGGTTCTCACACTGAGAATTGGCCCTATTCGGTCAAAACAAAAAAAGAGTACGGGAGTCGTTTGGAAATTATTTATGTTCGTCTATTTTACAGCAGCAATACAAAATGTATGGTATACCAACGCCTTGTTATTATTACTCCTCACCGAACACGGCATAACTCCAATAAGAATGACCAGACACACTGCGCCGACCAACCTGTGTGTGTACTCCTCGCATTAAATAACTTCTTCCCTTAGCCCCCCAACCCCCCCCATAAATATATTATATTTATAGGTTGGGTTGGCGTCGGTTGGCAACGACGCTGTAAAACACGCCACTCGCTGCGTGAGCTAGACAACCAGGGTGCCGTTTTTTTTTGTTATTTTTTTTGGCGGTCACCAAAGCTGGCGGTCGAGTAGATCATTTGTGCGGGGTGGAGAACCTTTGTTCCGCACAAGGGGAATGGTCGTTTCACGTAGTGTTAATATGGTAAGGCGTCCGCGAGGCAGTTACATAGTAAAACCCATTGCTGTCTCCGGAAGTGGCCACACCAGAAATTAAATTAACTCATTGAAGCTGTCGTCCATATGCAAGTCCGCCTCAGAGGCGGTTCTTAGCAGGATGCAGCTCACCCTCCATGCGACTCGCCCAATACCTCACGGCGTTTCGCGCTTGGTGCAAGCAATGTCTGCCTGGTTGGTGAAAACCCAACGCGCTCCGTCCCGGCATTGTAGGGATGCGAGGGTCTATGGTCATATGACTACGGCCGTGCACAACATGAGTCCCCCCCCCCCCCCCCCCCATCCCCATTCCCTTGAGGGCCACCCATACGGCGGGCACACGGCGTTTCGTACCCAATCATTCATCAGCTTCGTGCCGAACACGAAAGACAAAGAACGAGAGGAAGAAAGACTAAGGCATAAAAAAAAATGTATACCTGGTACGTAGCTACTCGTGAACAAACGAAGAAAACCCCTAATACTACAAACTAACAGAAAGCAAAGGCAAGGAGCGACCACATGAACGACAGAAACAAATGAGGAGTTTGAGCATCGCTGTCGTACTCGTACCCCCCTGGAGGACAAAGGTGTCTGGAGACAGCACTTTCACCCCTTGACAAACAGCGTCAAGGCAAATTCGTTGACAGACAGCCTTGACAGCATAAAATAGGGGACACTATCGAAAAATCCCCGCTTTTCGAAAACGCCCGACAATAATGTATAAACTAATGTGTTTTACTACATTTGGTTTGTTTTTGGCATTTAGCTACTTTTCCGAGTCCGATCTACAGAACAAATTGCAATTGAACTGAAGAGTATCGATGATTTGAAATTACCCCATGTCAAACGAGTAACATAGCCGCGCAATTGAATATACAAAAGAGGGATTTCCACACATGTTAGAAGGCTTTTTCCACCAGGGGGGTTGGGTACATATGTCTAGACAGCTGGAGATTGCCTTGACAGACAGCCTTGACAGTCAGGCAGACAGGTTGACATTGGCATATCTCCCAACATTATTGCTGGAGGAGCTCCAACGGGCAAATACAAAACAAAAAAAACAAAAGCAAGCGAGAGATAAACACAAAGGAAAAGCATCGAGAAAAACACGCTCGCCAGGGTCGCCGGAAAGACGTTTCGTCAGATTGCTGCAAACAAAAGCGCTTGGGATGTCTGAGAAGACAACTTTCGAAATCGCTACAGCACTGTTCGACGGGACTGCCGGAGCCTTCGGAGTCGGTGCACTCACAACAGAATCGTGAGGTCGCCAAAGTGCATTTTCGGGATTTGGCCACAGTATCATCTATCTATTGTGATTGCCGCAGGAGAACATATTCGAGGATCGCCGAACCATCGTCGATTGTTTGGGGCTGCTAGAACATCGCTTCTGGGGCTGCTGGACATCATCCCCTGGATCACTTTAGGGCTGCTGGAACATCGCTTCTGGGGTCGCTGGACATCGTCATCTGGATAGCTACGAGGGGCATCTACAAGGCCGGGTCGCATCAACTTAACGGTAATAAGTTATGTGCCTCGTAATACGTAGCACCACACGCCTTGTTTGTATGGGGGGGGGCGGCAGAAACGTGTATGGCTGCTAGTCTGTATGTTCAAGGCATGCTCTGTAGTAACACCTCTCGAAATATTTGTTCGGGGGGGGGGCAGAAGAGTGGTAGGCTGCAACGTAGTTTTTTTTTACGTTTGGAGTCAACAAACTGACCAGTGAAATATTGTCCATTGAGATGATGTGGTTTTTAGTTCTTTGCAGCAATACCCCTTGTATCTTTGTAACACAAACCTGCCTTAGACGCATGCTACGATAGAGGTGCACCATGTTTTTTCTGAGCTCCTCACTTAAGGAGCGTCATACCTCATCTAAAAAAGGATTTTGGAGGAAAATAAAAGTGCTGCCGGATGAGAAATCTCTTGGCCGAAGTATACTCTGACGCATTAGTCGTCACAAAAATGACAGTCCGACGAACTTGGGTTAAGGAGCCCGATCGTTCAGAAAATGATTCAGCCGAGAATTGCTACCTCTACCGTAGCACGCGTCCTTACACTGCTATTTATTCACCCTTCCGGTGGTAAAACAACGTAACAGGTTGACAATTGGAATGGGTTTCACGAGCAAAGTGTGATCGTTACCACGGCGGTTCGACTAGTAATAGTATCCTTTCCGAGATAAAGCCTACGGCCGGTATCGGCGTCGTACTACTTAGCGTACGAAGTAATATTGGGCCGAGCATGTCTGCCTGGTATATTTACAGTAAGGCCCGCGCGGGTCATGAGCTATGTGTGTGTGATCTTGTTTCAGTTTTCGTGCTGATTCGTGCTTCAAACCTTTCACAGAAGAGGTACGCATTATATATTGGTAGGTTGTACTGTTGTTGCAATAGCTGAACGAGGGCTAGTCATCCATCATAAGCAAAGCAAAACAGGTCGATGTTGTCGCGACGCCGCACATAAGTAATGTAGTTGTGTTGCGACGTGACAACGCATGCACACGTCAAATGTGCAGATAAGTAATAAAGAGGAGTACACCGACCAAGTAAGGAGTGTTGCAACTTTCGAGAAGATACTATGGAGTAGTGTATGACGCTTGCAATACCAATCAAGCAAGAGTATAGTATCGCCTAGATATTGGGTAATTTATTACGATAGTTGAATGTAGCAAGTGTGACTATGTCACTTCCATCGAGTGGTCGTATTAAGGATAGCTACCATGCCACCCAGCAGTAGCCAGCAGTCAAAACCGAGTCACTGATCGATAACAAAAACGCCTGTAGGTGGTAGGCCACAGCAGCAGTTCAGTGCTACGGCTGTACAAGCAATGCGGCATGCACAATGCCGATTCAAAATGTATTTGGTGGGATCAGTCTGCATCAGTTCCTACGGTTTCATATGTGGGGCTGTACCCCAAGTTGACGGATCGGCTTTACCCGACCGATATATTTTTGAGTAGACATTTTTTCGTTCCTGGTTTTTACGTAGGGTCCTGCCGCATGCCGCGGGTCTTGTGATTTGGGAGCTCCGTGATCGATCGACCGTGCACACGCACCATCCTTCACTCTTATTTTCTCTTCCTCCTCCTCCTCCTCCTCCTCCTCCTCCTCCTCCTCCTCCCCCTCCTCCTCCTCCTCCAGTCCTCTTGGACAAGACCCCAACCCCACTCATAATCAGGACACTGGCCTTGAGCACCATTCTTCTTTCAAGCTCAGTTTGTGAGAGCTGAAGCTCGACCAAGAACCAGTCGGTTTGACAACGGCTAAAGTACTTTTCTTTGCGACGGGCCGCCTGGTCGAACTCAAGAGTCGCGCACACACGCCCACGAGAATTATTCCGCCAAGAGGGTCCGCAAAACCTCTCTAAAATGATTTCATACGTGAAATATGTAACACAGCACGTGGTCGCTCATGTATACCCTTCTTACTTCCGCTGCTAAAGACAAGCGTTGATAAAGCTTTCTCGCACGCTGTCAGACTACCCGTTTGAAAAATGCGTGAGTGCTCTTACGATGCCGTTAGTGTGTTTTCAGTTTGTTTCCGACAAGTGTATTCCGTTTCTAGTTGAAACGAGAACGGCAACTCCTAGTTAGCACTGATGTTGGAAATTTGATTCCCAGGTAACCAGGGAATGCAAACCGTGCTGCTACTATGCGTACGTACTTCGATAATTTTCCACTATCAAATGGCGTGTATGGCTCAAAGGATCTTCGAACTGAAATATACGATTGTCGCCTGTCACGAACACTGTTTTAGCGAAACCGCCTAACTGACAAACCAGCCGGGCTCGGGTTTCGGGCTCCTTCATCAACCAGAACCTCCCACCTGAAAGCCAGCATCCGCATACCTGAGAAATGGTCTGCCAAACAAACGGTCACGGCGATTTTGATCGTCGTAAGTGGAAGCTTTTTCTTCATTGCCGGTCTGCAAGACCAACACCTTATACTCCACAAGCTTTGAGCTAGATCAATGTTCTCGCCGTCCCCGTCATGCACCACCCTCCACAAGTTCGAATCAAAAGAGCGGGCATACATATCACGATCAGTCCTAGAGCAACCGTAAGCCACATTGCTCGCCCTGCGATACTCGTAAACAGCCGTTTGCACAAACCTTCCTGTTCTTGCGGGTCTGAATCTTCTTCGGGGGCCTAGACTAGGCTGCCGGCGGAGTCCCCTTGTACATGTCATATCATACGAATACATATGTGTGTTCTTGACATAAAACCGGTATTTCTACTGGTGGTGATATCGCGTATCACACAAGGTGAGGGCGTGCCTCCGCTTCCTCTCAAAGGCAGTTGAACTTTCGAAATGCTCGAACGGAATGGTAACCACACAAATATTTGTTGATCATTGGTTACATGCATAAATAGAACCTAAAAACACGCGAACTTATAGCGGTGGTAGGGCTTGTACAACCATACCGTGAAATTCCGTAGGTGCTGTTCACGGAAACATCATACTACCGTGACTGCCTCGTCTCGTACAAAACTACATTCCCGTGGACTTCTAGTGAGTTTGGTTCCAGTGGGAAGATATCCCGTCCTCGAACGCCGATACAGAGCAATGTCCCGATATTCGCCAGTGTAAACGTACATATTCTACAGCAGTGGCACCGCTGTAGGGGAGCACAATCCAAACTATCACTGTGCAGATCACCATTAGGTAAAACTCCATAGTCCTCGTCGTGAGGAGGGGTAAACCATGGCAGGAAACTGGTAGCAATAGCGCGTCGGCCAGTGAAGGAATCCAAATACTGTAGAACCAACCATACCATAAGCGACCATACTTGGCATGCGGGGATGATCCTAAAGCAGGTGCCATTGATGCAAACGAACACCGATGCGAATCTACTGTAGTACAGTAGTGGTTTCTGGCTTCTGTACCAGAAATACCGTGCTTGCCGGCTCCCGCGGCTAAATCCAAGAGCAAAATGCCGCTGTATTGTTCTCCCCCTTTCGCTAAATTAGTTGATAATCCCCTTTCGCATAATCAACTAATCAATTCAACCCCCCCCTCCTATACATGAATGATTCATTTTTCAATATGATGGTGTTTGTGAGTTAAATCTACGACACTTTGTTTCTTCTCTTCTTCTCTTCTTTTCTTCTTTTCGCTTTTCGTTTTTTTTCTTTGTATACTGTAGTTCCCTTCAATAAACAGACAACTAATCGAGGTACCACCCTGGCCTGTCGCCGTCTCGTTTCAAGACCGTGAAAGTGCTGCTGGGTCTGTATCTCGTCTGAAATATGCCGTGATTGCCCTGTCCAATACAACTATACCGAGTAGTCCCAACCCAGCCCCATCGGAAAGTGATTCCACCCACGAATCTCGATATAAAAGAAAACCCTGAGGTTCCCCAGCCCAAACGTATATGTACCATCCTGTACAGTAGTGGCACCACCCTACACTAGCAAGTTGCAATCTAATCTTGAGCAGATTCTGAAACGTTTGAACGCCATAATCCTCGAGGTGAGGACGGGTAAACCATGGCATGCAGCTGGTAGAGCCAGCGTGTTGACCAGCGAAGCAGTCGAAGTGCTTTGCAAAGCATGATTCTAAACACCGGCATCAAACATCTCAGATATACCGCATATCTTAATCGCCAACCATGGCGCCTAATGAAGCTATACCCGGCTGCATTGAAGTTAGGGTCGTCCTATCGGCGTACCTGGTACATATTGTAATATGCGTTTGGTCTCGGCTACACTGCCAACACTGAAAATATTGAACCTCCACAGTTGTTCACCAAAGCTCCAAAAATTGAAACTCTACTGGTTTATCGTTGCCTCCAACCCACTGACAAGTGCACCATCCTGTGTGCGCAAATGTGACACAGGGTTCGGCTCTTCTTTTACCTCCGATGCGCACATCCCTTTCATGAGTAAAACGGTCTGCGCGGCCACGGTAACGAACATGAACACATGTGCCGCGATAAGTAGAGCCGTGATCGCAGACGAACTCCCAGATCCGTCCACCGCAAGGTCAACTTTGAGAAGAAGAGCAACGTACATGCTGGCCAAAATGATACCGTTACCCCAGCGGTATAGCCACATGTCATATGCCGAATTGAACGGCGAAAGAGACTCTGAAACAAACATGAAAACTACCGCGAAAAACAGTACAATAGCAATCTGTTCAGCAGTGTCCGGCAGAAGAAAGACTGCCGCTCCGGTGAGCACGATCCGTCGCGCGCACTCCACGACCTCGTAGTAGTAACACGACGGTTTGTATACGCCCCATATACAACGGTATGACTGTAAACCCGATACTGTCTCTCTGCCAGGTTTCCCTAGTTCTTGACGATGGAGCACCAACCAAAACGCAAAGAAGGTAGGAACACCGACCGGGTAAACACACACCATCAAGCTCGCGTATACCAGATAGGCACTGTGCCTTTTCGTATCACAGGTAAGGCTGTAGTCCGCACGAAGATATGCCTTGCCATCGTCCAGGGAATCGCAGACGAAGGTCTGGAAGATTGTGAAAGAAACGGAAGAATACACAAAAAACACAAAAAACAAAACGACCGACACGTGCCTGTGCCTCACAATAAGTCCCGCCGAGTTAGAGTCCCGGTTCCTCATCTTGGAGATAAAGAACGTGATACCACACCCAAACATTATTGCAATCGGCGCCACAGTAGTAACAACGAGCCTGCTGTAGAAGTCAGTTGACACCAGGCAAGAACTTGACAGGATGGAACTGATGTCGAAGTTGGCAAACGCCATCGAAGAGAGGAATCTCTCATACTGATCGGGGTAGACTGCTCCGGCGATTTCAGTGAACTGGCAGATAAACAGCAACAGTGTGCGACAAGCAGAGCGTGTCAGATCATTACGGCGACGTAAAACCTTAGATCTCCGACTCTCGGATTGGGCATGTGACAAGAAAATTGAAGGGGTTGCGCACAATAAAAGGTAATCGTGCTTTGACACCGATTGATTCCGAAACAAGGATCACGGTGATCCTCTACGGCCCCTAGCCGGATGTTCCACAAACCTTACCACAGGCTGACTATACATTAGTGGAGTTGGCGGAATCGCCTTTTGGCATTATTTTTATATTTTCAGCGAGTGTGAGGTCGGCCGTCCGTGTCAGACTTCTTGGCTCGTGGCCACTGTTCCCTAGACGTGATTAGTCCCTCAGCCTCTTGGTTGGGCGGTCGTTCTCCGCAATACGGTACGTGGTCTAGTCTACCTAACCCTAAGAACCTAAGAAATGAAGCACCATGGCGCTCAAGGAGCTTGGCATGGAGCACCATCACCCACTGCAAAGGTTTAAAGGTACTGGAATTGCATCTACGTGTCACATTGTGCTATATGAACCTTGTTCAATAACATGGCTGGTCGACCCGGTGGGCTGGCAGGTAACCACGAAACCTGGTAGTGTCAATATCGTGAGTTCGAGCCCCCCCGAGTGCATGCTCGTAGGCATTTTTTCTCGCGAAAACAATATCTTGACTAGCGGCAAGCGCGAGAGCGTGAGTTAGCGAAATTCGATGAAGATCGACGAGCGTTGGGAAGGCTGAACCCTTTGCGCGATAAAAACCAAGGCAAAAACGGTAGTAGGGGAGGAGGGAGAGGAGCCTACTTTGTGACCCCGGATCTGAGTTACGGCTAAGGAGGAGGAGGGAGAAAGACAGAAGTGCGAAGATAATGAAAAATATGGGGAAACAACAAAAACTATGGCCTGCTATTTGTACTAAGATAAGTTTCGTAATAATGAGCGCCTCAGAAGCGTGTGCAGGGTTTCACGGCCTCCGCGACAGCACGCACCTGGAAAACAATCTGCATCACCACCACGACGATCCTTATGGTGGACAGCGGCATCGATTTCACAAGAAAATTACGGAATCGTGACATTTTCCCCTGCCACCAGCGTCTTGGTCGGTGAACTCCATCCCCCACCGTTTGGACGAGATAGGAAACCAGCAACAGTACCAAAAATGACACAACAAGCAGCGTTGTTACTGAAAACCCAACGGTGAATCCTCTGTTCTCCACAGAGCACTTGTGGCAACGTCTGTTGGGTCCTGGTGCGTATTCCCGCGTGCACACGGCACAGTCTGCAAGGCGGAATATACGTGAGATAAGGTGCGTATCGGTTAACATATGTAGGTCGTGGTTGCGGATCCAAGAAATGATCTTCAGGGGTAAGAAGTGTATGGGGTGCATTCCTACTGAACCTCGGGCCATAGCCCTGCCCCGCCAACCTTTGTATCTACGAGGGGCCTCACAACTTTAAGTATGTAGGGCTTCAAGAGCCACATGGTTTCAAAGTGGACGACCTCCAAGTGCGATATTCACGAGCCAATATGTTCCTCTGGATTAACTTACATGGACCTGAGTACCCTTTCGCACAGTAGTGACTCGGGTCGACCCCCCCAACACAGGCGTCCTTGTGGTAGCACTCGAGCACGGTTGGGCTCTGGGAAGAAATGCGAAAATACCCCTGCTTGAGGTCGAGCGTGCTGAGAGTGGTGGCTTCCAACGAAGGCCAGACGCCTTCGGGTATCGGTTCGCAGGTAGGAAGCGTATCTCTATCGATGGTCACGTTGCTGAAGTCGCTTCCACAGCCGTCGAGACATTCCGAACATGCCAGTTCGAAACGGCAGCTATCCTGATAAGCCTGTCCAAAACGAAGGGGCGCGTCACGCACGAACAATAAAAACAGTACGTATTTCACAGCAGCGAAGGAAGCATGTACAAGTTGAAAAAAATGTCGGGGCTCTACGTTTGTCCAGCCTGTACCAAACGAAAGATTAACACACTCCATACGAACTACAACTCATCAGAAGAGGGAGTATATCCGTAAACCGTGTGGTTTAAGACGGACACGTCTGCAGGGAATCTTGAGGGCCTTTCCATGGTGGTCGATTTAAATCCACGTCTTTGGTGTATTGGCATATCTGTAACTTCGGCGGTTATAAGGTACTGCTACAACGCACAGCCACATGGGTGCGTACAAACATAAAACACTGTGTCATTTCACGGTACAGGCGGCCGAAGCCGATATAGCCGAAAATGCACAGGTGCTCTTTGCCCCAAGGTAGACCCACGTTTAGCTGAAAGGCCCAAGCTGCACACGGGGGTCAAATTATCGTACTCACATCTTTGGCGAAACGGTACGTTAGCGAGGGACACTCCAACCTGTTGCGGTCGAAGGTCACGTTCCACAGTACCACCGTACTCGGAGACTTTACATTTTTTATTGCCAAGCCGCCATCTGTAGCCGTGTTCTCCACAAGCACCGAACTCAGTATGTCCAGTGCGCCGGCGTTGAAAATAGCTCCTCCCGTTTCCTCTGTATCATCGGTAAGAAATTCGCAATAAAGAGCAAGTCGTGCTTTCTTTTCGGGATACAACCGTGTTGCATGTGCACGGGCGCGTTACTCTCACGAGTTGCCTCGCAGTGGTATCTTGTGTGCATAGTTATCCAGCGCAGTGGTATCTTCTTTGCATTATACCCCGGGAACTAGGAGTAGCTGCGCCCCAGGCCTTTCGTTGTCCCGCATGCGAAGCAGACAACGCCATACCTGGTACATGTGGTTTTCTCGAACTAAACTGTTTAAGCTCCTAGGTCCGCCCTGGTTGGCAGGACGTACAACCCGAACAGCATAACGGCCATATATAGTCCGTTTACCCGGAATCTTCCAATGTTTCCCCCCAGCACTCAGGTGCAGTTTCCTTAGGGTGGACGGTGTGGTTCTGAAATCTGATTACACCTTCAAATGGCCGTATTCAAGACCATCCTTCGTACCGATTAATTAAAAAAAGAAGTCAATTGCCGATTTATATCGAAAAAACACGTATTATCTGTTCGCTTTGGTATGGGTCTCACAGTTTTCACAAGATAAAAATAACGACGGATTCCGACCTCCCTTGTACTTCCAGTCAGGGAAAGCTATTTTAATTTAAAATTGTTGAAAAATTGACGGAGCTATATGCGAAAACCCGGATCTTGAGGGTATATTATTCGCTTTGTTATAGGGTGCCCCACGGTACGATTTTAAAATATATCGCCCCGGTGGTCTAACTGGTAGCCACGAAGCCTGTAGGCCCGGATGTCGAGAGTTCGATTCTCCCCATGGAGGTTTTTATTCTCAAATGACACCGTCTGTCGAGAGCGCATATTGTAGCGTGGGTAAGCAAAATTCGACGAGAGTTGACGAGGGAAGAAAGTGCTGAAATCTTCTCGCGATAAAAATGCAAGGCAAGAACCGTAGTGGGGGAGGAGGGAGAGGAGCCTACTTTGTGACCCCGGATCTGAGTTACGACTAGGGAGGGAGAAAGACGGAAGTGCGAAGATAATACATGGGATGGACAAAAAAAAAAAAAAAAAAAAAAATGACGGCAAACGATTCGTCTTGTCGAAGCGGTCAGGGATAGATTATGTTTGGTTTTCAAGAAAGATACAAAAAATTAGGATGGTGGTGGTTCTTGTTAGATGGGGGCAGATAAGAATAAGAGGGAGAATATTTAATTAATTTCGCGAAAGAGGGAGAAGAATATCTGGAGATACACCTATTAATAATTTTATTTTGCCGCATAATAACTGGTTGTCAGCTACCACACAGCTCCATACACCACACACTCAGACAACTACCAGGCCCTACTCACTGCTGTGCCGAAGTACGGATACCGAACAGGTCTCGTAAAATTACGAACTGCAACCTCAAATATATGCGGGACGCCGGGTCGCTTTTAAAACGATACCGGAGTGAAAAAAATAACAAATCTGGCCGTTTCGAAATATTTTCGGCGTATTTCCGGCCGAAAATGTTGCTTTGTTTCCCAACAAAAACTCCACGGCTATCGACGTATCTCGACGCCGCGGTCACGATCATCGCTGTGTTGCATTTCCAATGTTTTGTTTTCACACGTTATGACCAAAAACGCAATTGGAAGTATTGTCCCGGACGGACCATACATCGCTTAAAATCTACCGTATATTGTTCATGACGGCAATGCGGGTGGCCATTGTGATACGATTTATCACTCGACAAGCAATCAAACTTGAAATATATCTCGACGAACTCTCACCAGCAATGTTCAGCCGGAAGGAAGAATCTTCAATGATTCGCTGCCCCTCGCCGTCTAAATAGATGGCGCCCCCGCGTGTACCTGTGTTGCCCTCAAACCGACAGCGCCGAAAGTCTGTGGTTGCCCATTCCGTGGCCGTCAGGCCAACAGCCCCCCCTGACTCGGCCGTGTTCAATGTGAACATTACGTCGCTCATGTTAAGCTGATCAGGGTTCGCCATCGATATTGCTCCTCCGTAGTCGAATGCGGTATTGCCGATGAAGGATATTGTCTCTATGTAACCTGGGTATTATGACAGCAGACGAGAGCGCCCAGCAAGCGTCGAAGGCAGTCGTCATGCTATTATGATCAATTGCAAGTTTGTCGCGAAGACTACCGGCTTGTGATATAAGTATATTTCTCTCGCCTCTTCTCACTGCATTAGATGAACCCGCATACCCTCGGCTCTTGCAAGTAGTCAAGAACACAGACCGGCGGTAGCAGAACTTTCCCAGCGTACCCAGCAACCTAAGCAGGCCAGGCGTCACACGTAACTTTATATGCTTTATCGCAACATTGAAAATTCGCCATCAACGCTGAATTGACGCACAAGCAATGCACTGCTCGCGGTTTTGTACCCAGTACAAAGGAAGCGGACTGATACCCGCCCGAGCCTCTGCGCATGCCCGGCATGGTTAGTACTGTTAGGGAAGCTGACGGCACACTTAATTCCCGGTATTCCCAGGAACTTACTACACAGCATGGTTGTCCCACTGCAATACCAGGCGCTACAAACTCCCAGAGCGGCGTGCACGCGAGGTCACACCGATCCTAGTGACAACCGTACAATGCATCACGCTACAACCACTGTGGCCAACGTCCCACTTTCCCTTGTTCTGTACTGGTACACAGATAGTACGGTACGTAGGGAAATACCACCTTGGGTGGCACAGGGTGGCACAGGGTGGCACAGGGTGGCACAGGGTGGCAGGTGTTCGATGATGACCACCAGCAGCAAGTGTCAATATCAGCAGCAGGTTTGCACCCAACTGCGCATTTATGAATACCACGCGTGTACGTATCACAATATCCGTCAAATTGGGTTTCACTGGTATCTATCAACTCGGCGAAAGTTTTTGTGACACAAAAACAGCAGTAGCAGTAGCAGCAGCAGCAGCAGCGAGCAGCAGTGACTATCATCATAGGCTCGCGAGCCACGCGA
Source organism: Saccharina japonica (assembly GCA_008828725.1). NCBI lineage: Eukaryota > Phaeophyceae > Laminariales > Laminariaceae > Saccharina > Saccharina japonica. The sequence goes on along the minus strand of MEHQ01004228.1, from coordinate 109,790 downwards.
TCTAGAGGGTTTCAGTCCCACTTCGCGGCATCGGTAGAGATAGTGCGAGACACAATAAGGTGGACACTGCGTCTCACGTCGTGCCGAATCCTGGCCATCGCCTGCTGGGTATTCGCATCAGTTCCTCAACCAAGTTAAAACGCGCGGGAAAGAAAAGCGGCGACATATCGCAGGCCTTGTGGCTGTGGTTTGATATTTCGATCCTCGATCAAATTGTTCGGACTGGGCACATTATTATCCACGCCAGAGAGCACTGGACCTTTTCTAGAAAATCTATTAATAGCTTTGGTTTTCAAGCCAGTAATAAACCCAAAGCCTATCAGCTGAATGTAGAAACAGCACGACTGAATCTCTAGCAGAAGCAGCAGCGGCAGGAGCAGCAGCAAGCATACACAACACTACCATAATCACCGCGAAGAAACAGCTACACTGTGGCAGCATCAGCCGCTACCACCAACACCAACACCAACATAACCAACAGCAGCAAGACCAGCAGCGGAACACCTGGCACATGGAGCCTCATAAACAGCTGTCCAATGTTAAGATGGTAGGCAGTACACAGAGACACGTATTAAACAATGTAAATCTGGTTTACGACTGCTGTGCTTCAGCAAGAAGTAATTTATCAGTAGCCTGACCACGATGCAGCAAATCTCGCCACAGACTTGTAATTTTTCTAAGCATTGTATACATTTATTGGTCGGCCGATTCAATGCTACTGTAGAGGCCGCTGGCTCTTTCTAGAGGATTGGTGAATACAGCCATATATATTCCACCACACCCCGGAAGTATAGGGTTTCATCCCAGTATCCTCAACCCCTCCATTTATCTTCAACTCCGATCAACCGTGTACTGCATTGGCGATCCCCCGGGTGGACACAGTCTCGCACGGTGTGGAAAATACATTGCCATTTTGGCTGATCACTTATTTCTGACTGAGGCTTATGGAGACACGGCCGCCGGAGACGATAGATAGGGTCCGATCCCGGGATCATAAGTCCTTCCAAACATCTAAAACATCAACCAAACGGGGATGAGAACGGATTGTTCCCAAGTAGACACCGTCCCGCAAGGTGTGGAAACCTCGACCCCACTGGCGGCTTTGTGGTTTGCTGGGCGTCATGCAGCCAGCCCGCGGCGAGAGGCCCTCGGTGCAACTACGAGATCCCTCCGCACCCGGGGACGATAAGGCCCCATTCTCTCAATGATCATCCGAAATATTTCCATATATTTACAACTCCAGCAACCCGGGGACTTAAACGGAATTTTCCCGGGTACATACCGCTCAGTAAGGTGTGGACTCCTCAACCCTACTGCCCGATTTTAGGCTGGCTGGGGGCACCTACCTCTAATAGGTATGGCAATAGTTAATAAAAAGGTCGGGCCTGTCACGGGCTGCACAAGCAGCACACCAATAGCAATCACATGCTAGTTTAGTATGGTTTTTATCAGAACGGGCGGTGGTGATTGGCGGGGCAGTCGTTGCGCTGCCAGGTCCGACCGTCGCGGCGTTGCCAAGAGGCGAGACGTGCCGAGAGACAGCGCGTGTGAGACAGAGACATCGCGCTATTATTGCAGGTCGGACACTCTGACGACCGCGTCCGTAGAGGCCGGTTCACAATATGGCTGTATGTCCGTCCTGTAGCATGTGCCTAGTTGTGATATTGGGACACTGCGCTCTGTTCTTTTGAGAGGGTCGAAACTCAGGGCCGGCACAGGCTGGTCTGTCCCTTCACGATCGACGATCTACCGACAAGCCAGAGTGCTCAGGCTTTGAGTGCGAGCGCGAAGTCAGACCACAACGACACCAGCACTAATGAACATATCCAGCGGCAGCCGCTCGTCTCCATGGGTTCGAGCCCACGTGGTGACTTGCACAACGAGCAAACCCCGTACTTGCAGTAAGCGGCATGAGGGGTTTCGTTTCGATTGCACACGGGAAAAATGCTACCCTGTCCGCCAATGTAAGAGAGAGTTTTGATACTCAAATTCATGCCCTAACAGTCCTTACACTTCCCGACCAAGGGGTAAGCAGCAGAACCACTCTGCCCGAACATGTTATAGGTTTTTGTTACTCCTACTACTACTACGCATACGATTTTTACAAGTTCGCGGACAGATAGGTATGGTTGACATAACACACCTAAAATCGAACTCTAAAATAAAAATTAACGAACTCTCCCCTAGGAAAACCTCCGAGAATTGAATGCCATAAACAAATGTACCACGGGTAAGGGACTAGAGCCCAATGACGCTCATGGAGTCAGCGCGCATTCAGAATTGCCCCCCGGGACAACGGGCTGGACCCGCCGCATCGGGGGACGACAAGGTATCATCCACTGATAATAAAATATTGTATACATCTACAACTCCAAGAACCTGGGGACGATAACGGACTTTCCCCGTGTCAGTAGCGCCCTGCAAGGTGTGGGAACTCCAACTCCGCTGGCTGGTTGCTGATTAGGTTGAGGCTAGCGGGCGGCGAGAGGTTTCCTCCGATACGATGTCCCACTGCACCCGGCGACGATAAGGTGCCCTCCCTTGATCAGAAATCATGCCATACATCCACAACTCCAACAACCTGGGGACAAAAACTGACACCCTCAGTGTCGATACTGCCCCGCAAGGTGTGGAAACACCAACCCCAGGGGCTGATGAAAACTTGGCTTGGGTTCACGGTTGAGCTCCCGCCGCAGGCAGGGATGATAATAGCCCATACGCGGATCATGGACCCTTCGGAACACAGTCGAGGTCCCTCTATAGTGCGGGTGGTATATAGTGCGCGTGCCCGGTATAGAGCGGGTGAAATCGCTTGGCACAACACAGACCCCTGTATAGTGCGGGTGCCGCACTATTCAGGGCACCCCTCTATAGTCCGGGTTTGATACCTCTCAGCACCCTCTATAGAGCCGGTTTGACGTCACGCCACGTCACCCCGTGCCTAGATGCGGTCTAACCCACACATATCCCGACAAACACACATACATCTACGCATAGCAGCATCAGCAGCATACCCCTACTGGCCACAACAACAGAAGCAGAGGCACACGGTGCCATGTGCAGCAGGCGAACTCTGCCAACTTTGCAACCTCACACCAAAAGCCCCCGACGGTCACCAATGTCGAGGAGGGTGTGACGGCAGGCTGCACGGTATATGCAGCGAGGTGGAGGAGTCCTCGGACAGCGAGGAGGGGGGGGAGGAGGAGGGCGGGAATGGAAGCATGGGAGGCGGGGGCACTGAGCCCCCCTCTTACGCGGAATGTTTCTAACTCTACGTTCCCCTGGAAAGCTACGCGGCAGGGTGCGGCTTGAACGAGGCCAGCTACTTGCTCAAGAGGGCGAGGATGTTGATGATCGAAGCGCATGCATCAAAGCCATTGCGCCAGGCTGATGATAGGGAGTGTTTTGACGTGTAGAGCAAGTAACCGTTTTGCCCCACGCAGTTGCTGTAGTTGGTCGGTAGCGGATCGATCTGGTATGTTTTTGATTTTGAACGTGTCTGAGTCAATTGGTTGCGAGTTTACTTTGCCGGGTTCATGTTCTTCCTGCTTTCAAGTATCCCAACGCCAGAAAGACTGGTAGCGGCGTGTAAAGCCTGGGGTTTTCTTGGGAAACCCGAGGTAGCGCATGCGGGAAGTAGGACTTTTTGGGGTCCTTGTTTTTATCCTCTTTTTATTGGAATGTACTCCCACTCTATTTTTGTGCCTGGGTCATGTTGAAAAAATATTCTTTATTGTTTTATGAACGGACGGACGTTGTTCGTATTTGTCAAGTTGAGGTTTCATTGTGTAGCCCTGTGATTGTTTGTGTAACGTACAAGCGGGACGTCAATGCAGAATGGAACAAGGGACAACAACACGGGCTGTGCGTATAATTCCCTGTTGGTACACTCAGGGTGGGTCTTAACGAGCAAATATAAAATGAAAATAAAACATGAAAATGACGAACAGCCTTTTGTTATTAGATAAAAAACGCAGTTGAGTCCAAACGACAGCCAACTTAATCTGAAAAAAAACAAAAACGAAAATAGAAGTAAAAACTCGCGGTACAACTTCTGTTATGAATCACGGAATAGTTCAACCGCCACCGCATATGGACTCGCGGCGAATGCACCCAACGACGCAGCTGCACACACCCAACTCGCACGCGCGAGGCACCCCTGAGAGCAGGAGGTGCTCGTGGTCCAACCCGCTCCCTCGGCAAGGCCCTGGAAGTTGTGTTTGGGTCCTTGCCGTTTGTCGGCAGACATTGGGCCGCTCTCTGGCACCCTCATCGCAAAATATATCGCCACAGCCACCTCCTGACCCTCTGGTTTCTTGCATAGGCACGGCTTGGTTATACCCTACCGATATATGCTGGCTTTGATGGCGCACGAGCCCTGAAGCAGCCCCACGCACTACTCCACCCACCGTGCGCTTGCGAACCGGTCATCCTATGTTCCTCTTGGCGAGGATATCCCATAATCAGATAATCAGATAATATTGCATCCCTTTTCATTAAAATTAAACCCCCTGGCAATTAAAAAAACGAAAAAAAACTGGGTTTTCGGGATCTCTACTGCTGTTTTTTCCTGTTTGACCAATGAGGCTCGATTGTTCTTTAGTTCTGCTTTTCGGTTTTATTTTCATTTTATATTTTCATTTTTGATTTGCTCGTTAAGGCGGGCCCTGAGCGTACATTGCGTAACATGCCATGGACCTAAACTCCTGTCATCTCTGTACAGCATACGATGTAGTTTTACCGCTGTGCAGTATTTGCAACATGCTGTTCTCTTCTCACCCGCGAACAGACGCAGGCTTCTACCCGTGGGGATACTACTCGCGTGTTGCGTGCACTACGGTGCCACCTGCATACAGTAACCCTAACCCCTAACTTGTTGGCTACGTCTCATACTGAAACCCAGCCGTATCGCGAATAGTGCGCCTACCCGCAATATTAAGGGCCCTGAAAGCCCTGAATAGTGCACCTACCCGCAATACCAAGGCCCGCATTTATATACTGCGAGTGCTGGCTATAGTGCGGGTTTTATCACTCGTCACATACCTGCACTATAAAGGGGCCTCGACCGCACCTACAACTCCGACAACTCGAGGACAAAATGAACTGGTCCCGGGTCGATACCGGCCCGTACGGTGGTCCCTAGATTCAAGTACAGCACAGCGTACGAGTACTACCATATCAAGTATACTGCATACAATACAAGTATACAAAACGCAGAGGTGGCGCCACAGACGGAGCTGTGGCCGTATCGCTATCTTTTCTATATAATACGCTTGGGTAGTATTGGGGATGACAATGTCCAAATGGACTTTTATTGTTTGATTCTGATATGTTATTGGTTTTCGACACGGGCTGCTCCCGCGTGCCACCCGACCCCCCGCGTACGCACGACCGAGCCACGCCCGCCTCACGCATCAGCCCAAGTTAACCCCGGCGAACGAACGGGCGCCGCCGCCGCCGCCCAACTCGACGAGCGGGGGGGGTCAAAGCTGCGCTCCCGGGGTTGGAAACTATTTTATATAATCAATATGTTTTCGTGTGGCTCAGCAGTGGAGCGCTAGGCTGCAGAGGACTAAGTCGTGAGTTCCAACCCCACCGTCTCAGCATTTTTTTGTTTTGTGGGTTTGAGTAATTGTATCGATTTTAGTGTGAGTTACTCGTTTTAATTTTACTAGACCATGGTTTTGCTGCGTACGAAGTGATTTATTTACCTACTGCTGTGCGTACTGCTGTAGTACGTCGTGGGTGGGTGAAGTGGTTGGTGGGTGTGTCGATGGGTTCGTCGATTGGCGTGGGTGGGTGGGTGGGTTGGGTAGGGGGGCGGTTGGCACGTGGTTGGGTGCCGTTGTGCGTGGTGGCCCTGTTATTTGGATACATTTTCCTGTCCGCTATACCGTCCCCTCTTTGGGACAGATCGGCGCACCCGAGGCGTACCCCTAGTTCCGTATAAATATGCAAAACGTATTTGTCGAAGTACGGTACAAACTGACACAATACAACGATATCACCAACCAGCAGCACGCCAGTAGCACATGCGGTAGACGACAGTAGTGCAGTGGTATGATACCTACTCGGCATGTTTTATACCTAGTACAGCATCCTGAACAGTTAGTTACCGCATTGCAGTACATACACGAAGCAGCCAATCGACGGTCGCGCCGACAAGTACATCGGTGCGAATGACAACTTAACAATACGAGTAGCATAGGTAGTCGAACGAAGTATAAGGAACTACTGTATCTAAGTATCGAGGTGCCAGACGAGTCCCTAACGAAACAGCACCTACTACCGGGGCATGGCGAGAGCACGGTCAAGAGCACCCCCGTCCGAGTCGCAACAGGCCAGCACGTTCAGGCGCGACGAGACAATGGCGTACCCAGACGTGGAATTCATAATGTGGGTAGCACGACAATAATTTCTCCTGGCACGAACACGTTTTTAGTGATACTGAGGCGGTATCATATAGAGGACCGAGTCAAAACCAAACCAGGAAAATTGATGCAACACCTGAAAAGGGCACGCTCCGCAGGAGCACGGCACGATCTTGGGCAGGGCTATCGCAGGCAGAGTCGGGAAATGAAAGCTTGATCGGGTCCAAGAAGGACACATTGCACCGAGAGGTGGGCCTCGTCGCGACGAAAATCGAAAATGGCTCGAAAGCAGGTCTTAAAATGACATTTCGAGTTCCCACATAACACCTCAACATTATCGGGCTGGTATATATATACGTCTCGCTGAAACCGGCTGCATTCCGGGACTAAAGACACTTGCCAAGTCTTTCAGCACATACGCCGAAGGTACGTCCCGTATCTGTATTTAATGCACGACCCCCTGCCGTCCACCTCGCAGCTGGTGCAAGCTGTGGAGGATGTTGCACATTGGGCACACAATATATCTCACTTATCCCCGTACCTTGGGTTAAGCTATTGGTCGATGCGAACTCCACATGGTGCGTCTTGGTGGCGATAATGAGGCTGGAGTCGGTTGTCTTGATAGCTCCTAACAAGATGGCACACGTATGAAGAACACAGTGGGTTTGTCATCCATCACAATATTCAAGAGTGTGCACTCGCTGACATATTAAGACCGTACGCATGTTTCTGTTCGAACAGTGCGTCGCCACACGCGTCTAACTTATATAATTTTGTACCAGACGTGATTAGCCTTGGTCTTATGTGTAGGTATTCCAATAGCACCTCCTGTACTTTAAAAGGTGCATTGCGGAGTCTCGGGTGTCCACTTGGTGCGCCTGCGGCGCCGAGAAGAGCATGTGGTCACCGTTCAAGCAAGGATAGAGCAAACCGAATCTACGGTAGTGTTGGTTCTAATGCCATCGGCTTGACGCATACATAAAGAACTCTGCTGGATTTGAGTAGCGAGTTCTGAATAACTTGTGCAGGGCCAGAAACAGTGTATGCCGATTGAGGAGAACACAACGACAGTCTCATGTTTGGTCATTATTTAGTGATCACTTTGATATTATGTACTTCATGTGCTTGCCTACTCTAATAGCCTATAACTTCCTGTATCACCATGTGACATCATCTATTTTGTATTTACCGACAAGTAAGTTATCACAGCTGCTGCGGTTACTTGTATACTGCTGCAAGCCACTTCCACGACTGGGAACGGTCCGCCCCCTAAGGTATCTGGCCAGATAAACCAACATGGTTTTGCTATATATATTTAAAACGTCCGCTCTGCCTGGAAAGCCGGTATGGTGAACTTCCTCGTCAGACCGCATACGTCCAACAATACCCTAACAGACGTGCAATACTTACGCGAAATGAGGATTTCATATAAGGACGATCCCTGGCGATACCACCTCCGCCAACAGGCAACAAGAGCAGAGCACAAGGGTGTTGTCCGTCGACTGGGGTGCTAGTCGTGACAACGGTCGTGGATGCAACCGACCGAAAAATGAAGGTCGGGCCCAGTACAAAGAGAGAAGACCCCTTACCAACATCAACATCAACATTAGCAGAACAGTATGGTGCTCGCTGCCCATAGCCCCTCAGAAAGGTGGTCGTACCTACCACGCGCCGAAGGTTATAGTTCGCAGCAAATGCGACGAAGGTAGGCCCGATAATACAGTTACGAAGTCTGAATAGACATATATCTCAGCTACACATACATGCCATAAATTGGTATATCATTGATTCTGAAAATGTCACCGCCCATGCCTTTCGGGACCCCTTCGATAGCAATGAAAACTTTGATAATTATATTTGGCGTCACCATCTACGTGCAGCGTGAGTGTCAAGCAGTACGGGTTGAGATAATGTTTCTGCACCCGTGCCACACGACTCCTTGCACTGTCAATTATTACTTGGGGCATAAACGTGCAGCTTCCCTCAACCTCTCAGTGGCCGTAGCTGTAATGATCACTTGTTATCGTATTCATTTTTTCCCAGGTCGCGAGAAGTTTACTGCTACAGCAGAAACGCCTAGCGTCCTGCTGATGTACGTACATAGTTATGATGCTCTGTCCCACTGAAACAATGAAGTCAATCAACGTGTTCGTTGGCCGCTTTACGCTCCCCGCGGCGTAGACTAGCAGAAATACACATGGTCCAAGCCGTAGCTGGTTATCTTCCGCCGACCACGAATTTCAAGCCATTCTGCTTTCACAGTCAAGGTTGACGTCAAACGAAAGGTGCATTTCGTATAACGTAGACTATGTTTCCTACCCTTAGCGTGTTTCGTCCTCCTGCTAGACCACCGTCGGCAGGGAACACGGCCGGAGGACAAAATGTATTTATCACGACCGACCAATCACTCATCGTTCGAACGGTAGACTTTGCCACCTCATTTGACGCGCTGCTAAACGAACGTTCGGTGTTGTCGGTGGAATTTCAATATGTTGGCCGTTCAAACGGTCTAGCAACCAACTATGCCATATAACCGCAATCGTTATGATGTTTGTTCGTCCTACTTGCGTCACATCTTCCCCATTGATTGGCCTCCACAGGCATGTCATCTCCACTATGGTTAGTAGTGTAAGTGAAGTAGCAAACAATAACATCATGTTCACGTACCCGTACTACCCGTACTGCCATTCTTCATAACTATGCACTGTAGCACTATGAATAGTTGGACAGCTACCCGTTAGTGAAGGGGTCTTGAGTGGTTGAATATTATTGCCTCGAATTAGGCCGTGTTCAGGAAATATCGGAAGGTGAAACTACTTACAGGACAAGCCTGCCAGGGCTTCGACGTTCTTACTGCCTGGCTCTCCTACTATTTACCCAGCACTCTGCAAACATCACGCCGTTCCTGGCACGGGTCCGACCACTTCTCCACAGAACAAACGTTTGCGGTGAATAATTCAGGTTTTTTCTCACCCCCGTCACGGTTGGCCGAGTTATAGGAAAATGTAGCGTTGCCGGTGACGTGGATGTCAGACTCTTGGGCGAGAATGGCACCTGCAGTTTATCAGATACAAGCAGGGCTGGCTTTAAGGGGCACGGGATTGATTTGACACGAAACCTCGGCGAACTGGTCATGATATATATAATTGAGTACGCTGTGTATCTGGGGTGTGTTGAGTGTCTTGCCGAGCTGAGAAGAAACAACATAACAGATACAGAGACTGCAGACGTTTCGCGTACTTTGGCTTGAACAACAACAGCAAGCTTATGCTATTGGACGAAACCTCGGCGAACTGTAAAGCGCCTACCGGCGACAACATGACGTATGGCCTATACCTCTAACACATGCGTAAGCTCTTCGTCAAAACGTCTACCCCCTAACACGCTGCCCACGAAGACGTCTAAGTCTCTAGGAACGCACCTCGTTCCAAATGGTTGGACTGTATGATACCGCTTCAAGTCGATGCCTATGCGATCGGGAAAAAACTTACAACAGGCCTGTGTGTAGGATAGTGCTGCAATTCGTTGCTATTACGGGAAACTGTTTGAACGCACGATATATAGTATTTTTCATTATATACCTCCGTCGTAACCTGAGTTGTGGGTGATAGAAGTGATTCCGTAAAGGTTCACGCCCGACTGGGAGGCGGAAAGGGCGCCACCTGGAGGTTCGAGCATGCATGGGGCGTCTTAGCACGTACTGGAGCTTAGTGGTTGGGGCGGTGTTGACACCATCCATGGTACAGTGAGAGACGACAGAATCAATATACTGCCGCTTTCAATGGAACAGAATACCACACGCTACGACAACGCTATTCAATGCCACGTATGCAGAGAAACGAGCACCACAGGCCAACCAGGGAAAACCCAAATTGATCCTATATGTAACGAGTCACAATTTTGATTCGTGACTTGTGCGAGAGATCTACCGCTGAATACTGTACAAGCTGTTTTAAGAAGCTGCAAAGGGGTACAAGACCAGCGCAAACGACAAACAGGGTTTCGTATGAGCTACTGCTGCTGTTCGGCCGCTCCCCTCAATGTTTCGTAAAGTGCTGTACCGCCTGGCACTTCGGTGTATGTCTACAATAATATGTATCCAATAATATGTCTACAATAATATAATAAGTCTAAACGTGTGCTAGGGTAAGGGGATGACATTTGTTTACGTGGCCCCTCACGTGAAGAACTGTATGCATCACTTACTACTCCATTAAGCACTTACTACTCTATTAATCACTTACTACTACTGTACCAGACGTTGACAATACGTGTTCTTGTACGGTCGAACCGTAGGTTAGATTTGCGTAGTTTGGACAGTAGTGCAATATACCTGGTATTTCTAACGAATCGAAATTTGGATGAGTTTACGTGGATGGGCGTTTCAGTTGGGATGCTTTTCGTATCATATAATGATATGCTTTGCCTAATACGTGTAACCCCTACCGTGGTACGGCTTTGTACAGCGACAACGACGATATGGCACGGGCCATCAGCACTACCACCGCACGCGCCACCGCTGTTGTGCCACTCGTGTGTGTGTGTGTGTGAATATGGATAGTTGCACCGCCTTGTGCGAGCCATGCATCAATGATAACTTGAGTACTGCCATAGACGAAACAGTCGAGTACGTACACTGCCCGCGGCAGTCGTGCGGTGCGATCTGACTGATATTTCAAGCCCATGGCGGTATCGTTTTGGCAACGTCGCGATGTGTGGTCATACGCCTACATTATGTTGCATGCCCTCGTGCACGGGTACCATGTTTTGTTGTATCAGAGTAAAGTGTAGGTGGAACGGCTGCGTTTCCCGTTCGGTACAGTAGTGCCAATTAACACCATTTCGGACAGGTATAGAACGTCATACTGTTTTGCAAACACCTCACCTCCGGGCGAGTTAGCCGAGTTGTAAGTAACGGACGTGTGGCCGTCGGTGTGGATCTCCGATTCCGATACGAAAATAGCACCTGTTGGAATGAAGATTACGCAAGTGTCGGGGGAACAATAGCAGCGCACTACAAACACTCGGTGCGCGGCTTGGGTCATCCACGGGACAGATCCGTGGGGGGTTGATAAATCTTCCATCCAGCATTGCATCGAAATGTCCCTGCCTCAAACAAACATTTCCCACACATCTTACAGTGACACGAGCTTAGAGTAGGGATGATGTGAAAGTATTGCAAGGTAATGTTGTAAACGTAGTTGAAATAAAAACAATGCATTCCTGTCGATAGTTATGCATCTAGCAGCTAGCATTATCTATGGGGACACTACAGTTGTGTACAGACAGGGAGCAGGTGCCATGATTGCATAAACACTGTAAATACTCTGACAGCGCATGGGAGGTTATGTAAGGTAAGGTATACCCAAACCCGCGGATATGTTTTCGCGATCGTACCTAACGTACCTAACGTACCTAAACCTTGCCTGGTAGGTAACTACCGGAAGTCGTACCTATCGTACCCGCACCCTTAGGTGAGTATAGGAGGGCGTACAAAACGTACCTACTGGGTTAGGGTTAGGTAACTAGCGAACATTCGTATCTGAAGTTACCTCTAGGTAAGTATCGGAAGTCGTACCTAAGGTATGGTAGTATCGCAGGTCTACCTCAGGTTTGGTGAAACTTACCCGGTAGGTACGCATTGAGTTATCATTTTTGTTCATACCTATACCTGAGTATTTTGTCGACGGGTAGGCCTAACACGAAGGTGAGTGTTCGTCGGCATACCTGGCGTAACGGAACCTTAGGTACACATGTTTAGGCTAGGCCGTACCCAACCGCAGGCAGGTGTACATATCTACGTACTACGCCGTACGTAACCGTAACCGGTGTTTGCCCGTGACGAGGGCCGTACAGACATTGAATATTGTGCAAGTTCTGCAACCAAGCCAAATATTTAAATCAGCAGTATTATGAATAGTGAGCACATGTGTCCGTGAGTGTAACGCCTAGGCACTGCCGTCGGACTGTCTTTTAAATAAAACATCAAGGTATACAGTTTTAACACAATTATTTTACATATATTTCAAAGTATTAAGGGCCCGTATTAACGAGTATGAAATAAATTGAAATTGGAAAAAATAAAATTCAAATACGCTTTTAATTGGTCAACACACGCACCAGCATCAAAGATTAGGATCTTGGGGTCTAATCAATTTGAATTGGACGAAAAAACCAAGAAGGTCCCAGGACCTTCTTTTCCAAATAATTCAAATCAAATTGAGGAGTTGGCCCGACTTGGACCGGCATGTCCACGGTGGGCAAACGCCCCCGGTACAATCTGGTCATTTCTTGGTGGCATCGATGACCACGACCGAGGCGACAACACGTGAACCACAAGCCGAGGCCACCGGGACAACAGCCGCGCCCACGCCTACATATCATAGCACAGCTACCCGGCGGTGCGCCTCAAACCAATCATGGCGGCTCGCAATCCCAACTTTTCAACCGTTCGATGCTCCAACCCGATAAAAAACCGAGCGACCGACCCAAAACACAGCATGATACGTCAAGACTTCGATACACCATCGCCGCCCTGTCTCGCCCGTGGCGTTCCAGGGATCCCTACGCCCACCCAAGAGCCTGAGAGCGATAGCTTCCTAGCCTCGGTCGCTCAAAACAAAAGTATGCTGGCGGCGGCGGCACGCGCTCGCGCATGCTTCCTTCGTCTCCTCTCGTCGGATTTTCACCTGGGCGTCTGTGAGCAGTGCTGCGTTTTTCGTATTTCAAATATTGAACAAACTCACTATTCCCATAGGACGCAACCAGTTTTTTTGCGAAATCACATCCAAATGGATTTTATTTTCCAAATTGAATTGTTTTGCTGTCCTTGTTAATATATATGGGCTATTAAATGCAGTACCGCATACAAGGTATCCAGGAAACGCTGATTGCTACACGAGTGCGCCACGAACACAGTCCTGAAGGTACTCACAACGGTCAAGTAGAGTACTTGTAGTATTGTCTTACTGAGATCTTGTTACTTTTGTTTATTTGGTTACTCACCCGCCCTTATTTGATACCTTGTTAGAGTGTATGCGATAGAAGTAAAAATTAAGTGTGCAATTAAGTAATAGAGTGTTTGCGATAGAAGTAAAAACAAAATATACTTTCCTTCCGCTCAAAAAAGTGAATTCCCTTCCCCTCATGGTTTCGGTGTGTTTGCGATAGAAGTAAACAAAATCCTGCAGGCGACGCCTCCGAAAATAATAAGGGAAGTGGGGTGAGGCAATGCGGCAAACCAAACAAACAACGAAACAAACAAAAAGTAGCGTACGAGAGGAACGGCAGCCAAGCAACGGTGGCGGCGGCAGGGGTATGACCGCAGTGCCGCAGCTGCAATCCCACGACCGCAAGCAGCAGCACCGGTGGCTGCAGCTATGTGGCGGCAGCCCCAGCAGCAGCGCGGCAGCAGCAGCAGCAGCAGCAGCAGCAGCAACAGCAGCAGAGGAGCAGCAGAGCAGGAGAAGCAACAGCTTCCGTTTTTGCTTTTCTCGATTTTGCGTCCAACTATTCTTGTTGTCGTGTGCTGCTCCTGCTGCTGCCCACGACCTACGCGCGACACCGCGCCGGCACGCTCCGCTCCAAGCCCGCCCGGGGCCCGACATATATAGACCGTGGCGGCGCGCCACCGCTGCTGCTAGTGCTGCTAGTGCTGCTACCGCAGTGTGGTGAAATTGAAATGATACACGGCGATCTGTCATCCTGTCGCGCTCTACAAGCAAGGCGGTAGGACTACGTCTCCATACGAGTACGACTCGTACGAGTAACTCGTACTCGTACGAGTAGTTCTTCTGAACAGCGCATCCTCCATGACACCAAGCCGGCGAGAGCGTGCCGTAGCGGGCCGCCAGCAGTCCGCCGGCGCCCCGTCAGCAAAATCCAGCACCGCTTGTCCGTATCATACTGTAGCACACCTCTCGAGCCTCTGTGCTCCCACCGGTTGTTGTGTTGTGTAGAGCAAGCAGCAAGGTTGGGGCCTATGGGAGACATGTCCCATAATTTGTGGCGTTCTGCGTCGGTAGAATGCTCGGTGTGTGTAGGCTAATGAAACTGAGAGCCAAAAGTTACCGTAACTTTTTATCAAAAACGTACTTCTCTAAAGTACTTTTTTGCCGTTTTTTTTTAAACTTACCGCAAATCCTTCCTTCGGGAGAATGTTTAGAGAAGTAAAAGTAAGAAAACAAAAACCGCAAACACTCTAATGTATAAAATATAAATGTCTTGGTCGTCAGTACGTGACTACCTGACATATACATACCCAAAACTTGAGCAAGTACCGGAAGTCGCACCTAAAACTCGGCTAGGTACCGGTGGTCGTACCTAATGTACCTAACGTACCTAAACTTCCGTAAGTGTCGCAGGGAGCATCTATCGTACCTAAAACTTGGATAAATATAGCAGGTCGTACCAAACTTACACAAGTGATTAGGTAAGAGTCGGAAGCCGTACCTAACGTTAGGTTAAACTTGTGTAAGTACCGGAGAGGTCGTTCCTAAAACTTAGTTAAGTACTGGAGGTTGCACCTAACGCACCTCCAGGTAAGGTTCATACCCGGGTTTTTCATTCGGGTATACCTAAGTACGTAGAGAGAAAGGGATTTCGAATACAGGTTGCGGAGTAGTTTCCACCATCCAGAGCATTCTTCATTTTGAGAGGAGCACCCTTCTTTGGCCGGCCACCCCCACCCGGGATCACAAACGCACCGGTGAAGTCTACATCGCGGAATCCAAATCTCCTTCGCTCTCGTGTAAGCAGATCAACCTGACTGTCGCGCCAAGCGTCGGCAACGAGAACAGCGAGACAGGATCCGGGGAGCCGTTCTTGCCATGTTATGCCGAATGCGGTCACAGGGGTGTATCTCACAAGCCTGTAACCGAAGGACGCGATGTTGACTGAAGAGTGGGCCTTGTGGGTCGACACCGGAGCGGACCTGAAAAATTCGCGAGGGATACTGGGATGCCCTCGGTGTCTACTTCGATTCTCCTTCCAGCTGATGCCCAGCACAGGATAGCTCGCCAGGTTTCGTCGTCTGCCGAGATAACCAACTGTCCTTGGCCACCGCCCTCTACGTCGATGAAAGCGTCGCGCCAAGCCTCGGCGTCACGCGGGTGGACCATGCCTTTCTGCTTAGGGTGTACCTTTTTCGCCCAAGTTTGAAAATCAAGTCTGGCATCTCCCCCCAGTGGATGCGAGTTGAACCACTTGTGACCCGGTCCCGTGGAGGAGGGAAACGAGGTGCGAACCCTGAACCCCGTCCCGAAGACAGCCTGTCGTCGATAGGTGACCCCTAGGGGTCCAGACCCTGAACCGCGTCCCGAAGACAGCCTGCCGTCGATAGGTGACCCCTCGGGGTCCAAAGTACCGCCACCCGTTGCTCCTGTTTGACAGGGGCGCGGTCTGAGCAACCTGCTCCACGTAGCACCAACGGTAGCTGCTCGGAGGTGACACAGCCGTGGATGATGGTGTCATAATCTTCTTTTTGAAGTGAGCCAACATTATTTTTCACACTTTCCACGCGAAGTGTCAACCACGGTGAAGATGTGATGTGTTGTGGGTAAATAATACTTGTGAGAGTCAATTATTGTGAGCGAGTGAGGGTTTTTGAATAGTGGTGATTGTTACCCGTTAAGAATTGTTTGTGTGTGTGGCTGTCGGTGGTTTCATAATATGTGATTGTTGTTCGCCATGTATGTGTGCGGCCACCCAGTGCGAAAATACAGAGATATCTCCTCAGACAGCCCTAAGAAATGCGAATGAGACAATCCGAGATAAAAAGATGAGCGCCAATCACCAACCATTCGGTAAACAATGTGGATACAAGAGGGGATTTTGTTCCGGTTGGACCGGCTTATATAATATTTACCCGATTTAAACAACCTTTCCAAAAATAAGGAAAAATAACCAATATAATCAAATTAAACCAAGATGATTTTTACAAATTAGCAAAAATTGCCTTATGACCCAGTGTTATACTAAAACTGTTTCTTGTCGATAAATGATTATTTACTTGATTTCAGTGTTGGATAAAACATATTGGTTCTAGTATTGGTTCAAAAAATGAATTGTTGGAAAGCTGACAACTTTCCGTGCAAGGTGGGTCATTTATAATGTTATTCAATTGATTACTATGGGGAGTACATGTAAGTCAAAGATGGCGTATTCAGTCGATTTTCCTAAAAGAAAAAAGAGAAAAAACATGAATACCCACCACTATTAAAAAACGTACCCGAAAAAAACTTAGCGTCACCGAAAAAAGAAAATTCTTAGAATGTTCTGTACTTTCATATTAACCGAAAAAAATACCTTGATTTTACAGTAGTATGGAACGCATTGTTACAGAGTCTATCGACGATTTCCCCAATATTTATTTCTCCGATCCGCCAAACTACACATAGCTGGCTGTTGAGCGACGTCGTTCCCAACACATGCGGTCAAGCTGTCAAGCTCGAAGACCCCTCTGGGTATTAGTGTCATGGATATTATGACCTGTCTACCTTCGTTCGATGCCCTGGCTCGCACGTGACTCGAGCCATCGGGTCATCGCCAAAATGCGCATGAACACCAGAGATCGAGAAACAAAAAGCTGGCCGTAGATACGTACGAATATCATATGATACGCAAATATATCGCCTCGCGAGTTCCTCAAGCCATCAAGCACTCGAACCTCATGGCACACGCGCCCGCGCAATGCTCGAACTCAAAACTAGTCTATAACACACCTTTGACTTGTAGCTCTGACTCTGCTGCAATGCGCTATCACGTGCTGGTCACAACTACGCACTGAGCCAGGTGTGTACCGAGGGCTACGATTCATACTACGATGTATCGCTGCATTCATCTGATTGGCTAGACTTCTTACGTACGTACGTGCAAAACTCACATTCTCTCATTCTTCCGAGAATATTCTGCATTTCGTGCATCCTTCTACGTTTTTCATTTTTCCTCTCTCTGAACAAAACATGCTCCGCCTGAAAACCTATTCCGGCTAATTTTCCAAAAAAAGAAGACTGACGTCATCATCCACGGCCGGTTTTCCAAGTTTTTGTTTTTCCTGAAAAGTGACGTCACGATTCCGGATTACGACCGACAAATGTCGACCAAGGATTTTCCACCATTCTAAATTTCGAACAAGTAAAAGTGACCAATCAGAAAACTGCGGGCACGAAATCCCTTTCACTCATCTTGTACCTATTATTCGCCTGTATCGAAGCGATTATCGCCCGGCAGCAAAAACCCCCCAAAAATACAGCATAGATAGGATGCACAGGATGCAACACCAGCACCGGAAACCCCGCCTGGTAGTCCACGGATATTCTCACCTCCGGAATTCCTGGCGGAATTGTTGTGAAACACGGTGTTTCCGTCGATGTTGACGGAAGAGTCCCGGTTGATGTATAGGCCACCTGCATGTCAGGAATCGACGCAATATGTGCCTCAAGCGGACCAGCCAAGCTCAAGCATGGCGCGTGAACTACTCTGCAGTCAGGCACCGAAACATATCAGCATGGTATACATTGCTTCCTACAGCAGTGCCGTATGTAGCACACAGCAACCAAACGAAACCCCAGGTGAATTATAAGCAGCAGAGGCGTTACCCTCGGCAGCGGTGTGAACACGCCTTCGTACATGGAATATAACATCAGTATACTGTAATTCCTCGTCAAAATACGGTATGCCTCCACTTCATTAGAGGAGTATAATCGAAGTATTCCAACTCACGCTTTCACTATTTCGGTGAAGTCGGAAGGCACACCAACAAGTAGCTCTTACTGCGAGCGGCATCCGAACCCCTGACTCGGCATCGTGATTTCTAGTAGTACTATGGGGGTTGGGCCAACATGACGCGAAGCCCTAGTCAGACAGACCGAGCAAATTACAAGCGACTATTGAAGTTGGTCAGCACAATCTTCGAACTGCTCGCCATCTGAGCGTAACAGATATTGTCCAGCTGTTGGTAGGAATTTGCTCAACAGTGTGATATTTGTGTCTGTCGTCAATATTTGTGCGTTGGAACGCCGTATGGTGGACGCGTCATGGAGTTCGAAAGTGCTCAGTAACTGATTAACGCCGTCAACAGAGAAAGCTGAATAATCACGGAATCAACAGGGCACAAGGAACTTCCATGTCGCAAGATGTTTCTCACCTCCGTTATCACCGGCTGAGTTGTTGAATACGAGGCTGTCGCCAGAAAAACTTATACTGGCAAGAAACGTAGCGCTGATGGCACCTGCGAGTAAGAAACAGGCGTTGTTAAATTATTACTGTTATTCAAGTCCGCATGCCGCAATGTGTCCAGTGGGCCTTCAGGCGGGGAAGAGTATGTATGTACAATGTACCATTCACTCTGGTTTGGCCCCAACAATCTGCCTTTCGGAGGTGGGGTCAGCTTCCACAGCCAACATATACAGGGGAATAGTAGCACAATTAAAGATATTGACTATGTACCAGCTCTGGGAATCTAGCTGTGCTGTGTCTGCACTTCCATTCCGACGCGTGCTATGGTAGGGGTAGCATACACTCTTTCTGATACTTCTCGTTCGCGGAGCATTCTGACCCTTACCCACAACATGATTTTCAGAAAATAACAGCAGGTAACCCTATGAAAACCCCATGGCTAGGTATGCGACGAGAAACATCGAACAACTTAACGATACTGTAGATAGTAGATCCATGGTTGACGATCGCCATCAATCAGAAATGAACTTGAACAAAACGTTCTACGCGTACCTCTATTGTAGCACAACCCTAACCCTTACGTTGTGCGCAAGTGTAGAGACAATTATGTTTCGTTTTATTAGTGTACGAGATAAAACGCAAGTTGTGGAGTTGAAATACAGGGGGGCGATCTTATACAGGGGACGTCCACCATCGGTAATACCAACCTATGAATCGATGACATCTTAAGTGGTTCACCGTCGGATGCTTGAAGCTACGACTCCAGCAGACCATGCCTCCGGCCTCAGAGGCATGATATGCATATAGTGTACGCTTGTGCTGCTGGCGTCGGGGCTATCGACGATGCCTACAACGAGGAACGCCCTGTATATTAAAACACATCTCAGGTCTGCCTAGCGCGACACATAACCCGGCATGGACGAGCTACTGCTAAGACCTACAATCCCGTTTGCACATTTAAGGCTAATGGCTGTACGACCACGGCTCGGTCCGTGGCACTGGTCCTGCGTTTCACATAATTGTATTTAGTACCTGGCATGGCAGTACTCGTATGCTGTTCTGTAGGACTGGCGATCGAAACGTGATAACCTTCGTGCGGACCGGTATCGACCTGGGGGATGTCCGTTTTCGTCCTCGGGGTGTTGAAGTTGTAGTTGTATGGATGGAGTTAGTATCCAGAGATCGGCATTTATTGTCCCTGAGTGCGGTGACACCCCGCCATCGACCCAACTAGAAAATCTCGCCGCTCGCTGGCTCCATGAGACCCAGCCAAATCTACATTCAGCCTGTGGGGCTAAGTTTTCCATACCACGCGGAGCGGTATCGACCCGGGGGGTGTCCGTTTCCGTCCCGCGGTTGTTGGGGTTGTGTATGTGCGGAAGGACGTAGGCCCAGAAGATGGGACCTTATTGTTCCCGGGTGCGGTCGGATCTCGGTTTCTCGGAAGGGAAACTCTCGTCGAGCGCTGGCTCCATGAGCCCCAGTCCAAATATAAATCAGACAACAGGGGTGGTGTTCCGACACGATGCGCGGCGATATCGATCCGGAAGGAATCCAGTTTGGTCCCAGGGCTGTTGGGTATGTAGATGTATGGGAGGATGTATAGTCCGGGGGTGTGAACTCATCGTCTTCGAGTGCCGCTGGACCTCTATGTTGTCCGGAGGGGCAACTCTCGCCGCGCGCTGGCTCCATGAGCCGAAGCTCAATTTGTAATCAGCCGATATCAGTGGGATTTCCATTCATTGCGTGGCGGTATCGACTCGGGAAGTGCCTGTTTCCGTACTTGGTTTGCTCGAGTTGTAGATAAATGAAACAAAATCTGATTTGGGGATGGGAAACAATTATTTGATTATGCGGCGGAACACCGACGTTGTTGCGAGGGGAAATTCTAGCCCCGCGTTGGCTCCATGAACCCCACCTGAATAAGGAATCAGCCGATGGTGGGAGGTTTTCCACAATGTGCGGGGCGGTATCGACCCGGATGGCGTCCATTTTTGTCTGCGAGTTGTTATATTTGTAAATATTCGCAAGAATTTCTGATCAGGACGCCGGACACTATCGTCCCCGGGTTCAAGGGCACCCCGACGGTTTCCGGGGGGGGGGGGTTGGCCACGTGCTGGATCCATGAACCCCGGCCAAGCATAAAGAAGCCAATTGGCTAGGGGTTACCACACCTTGCGCGGCGTTATCGAACCGGCGGATGTTTGTGTTCGTCCCCGACTGTTTGGAGTTAAAGATGTATGGAAGAATTTATTGTCAGAGGACCCTATCGTCCACTAGGGCCGCTGACTCCACGAGCCTCAGCGAATCAGTGATCAACGGATGGGGGTGGGTTTCCGCACATTCCGCGCCGGTTTAGAACCCAGGGATCACCGGTTTTGTTCCGGGTTGGGCGGAGTTATAGTGATATGGAGGGATCCATGATCCGCAGATGAGACCCTCGTTCCCTGCCCCGCCTGCTTACTTGGCCCACCTACCCTAGCCCTACTAACCCGAGGTGTGTCTCAACCTTTATTGCTCCATTCAGCATCAGTCTTATAGAGGGAGCCAGCGGCCTTGGCCGTGTGTGTGTTCTCAATCGATTAGCTGCCGAAATCGTAATTCAAAATTAGAAGTCAGCAGCTGAGCTGGATGAATGGCTGTCAGCACTGCCTCGGGATTGTGACACCGCCACGAACATCGGAAATGCTCAGCACGCGACGGCCAAGACTCGGCGGGACGTGACACGCTGTGTCCCGCTCATTGTGTATCGCAATCTCTCTGCCCATGCCGCGAGGCGAGCTGAAACCCTTTGGATCGCGAGACTCTCAAGGCCTTGACGACAGTACTGGTAATGTGCTGTGAGGTTACAATATAGATGGAATTATATGGTTCACTACTGAATAAATGTAGAGTCCAAATGGCCGTCACATTGCCATCCGAATTCAATGTCCTTGGGGTTGGGAAAATGCTCAGCGCGCGACGACAATGACTCCGCAGGGCATGATACCCGGTGCCTCACTGATGGTTGTGGCACGCACCCTCCCTACCCATGGAGCAAGACGGGGCTTAAAACCTCTGGATCACAATGGCATGGTTACAGACAGACAGACTAACAGCATTTGATAAAGTTCGTAATCTATAAATATCGTTGCCCGTTTTCCCATGTTTCTGAAGAAATCACCACTGTCTGAATTGTTAACGTGTCAAGGGTAAGACCGCTCAGCCCCGTTCCCCCCCCGCTGCTTCAGTGGGGAGTGAGGTCGAAATAAAATGACGATGCCATGGTTCCAGACAGACTGACTAACAGCATTTCATAAAATTCGAAGTCTACAGATATCGTTGCCCGTGTCCCCATGCTACTGAAGAAAATAACACGACAGCAGCCCTTGCGCCGGTCTACAACGCGACACGAGGCTTTGTTAGGCCTTCGGCTATGCCACGTCTCCAAAGAAGGGTGTGCACAGGTGAAAACACACGCGTTATCTGTATATTAGTCTATCTGTCTGGTACCTGTTTGTCCGCATTCGCAACGGATAACACGTTTGAGTGCGAGAGCTGTGGGGCATAGGTTGTCGCAGCCTATCTGGAGTTGGCTACGGTAGCCGTGCTGTGGTGCTGCCGTGCTACCGTGCGTGCGGTGAAACTCGTGGTATGGTTTTCATAAACGCCGTGCGAGGTGGCATGTATTCAATATTTGAGCTAAGGCACCTAATACGGTATCACACGAAAATGACCCACCTTCGTTGTACTGCACAATTATACTCGTATTATATGAGACACCCGTACTATTAATACGCTGCCACTCTACCTGCAGGCTCTACCTGGTATGAGTGAGTGATTCTCGTCGAAGCTCTGCATGTCAAATACGATGATGCACAGACGGTAACACGTGGCTGCTGTACGAGAACACTCGCAATGCGTAAGAGGATGCCTGTAAAACCACAATTAAATATTTCGCCAGGGAATGGGACGAACACAATATACGGAAATTAGGCAGAAAAGTGTGTGGTGTGCACGTGGTCAGATGTTCAAAAGTAACGGATGTGTTAATGTATTATGCTCGATGTCTCTGGCAATTGGCCCCCGGGGCGCTTACTAGCGGTTTCTACAGTGTATATCTGCAACTATTGATAGTATATATACACCTGCTGGTATGGGTAGGGATGGAGGAAATTCCTTTTAATGTCTTGAGCTAGTGTTGGAACTTGTCTTTCGAGAGAAGGGTTAAGAGGAACCCAATACTCAGGGGTACGAGGTAAAGGTGGATGGAAATTATTAGTCAATGTCTTGAGCTGGTGTGGATTCTTTGATTTTGAAGACAGATGCTATTTACCAGGGTCAACGGGTATACTAAAACCGATAAGAGTTATAATGCCTGGTATGATAAGGGGTAGCAGTGGATCCAGTTACCTAATTAATGACGCCAGCTAGTGCGGACATGCACCTTTTGACACAAGAGGGACTGAACCAATTACCAGGGGTGGAGGGTGTATAAAGGGGTCCCTTCGGGCAAAACGTGTAATAGACCTGCAAAAAATAAACTTGTTCTTAATGACTTGCAATACTATTTCCGGTAAAATTTCGGTGTTTGTTTTAATCCCTACCAAAGCGCCATGCATCCTGTTCAAATGCTCAGACTTACTCCCTGTGAGAAGGTTTGGAGAGAGTAGGTCACGGGAAACTTGTTTTGTCTCAGGAGCCGGATCGATCCGACCCCATTTTCATCACGAAACGTGCCTCTTACTCAAACACCATTCCTCATGCATCTGGTACCCAAACACCAACTTGAAAAATAATCGTTTCTTCGGCTGACGGTAAAGGTAGCACTTTTTGGCTGAATCGTTTTCTGAACGATCGGGCTCCTTAACCCAAATTCGTCGGACTTTCTTTTTTTGTGACGAAATATGTTTCAGAGCATACTTCGGTCATAAGGTTTATCATGCGGCGGCATTTTTATTTTCCTCCAAAATCATTTTTTCGGTAAGGTATGACGCTCCTTAAGGGAGGAGCTCAGAAAAAAACATGGTGCGCCTCTATCGTAGCATGCGTCGCTGACACAGAACTTCAAAAAGGACGCCGAGCACTAGTGGTCGAATCTACCTGGTCTACTTCGTGCATCCGTAGGGCCCTACGCAGCTACAGCAGTGGGCACATTTCAAGCAGGAGCTTTGAAACGATCAAAATGCTTGCTGCTGATCACTTTTGTTTCGTGATGCAAACACAGCAATGTTTGTGCCCCCTTATAGAACCAACATCCCCAACACCTCTTAGAGACTATAACGAACATGCCATACGTTGGTCGGGAGCAGGTCTGAGCATTAGAACTGCAGCTATGCCGTCTTCGGTAAGGAGTAAAATTATACTTTTATTGTACCAGAAATAGTATTGCTTCTGTAAAACATACAAACACTATTGTGATCGAAATACTAAAATACTCATTTTTGATTTGAGCGAAGGGTCCCCTGACATAAAACCGATAAGAGGTAAGGGGTGATTATTATGTAATAAGGGGTAGGGGTGGATTAAACCAACGGATGGATGACTTCAGCTAGTGTAGATTGGTCTTGACACGACAGGGACACGATATGGAGGTGATGAACATTTAATTTTGAAGTTGGCGTCGGAAAATGATACCGTTGTGGTCGAAACCATTATCAAAGTCAAGTACCCTTATCATGTAATACGCTTCGGTACTGCTGATGATGGTGGTCATGGAGTGTCCAAACGGATCTTCAAGACTATGCCGGTTTCGGTATGCCCCACAGGGGACCGGCTCTGCCGCGCGCCACCCGACCCCCGTCGGCACCGCACCGACCCCTCGGCCGCCCCACGCGTCATTCCTCGGCGACGCCGCCGAAAGAACGGGACACGATGCCGAGCTCAGGGAGCAGGGGGCGGGGAAACGCGGCCTCTCGGGGTTGTTTATTTGTTTCGCCGGGAACGGAGCGGATCGTAACAAAATGGATATCCTTCAACTTCCAGTTTGGAATCAACGCATCTATCTATACGCTGCCCTACGTACTGTTGTGCTGCTGGAACACATGGCTGGGTGAATGCGTGGGTGGGTGCGAGCGTGGGTGGGTTCGTGAATATGGGTGTTGGCGGGTTTTCCTGTTTGAGTTTGTGCTGCGTACACGAACTGGGCGCCACACCCTGGACGTTAGTCTATGATATAGGCCTATGTATATTTCAATAGGTTGGGGTATTGCATTTCGATACATACTGCTCCTGCAATAGGTATAAAAACTTTCCAATCGATACCAGATGCTTCGATCAATAGGTTCAGAGATATTTGCACGGTACGTTCCATGGCATCGGCTTCGCTCGTTGTACTACTCCGTTTATCCTCCAACTTGGTCTAGATTCTAGATGCTGAGCTCTATGGTGTGCGGGCTTTAAACTTTTCTCGTTCTCAGTTTAGATCTGAGAGCATCATCCTCATGCGCTTCTTGTCGGGAAGTGATATCGGGCGTTCCCGTAGCCATAAGATGTAGATGTAGGGTTCGGCTTGGGTATTCGGTCTTTGATGGCCCTCTTCCTTACCGATGTATTGACTATCGTCCCCGGCATGTTGCTTACCCATTCTTCCAAGTAAATATGTTTCGGTCATCTATTCATGCGGGATGGCGAGGATGATATGTACTTGAGATGCACACTTGCTATGCAGAGGTCTGTGCCGAGACTTGTATGTCGTATCCATCGATTGCCGTTGTGTCGATGCCAGCACGTTTATCCCCACGCACATTTGGCAAAATCGAGCGGGTATGGGTGGTTGTCCTCTCACGGTCCCCACATCAATACTTCAAAACATGTGCGACACATTAACCTTTATATCTGCAACGTTTCCCCCGCTTCTGGTCGTTTTTAAGCGCCATCACTATTATCTACCCCCTCCGTAACGTACGTATGCTTCGCCGTATTTCTTGGGCGTATATGTTTACCTACCAATCTTGAACGCAACGGTTCTGACGCCGTCAAGCACTTTTGTGGAACCAGTTTCTTTTTTCGTGATTCCCCCGTGGTAACAGGCTCCCGCCCGTCGAACACATATTAGCGTTTCTACGAGTTTATTCACGTGTTATTCGCGCGCAACATCAAGGCCACGCAAAGACGACATAATAAGTCGTTCCTGGTGGCTGACTCCCACAGTGCCTTTACACATGTACGAACGGTTCGCGCTTATTTGCGACGATCTCTTCTACTGCAAGTGAAGCATTGGGTTAGGAAGCGGCCAGCTGTAAACTCTACTACAGCACGACGTATAGATGGTGAGGGAGAGTGTGCTATAGCCAATTAACTTCGTTAAAGGAGAATAACATTATCGCCACAGCTTTTATACTGAATGTGTTATTAGCCAGCACTGTTTTAGCGAACAATACCCACAACGAGCGCTGCGATTTCTAATGCGTCACCCCATAAAATGCAAATTCTCCGGTATGTACGACGTAAAAACAAACGACATATCCAATCGATGGCCAGAGACGACGTTGTACACCGCCAATATTCTGGCCAGTCAATGATATTACAAAATAGTGTGGGAAAATTGCAACACATATATAACTATAACGTCGTTTGGGCTGGTCGGTTTTCACTCGCCCGGATACTTGCCCGATAGCCGGGGACTACTCTCTTTTCTGCGTTCTTGCCTGGTTGTCACATACGAGTGCGTAGCTGGTATAAGGAACGCGCATGTCTGCCGTATTATCACGTTTCAGCCTGAGGCAACCCCAAAATTCCAGGTCAACCAAAAACCCGAGAGTAAAGCTTGTACCACCTATAACTCTGTCAATGACGACACAGCACAGCCGACTGATTCTCATCTTCGACCACCTCTACTATTGTATAATATTTCCAGGTTTCATACAACTTGCCACGAAACAATTGCGCATCAATACTGCTTGTTGTCGAACGCTTCGCTTGAAACGCAAATATAGCATGCGCCACATGTACCGCAGCAAGATGCTATGTTCCTGTAACGACCCCGTTTAACCTGTAATCGTTTTCCTTCGCAAACTAGTAGTATTCCTGCGAACATCTGCATCCGCATGACACATACTTACAAGGCTACGGTTCAACGCCATTTTCGTTAGTAGTTCATACTAATTAAAGACACGAAATAGGTCTTCACCTACGTTGCACACGATGCATATATTGGCACTGCTTGCATAAATACGATAAACGCTTACCCCCATCATCATCGGCCATATTGTTGAGGAATGAGGTGCTTCCTATCGTGTGCACCGAAGAGCTTGCATACAGGAACATACCACCTGCGGGTAGGCGATGACATTCGTGAAAGTCTTAATGCCACTCGACAGAACACGATCACGGCAATATACGCGTTGCTCTGCTTACGCCACAATGAAACTACCGGTTGACGCTGTACGATGTATTGCACAAGGGGCAGTAGGACGTAGAGGGATGTCCGAGGTATACTCGCATGTTGTGGATTATACATCAGACATCACTCCATACCCTACTGGGGACAATTACATGTGACTATGCGGGACCGCGGTTGCGGTAAAAACAGGGCCCGCATTTCTGCTACCGCCTTGAAAGCACAGACCCCAAGAGTTCTTAACATCTCACTCGAACACCGATTTGAATGTATTTTGTTGACGCGGGGTGACACACATCCGTGACGATAGCTCTCGTGAAATAGGACGCCCATAACCTGAACACTACAGCACAAGTCGGGTCGCCCCTTGCGTGAGTGACTTTCACCTGCTGAACAACGAGGTAGACGTGACCCCGCTATCGAAGCAAACGCGCGATATCATCGTTACGGTGAGCAACGTAACAGGAGAACACCGTGACAGGTTGGAGTCACAGCAACAAACCTTCTGACAAACACGCCTCTATGAAGACGCCTCTCACCTCCATCGATGTCGGCTACATTGTTGTCGAACACGCTGTTGCCGACGAGCTGGATAGCGGAAAACTGAGAAGCGTACAAGGCACCTGCACATAGACAGCGGACATCGACCTTTGTTCGGAATGCAAAGACTTTTTTGTTTATTGCCTGTGCACTGTTCCGAAACCAGACTATCAACGTGTGGTACGACACACCACCGAAATAATCAATAGGGGCATCAATAGTCTAGCGGAGGTGTAGATGGTTCACTTGCGCTTATCACCATGTGCCCGAATGGGGTTTGTGCTGGAAAGACGGCAAATACAGCATCTTGTTTTGGGCAATTCACATAAGGAATACATGCGGCTCAAGTGTAGAAACTCCAGGCAACGGAGGATGCCGACGACTCATGCCACGGTAGGAGCTGCATTTTTAATGTGAACATGTTCGCACCGGTTGAGCTCCTTAAGGGAGAAACAACCAGTTAGCATTATAATTTTGGTCGTTTACTTTTATAAGGACTACTGTAGCGTATTTACATGTTGGTCGAGCTGCGCGAAAATCTTCTTTGAATGCATGTTTCCGGTGATATACTGAACTCCTCGTGTGAGGAGATCATATCAGAAGACACCACCACCCCAACCGTAGCATTAATCCGAACCCAAGGCGGCATGTTTGCGTCGCCTGTCATTACGAGGCACCATAGCAAGCATTTAGACACGGGATGACCAAAAACCCATTTGTAAAATACCAGTGCTCTTACGCTCGTGAAAACGACCATCTCCGTCGGTGCCGCGCGAGGCGGCGTTACTATTAGCGTTCGGGGGTGGGATGTGTCAGCACTGACGAAAGTTCTGTATATACGGCCAATACTTATATACGTGTAGCTTACCCAATTCGCCCAGTGTGGCAACAATGTTGGCATTTGAATTATGCATTCCGCGGATATCCTTACCTCCAGTTTCCTTGCAGTAGTTATCGATGAAGAAGACGTTTCCGTTGATGACGATGGTCCCGTTTAAGTACGAACCGATTGCACCTGTGCGCAGTTGAATACAGTTGTGTGTCATCAGCCTCTGAAATCAAAGACCTAAGCAAGCAGCCCACGTGCATGGGGCTTGTGGTTTATGGTTTGAAGTAAAGGAACACCATAGATGAAACCGAACCAACGGGGGAAGCGCCGGCATTTGCGCTGCGTCGGGTGAATAGATCAAACTACCCGTCATTCCGAACAGGGGTTGACCAACAGACAGACAGAAGAGACTGTCGCATGCTACGATAGAGGTACACCATGTTTTTTTCTGAGCTCCTCACTTAAGGAGCGTCAACCTCACCGAAAACAAATATTTTGGAGGAAAATAAAAGTGCTGCCGGATGAGAAATCTCATGACCGACGTATACTCTTAAACACATTTCGTCACAAAAATGAACGTCCGACGAACTTGGGTTAAGGAACCCGATCGTTCAGAAAACGATTCAGCCAAAACGTGCTACCTCTACCGTAGCACGCGTCCAACAGACTGTCGTAATCAGCGATACAGGTTGCCACGCGTTGTGCACAGCTTCGATCACTCCAAACTAAACACACCATACCATTTTTTCTAGCTGCGGTAACGAGTAACTTCGAAGGCAAAGGGCGCATGCTATGTCTAGCAGATTGTATATTTCGAGCACCAGCTTAGACATGGCGTCGCTGGTTACCCAATTGCAGCGATATGATGGTTGCTTGTAGTTCATGAGAACAAAATAAGGTATTTTGGCACGTCTGTGATGCGGCCGTCGGTGTTTCCGACATTCTTCTGTTTAAACTCTCTACAAGAAGCACACCGACCGGCGGAGATAATACTGATATACCATATCTCGAATATGTGTTCTACTTACAGTAGGAGTTAGTGTAAGACAGCACACGTTGTGCGAGAAAGGCTCAAGGCGTGGCGGACAACATCGACGGCGGCATACGACTCGCTTTGTGGCTTCCGTTGGTCGAGTCGTTTTTGCTGCGCGACCGAAAGGTTGTATCTCGAGAGCGGTCGTCCATGTCACGAATAGCTAGCCAGAAGTCGACCAAAATGCTATGTAACGTCTGCTCGAAAACTGAACCAAACCCACAAACACGATGGGACATGTCGTGCTCACGATCGACCCTTGATCTTGGTATGAACCCAGGCCCTTGCCAAACAGCCGAGCGGCGAATAAGATCCGAAAACACACGTAGTATACAGACTTGGGCTTTCTTGATCCGTGCTCTAGCGGGCGAGAAGCTCCCTGCGGTGTGAGACAATTTTGTAGAACTGAAAAAAATGAATCTGCGCTTGGGAGGAGGCATCAATTTGCAGTTGGAGATAGGCTACAGTGGTATTGTGTGAAACCCTCAAACGTCTGCGTTATGCGTGGCAACATAGCGTTGTTCCTAGAACCAGTCAACCTCGCGCACTTCACCACCGAGGTACAGGGCAGCACGACGATATACCCGTGTACCTCCGTAGTACTGCGCTACTGCAATGCAACAGAGAGAGGATGGTTGTATCCGAGAATTGTGAGTCTCGCCGGCAGTAGCTTGGGTCACTGGGAGTCGCGGAAGCTTAAGCGTGGGTGTAGCTTCAGATGATCGCCTTGTGGATCTCATTAATATTTTCGTACTGAAACGACACGCCGTATCACACGGAGGTTGGAACAATGATGAGATGCGTACTGCCCGGGCCGTGATATGTCTTTGTCACTGCTGATAGTTAGACGTCACATTAAGAGGTTAGGGTTAGGGTATAACGCTAAGTTTCAAACAATGTCTCTAACCCTACAGCGGCCTCAATATAGACTTGCACTATATAAAGCCTTTTGCCTATCAAAGGGTTATGTTGGCCCAGCCGGTATACTTTCCAATTCGCCCCAACGTACCTCAGCATAAAACGCATGGAATCACGAATGCGCCCAGGGGAGGTGGGTACCCATGTGCTTGGCGTTCAAAAAATGCCTAAGCGGGAGTGCTTTTGTAGCTCTCACACTTCATAATTATTCACCCTCATCCACGTACGTGGTACATGAGTTCGAGCATCTGGGAGGCGTTGGTTTTCATGGCACGCCCGGATGTTAATTCCAGCTTTCACTCGACAACGTGAAGCCCACGCATCCATTAGGAGCTATAAACCAAGTGTAGGCATTGAACGGGCGAAGGAAAAGCAAACGTTTTTTAAGTAGGGCTTTGCCTTCACACTCAAAAATCGGGTTCATGTTTCCAGCAAATAGTCGCTCCGCCTTTAGGGCGGAAATTCCGTCTTTAAAACGTAGTATGTCACATTTCGCGCCGCTCCTTACCTCCGTCATCGTTGGCTATATTGTTCACAAGATGTATGTTGCCGTTGACTTGAAGAGAGGAGTCATCATACAAGTATATAGCACCTGCGTGTAAGGATAAATGGTTATTACAGTGTCAAGCCTGGTCGACGAAACACGACTGCAGCGGTTCGCGTGCACGACTTCCTAGCCGGTGTATGCACCGCTCGTACGATATGATGCATAGTACATATTATAAACAGGAAGCACCGACACGTGCTACGATTCTATGCCCATATTATACGAAAGTGTCGGACTCCCCTTCTAATGAAGTGCTCAATAATGTAAGAATGCCATTCGGGTTTTACAATAGGATTCGTGTCATACACACAGCACTTTACTGGGTTAGGGTTAGGGTCAGGGCCCTATCCATGGTATTGTTCACCGGGTTTCACTTCCTTCGTTATTCTCGAAGTGAGATGTTGGGGTAAGAACATAACTTCGCACAAAATCAAGTATAAGTGCACCCCCAACATGGCCTTAGCCAGCATATCGTCAGGCCTGCGCTCACCGAACCAGGTAACGTATGACGGGCATCTTTGCGATTCCCAAATGTGAATGCTTGATATCGTGCGTTGAACGACTAATGCCTACGTTTTCTATACTGGCGCGATACACATCACTACATGATTTCCATTCACATGCCACAAGGGGGCATTCTAGGCCTGTGAGGTAGAGCCACACACCTGTGTCATTCTGCGGGAAACATTAGAGTTGGAATACAACACATTTTCTCTGAGCAACGTACGACTGGAAAGACTAATACCACGGTAGGGGGGCACGCTAAAGATTAAGAGGGTTGTCACTCGAGCTCTACAGCTTACCCTAACATTTGTTTTGAGAATACGCCAAAGAGTCACCAGCACACCTCGTGAATGCACATAACAGGAGGTAATGTTTCAATACCACCGTTGTGGTACAGAATATACGGGTGTTGCTGGGGTGCTCAGGTATGCACTATACAATGAAGCACCCACACTACATATATACGGTATGCTTTCAAAATTACGTACAGGACACTACTTACCTGGTACAGTATACTGATGATTTGGTTGTGCTTTCAAAGAGAAACTGGTGTCAATGGAACCTTGGAGCTACGCTCGTTAAGGCGGAAGCACTGTACAATCAGACCACCATCATGCTCATGTTCTTACTCCACCTGCAAACTGTACTATGTTGCGTGCAAAACAAAGCAATAGCAAAGCGAGGTAGCGGGTGTATCTCAAGGCTATTTTCACCTCCGTCCCCCCTGGCAAAGTTGCTGTCAAAGCTGCTGTTGCCGGCGAATTCAAAAGAGGAACTCGTAAAAGCGTGGAGTGCACCTAACGATCACGGACATCGTAAAGTGTTATTAGCATATATATCGTGAGAGGATGACGCCGTGTGTTCCAACCGTACGCCATGCTCACCACATCTAGTCTACCAGGGCAATCGATTCGGTAACAACCCAGTCACTCTCACCATAACGATTCCAAACGTACTTTGACGGGGAAATGCTGACACGACACACTCTGGTAACATGGCATATTGTTGAAATCGTTTATCACGAACCCAGGTCACACCGGCACACAGTCCTAGCCAGGTTCGACAACCAGAACGTATTCAAGTACCGTTGGTAACAGCCACAAAGGCTGCCAGCCACAAAAATAATCAAACTTGTAGATGGGTAACCTGCACGTCCTGTCGGACCCCTATGATTCATAGGGCCTTAAAGTTATGTGCCCGATGTAGGTGTTACAACGGTCGGTGCAACGGGTGTTACCGTACTGACAATATTTTCACGTTGAACAGAACAACAACAACGACCACAACATCAACGAAATTCATACGTACACTACCTGGTATCAAGGTTGCCTATTGCTATTACAACACGAAGCCACAAAGCAGCGAATTAGAAAGATGTCCTACCTCCGTGTCCCTCGGCTCTATTTTTCACAAATGAGACGTTGCCGTTGAAGGTGACTGATGCATTAATGTAAGCACGACCGGCACCTGCGGGTGGGCAATTGATCTGTCTAGCGTTATAAACCGGCGCAATACACCCAAGGACGCAGCCCATGCGCTTCGATAATGCCTGGTAGTACGGTCCGTGATAAATAATATGCCTGGTATTTCGTCCTAGGCAAACGACGCGTTCTGCAGTAGGGGTGGAACCGTATGACAGAATTTGTTTCTGACCGACGGGTCTTACTGTGCCATGCCTCAAATCTACTCGGAAATACCTTAATGATGGTCCGTCCGGTGTTGACGTTTCAACTTGACATTATATCGTTAGGGTGGACTTGAGAGCGGGACGTCGTGCTGGTCGCAATTCGTATGTTGAATATTGTGGCACGTTCGGAGCACCCAAGCGAACAAGATCGGAGCACCCAAGCGAACAAGAATCAACACCAAACTTGAGCGAAACATTTAGATCCAAATTCAGATGGCATACACCACCAAGCCTGTCAATGCCGGTACAATTTCATACGTATATAGGAAGCATGTATACCCCAGCACAACAACCTAGTATTCATGTGAACGTGTGAGTCCATGGTATCGACCTACTGCATTGGTTGTGTTCAATGATGCGTGCTACGGAAGGTGTGCCATCAAAACTTCATGACGGGATTTATCACTTCTCCTATCACTACTCTTACTCCCATGTGCACGTCACCGAATCTGGCTTGGCGAGACAATGTACGTGCAAGGTGGTGGGAATCCCAAACCCGAAGTAAACAACATAATCGAAGTAAACACCTAGTGGTGTTACAACCATATTTGATTGAGGACACGTGTCAGCCAGAAATATTTTGAACAAATCGTGTTACCCCTCGTTTAGCACGCGTCTAACTTCAGAACGATAGAAGTGTTTCTACCATTTTCAAAGCCGGCAACGAACGACATCATACGGCAGATATACGTCTCTAGATTCACAGTTGCCATGCCTCAGGCTTGCAAATACTCCCTCTGAAGCTGTGGCTATGGGCTGCAATAAATCATGATATTGTATAGTCGTTCTTACCTCCGTCATCCGCTGCAACGTTGTTGAGAAATGAGGTGCGACCGTCCATTTGCATAGAGGTATCACTCGACAGATAAAACGCACCTGCGGGTAGGCAACATAAAGTGTTAGGGAGTTCAGCACAATCGGTAAAACATGGCGACGGCACGTGGAGGCCTTTGCCATACGGACTCCAGTTTGGATGTACTATCAAGGGCGACAATATGCAATAGGACCTACGGTACACACAAAAACCTATATTTTGTCCTATTTTTACTACTGTAAACAATATTTGGTACTATTTGCTATGGTCCTCCGTAACGCAAAGACTGAACACCGAGCAAGGTGCATTCAAGACAGCAGGAGCCTCTTTCAGGTGACCCGACCGCTGAGACTGCCACCGGAACCAACCCAGATGATACCTGAAAAGTTACGATAATGCGACGCGCACGGTCTGCACTGCAGACGCCAGAGGCTTGGGTGTATCATACCACCCTTAACACACGGTCGAATACCACATATATCTACACCATATACACAAATCGGCTGCGTTCTGTCTTCTTAGTAAAGGTAGAGTTTACACCCGTCCCACACGAATAATCAGACAATGCGTAGCTTATCTCCAGCGATACGGGTAAGCTTGCACACACCTGCATATTCACGTAGTTTCCATACCGACGAATCGTGGTATTGTAATAATTTAGCCAACGTTTAATGTGTATGGAGTTCTGATAAACGCCTCAAACGTGTTCCAGCGTTATGGTGTTGCAGAGCCACAACAAGCACCCGGCAGACGCCGTGCTGCGTGCTACTACGCCGACTCAATTGCTGCCGCTCAACTGTGCAACACCGACGCAGGTATGCATGCATCCTACCGGGGCTTGAATTCAGTGTTTCGAAATTTCCAACACTGGCGCAATGCGTGCCACTTACGCACAACCACGACAACTGGGCATAGATCTCTGATTTACGAGGTACGGCCACATACGCGTACCGCAACGAACTAACAGCCGAGAACAAAGTTTACCCGGTGGAAAGTTGTTTAACCTCAGCGATGTAAGCATATCGTCGAAACAGTATTGCTAATATCACTTCTACTTCTTACCCCCGTCATCTTCAGCGATATTGTTTACAAAGGAGGAGCTACCGTCGATGCTCATAGAAGTACCACCGAAGAGAAACACAGCACCTGCGACAAAACAACGTCACGTGTTAGGGTCTTCAGTCCACTCAACGGGGAACAATGAACACCGCCATCTTCGTACGAATCAGTCGTTTGGACTAAGCACACTACGACACACGGCTGACGCTATCGCCAAAATGGGGCCCGACCAATCGCATGCCTTCGAAGAGGCCAATATTAGCCAGACGTTCCAACGTGGCAAGGCTAATGTGCTGCTATCTTTCTTTAGTAACGAGCCTCTTCCAGGTGGTCCAAGGCATAGTTTTCACGCAAATACTCAAATAACTGACTGGGTGTGATCAACATTAAGCCATAGTTAACGCCTAAAATCGATTGTATACTCCAACTACTTAATTACCAGGCGATTCTGGAATTTACACGTTTTACCACACAAAGGTCCGAATGTCCACGCTTTTGTTGAAGAAATGAACCCCGAGCTTTTGCACACGTGTTATATATGCCTCTGTCGAACGATTTGCGAATTACATACGTACATGTACAAAGTTTCGCCGCCGAACATTCCGGGTCCCTCCAAACCCAAATCTCCCACAAAATAAAAATAAAAACATTGTCTGGCAGAAAAAAAGAAAATCGCCCGTTAGCGGGTCGATAGGGGTTTATCATAATCAAGGATTTATGCCTAAACACAGCGTGGACTTTGGCTACATAGTACTTTCGGGGTGATATGCAGGCGTTAACCAGGCCGTATGTACAGCAGGAGCGCCGCAGTATGCCATAGATCTGTTCGCCCGGCTGCGCGTCCACCCTTTACTGAAGTAGAGTTTTGGACGGACCATATAATTTCTTGATGTTACGTACTGTATGGCAACCTGATGAACATTTGGTGTCCACTACTGTACCATGGATCGATCAGGACCCCGATTCGATATACTGCTAGTTATTCAGAACATCCACATGCAGTGTTGAGATGAGATGATGGAGTTGTTAAACGTCGTTAAATCCTATCGTACTGTAGCTTTATCTTCAGTCATGCGCGTTTATTTGCTAAGCGTGCCTCGACACAGCAACCACAACGAGGCATTGGTGGCTCTTAATGTCAGAAATAACTATTTATGTATGAAGCTTCGTCCAGAAAACAGTGACGGATTCAAAAGTACGGGCCAAAATCGTGTGGAATGACCTAATGTGGCACCGCCCGTGTTTGAACCATTGCTTTGCTCATATGCCGTGGGGTTTACCCAGCATCTCCAGTAGTTTCTTACCCCCGTCGCGCCCCCCCAGGTTGGTGTCGAATGTGATTTCCCCGGTGACGTTGATAGAGCACATCGTCGAACCGTATAGAGCTCCTGCAGATGAAAACCCAAAGGTGACAGCGTTACCACCTCATCAAAAGGAACATGTGCACGGTACCTGCACTTCCCCACGGCCCGGTTCGCCTCATCCGGTCTCAAGATTATACTGTCGTAGCACTTGCATCGTGTAGATGATTCACGCACGTATGCATGACTGGGTGTGTCGAATATACCTTGAATGGTAAACAATGATATTCCATGTCCGGTGTGAAATATTCCGCAATGCCGCGCTAGATACAGCGTATAACATGGCAAATATATCAGCCACCACCATACACCAAACTTCAGGTAGCAGTGACTCCTAAATGCCAATGCCCCACACCATGTCGAAACTGACTGTTTTAACGAAATACCGTAAGGCTCTACTTAGAAAGACGAATGCTTGGACGTCGGGGGCTAATGATGTTTGTTGTCCCAATCAATGCTCTGGAACTCGGCAAAAGAGTCAATGTTCGCATGTGCCATTGAGCAACCTCGCGATACGGGCTTGAAACGTCCGACCTTGTCAGGGTTTTCTACCGACTGTAGTGTGGAAACAAACTTGACCTTGAAAAGACGCTGTGCGTTGAGATCCTCACCTCCTCCATCGATGCAGGTGTTGTTGACAAAC
Organism: Saccharina japonica; assembly: GCA_008828725.1. NCBI lineage: Eukaryota > Phaeophyceae > Laminariales > Laminariaceae > Saccharina > Saccharina japonica. The sequence goes on along the minus strand of MEHQ01004228.1, from coordinate 72,987 downwards.
GACGTGTCGCCGTTGATGCTGACGGAAACGTTTGAATACGCCGCCATGGCACCTGTGCGGGCAGGTGTAGTTGCACGTACGTCCAGAAACGCATATCATGACGATAGCTCAAACATGCACTTTGTGTTTGCGCGTCCTGTGATCATATACAAATACTTTATCAACAACCGACCGGAACAGGCCTGACGTGTGGTCTGCATAGCATCGATAGTTCAGATATATACGTTGCTCGAATCAGACCGTAACCACAACGTTATTCGCGTGCTTGGCACGTGAAAAACGCGGAACACTTAGAGACGTCTTACTTACCCTAACCCAAACATACCAGGGCCACCAGACGACAGGATATGTGTTTCGCATGCAGGTACCAGTCAACGTCAAGTTTTCGCCTTTCAATGCCGGAAAATATTTTATAAGCTAAGACTTGGGTGCACCCGAAGACAATGGTATACACGTTTAATTTGAGTCGGTGGGAAACTCGCCGGTGCTTGACTATTCTGACGTCCGTGTCGTGGCCGTCGGCAGCTCTGATCGTAATCGAATGCGCCACAGAAAAAAACACATATCAAAGATTGCCTTGTATTGTTGACTTTTGTGAACCATCAGAATTTCAAGAAATCAGGGTGTGACATCAATTTTAAGTATCTTCTTACCTCCGTCATCCCCGGCGGTATTCTCGGCAAACGAACTGCTGCCGTCGATTCGCATAGACGAATTTCCATAGATATATATGGCACCTGTGGATAGAAGACCGTATTATAACGACGTAGTCGTCAATGTTCAGACAACTCCGCGGAGCACCACCACGGCAACCCGCACACCACTCTGTTGTCCGAACTACTATACTCAACACATGTCATGCACATACGGTCAACGTTACAGATGGCAGTTTGGCGTTCGACCCGCAATACACGCATGTTCAAAGTATACACGTTTCAGATTATCTTTGTTATCTGGAAAGTTCAACATTTCCTAAACCGGTACGATACGTTTCGCTGACCACACGACCCCACCCTGGATAGCGCCTCAAAAGAGCACCGTTCAGTAGACTAATCAACGCTCCTAACGAGAGGACGACAGACGCCGTCTCAATATGTACATTAGTTCGTGCTGGATTTGAAAAGGCATTCAGTAGACATATCAACACGGACTGACTACTGTAGATCGTGTGGCACTGAAATATTTTCGACGTGTATGATACATTATTATAAGTACCCCGTGAAGCCACCTGGGGTTAGTAAGGGAGTGGCTCTGGACCTCACTCGAACGTTAAATGCGTTAGGGTTAGGGTTAGGGTTAGGGTTAGGGTTAGGGTTAGGGTTAAAATACCTCGTCGGCGCAGCCAAACTAACATTCGCATGGCGGTGAATGCCACGAAACTAAACAGCCTTTAAGCCCAAGACTGCATAGTAAAAGAGGAGTCTGGCTGTGATGAACTGAAGCAAATGTCCTAGACGTGACTCCTTACCGTGGCACAAGTCGGTGCGACAAGCTGATATCGGTGTTGCTGACATTGTTGAAGCGTGCTTCGACGCAGTAAATAGGGTTAGGGTTACTGTCGTTTGGACGCGTGCGTGACGAAATGGGTAAGTCGTTCTCCCAAGAGGACAATAGAGCTAGTTTGAACAACGGGCTGAATTGGCGATAGCTAATGTGACAACGTCTTCGTCACAGTCTCCGCAACAATATGCCGTGGATAATTTGTGTCTGCCAAGCGACAAGACTCAGAGCTAACTCCGTACATCACAGGAATTGCCTGCAGACGATTCTCACCTCCGTCTTCCCCCGCAGAATTGTTGAAGAGCGTGCTGTGCCCGTGGTCGACAACAGAAGATTCACTAGCAGCGTAGATAGCACCTGCAAGTGGGAGCAGACATTGTAAATGTCCAGACCAGACCCGATGCAGCCGTGGGTTGCCTGATGACTACTCTACAACCCTTGTTGACTGCATTCGTTGATTTCCGTGCACTGAGTACAAAACTGGGGCCAAACATTGTTAGTGTGCCTTGGTGATGAGTGTTGAGTGTGCTACATGGTTTGAGGTACGACAGGTAGTGTGGATGCTGTCAGTTCAAAACGCAGAACGACTCGTCAAGTCCGGTGTTGACACAGGTACTTTGCTATAGCAGCAGTAACCACTAGCGTGCTACAGTAAGTCGCTGATCGGGAACTATAGTAGCGGGTATAACGGTTGGCTATATACCAAGCAATTTAACTCACTCAGTAGCATGGAGTGCTATTGAAATAAGGGTTTACTTAGTCGTGTACGTACGCATAGTGCTTGGTATTCGTACGAGTATAGCCATGGATATGCGGCGAAATACGAATAGAAACCTTCTAATAAAATACGCGGGGAATCTAAAACCTGTTCGATGTTGAACGTCTGGAAGAGTAGCGTTCTTGAAAACAATACGTAGTACACGGAACGGTCACGAGCAAGCATTCAAGGAACGTTGCTGCGGGTTGGTCAGTGGAACCACCCGATAGAGTACATCTAGCTGTAGAGCCGAACGTGTCGAGGCTGGTTGCGCCCACCAAGCTCACAACCAATGTTTGCAGCTCTGTTTGATAGCTGTTTGTCTTCTACATCTTGGCCCAGAGAGAGTCATACTTTTAACATCATGCATTTCTTCTGAGACAAGATAAGGCGCACGCCTAACGGCGGTAGGCGCCAAGCCTCTGGACTAGCACGTCCACCACAATGCCCCAAGCGGACGCCGTCCGGCAACACACGGCGCGCATCAATCGTCCACACCATGCAAGGGCCTCGATATAAAAGCCTGGATGCTTTACTAGGCTTCCCATATCTGACACCATCGCAAACCGTTCGACGAGTATTACCCGGAGGTCAATTTCGTCATGATAAATGCCTCGACCTCACGGGTTGGACATGGTTGGTATAACGGCCTGTGCCTCACGCGCGAAAAGTATTGATGATGTGCCAAGGTCGATACAGCATCAACAAAAAACGAAGCGCGAAGTTACCCGGGATTACAGCTGTCCCGGCAACAAATTATCTAATTTCGAGGTCACGCGTACCTCCGCTGCCCAAACATTTGTTGTTGACGAAAACATTGTTACCGTTGATGTTGATGGATACATGGGAACTTCCACCAATTGCGCCTGCCGGTAAAGAAAGTGTAGTTATCAAAATAGTCAGCATACGAACACACATTATTAGCACTGCAGCCCATGCGCATCTAGCACTCCTGGTTGCACGGTATGTGGTATGTGGTATGCGAATAAGGCATGAAAGATGAAGAGAAGGGCCTAGCGGATGCTCTTAGTATCCGTAGCATTGATGTTGAACCAACATACTATACCTTTGTTTTAAATCATCGTTCGAAGAATAGAAAAAACATACGCTCAGCTTTAATCACCTCCGATGAAAAGGAAAAAATACCAACCTACGCCACGACACATATAGCAGGTACCCTCCACTGCCAATCTTGCCAACCGGACACTATTGAATGTGTCATAGCGTCGCGCACGTATTCCAATGGCGCAAAACTCGAAGTTAACGTGAAGTTCGTTATAATCATTTACAGTTTGTTAGGCATCGGTGACGCAATTGGTGGTTACCACCAATCCACTCCAGCGGCAAAGCGTGTTACTATAGGGATCTTCATTACGGAAGCACCTGGTCCTTTTGCAGGCAATGCCAATTGTGACACCCAAATAGCCAAGAAAACAAATCTCCCGTCGTTTGGTTCAAGGATGCCTCTACAGTACTGTAGTACAGCATATCAAAAACGTGTTACTCGACAATTGTTTAGGTTTCATTTTGGCCTTGTCGTAACCATTAAATACGGCCGTCAGTAAAGATTTAGGTTGTTGGCCATTAAAAAAAATATATATGCAATACACCCCGAGAAAACACATTTAAACACGATATTGAAAACAGCATGCGGCACTACTATAGTTGCATATAAAGTACATACAACCATCATCTATTTTCTTGGGTATAAAAACTACATTTTTGACGGCGCCGATGTTTGGTTGGCTCAATTCTGCTTTTCCTTGCTGCTGGGTGGAAAAAGGCGAAAACATCCGAAACGTATGAGCACCATCAATTATGGAAAATGTACACAAACAAACTTGCATACTGACTGTACAGCCTTTCTATACAACCAATCCGCGTAATTGCTGCAATATAATGTCTAGGATATATGTTTCGAGTTTAAGGGAATAGTTTGTCTTGAAATGGCTATTTTCAATTTCGCAAAAATTCGTATTCAAAGGTTACCACGAGGGCAAAACACAGTAGGAGACAACTACCGTCGAGAACACGCATTTTCGTTTTACTTGGGGAATCGTCGGAAACGAACGGTGGGCGAATTGTTGTCTCGGTCCCTGTGGTGTCATATTTGGCAGTGCTATTGAGCAGCACATTAAGACGTGCTTCTCACCCCCGTCACCATCAGCGGAGTTGTGCTGAAAGGCCGTGTTGCCACCAATTCGCACGGTGGAGCTGTCAGACAGATACACAGCACCTGCGGGTAGGCAGCAAGCGTTTGTCGTTAGAGTGTTCAGCTTAACCCTAACCCTAACCCTAACCCTAACCTCAACCCTCAGACCAAGAAGGCGGTAGGAGCCACCACTACTTTGATAACTAGATTTTCCCTACATGTAACTCTCGTGAATTCTAAGCCTCAAGTAACCACAGCTACCGAGACGCGTATGGTGGATTTAGTTCACATTACGAACAAATCGGAAGCGCGCACTGGTGCTACACAAGAAATAGTGGGTACCTCGGTCGGAGAGCACCTTCGATGATAATATAATGAACAAATAATTACTCAAAATGGCTTGCCACGAAAACAAAAGTATTAAGCGAGCTCTTCCTTGTATCCCAGGAAATCGCTCCTGAGTACGGTATATGACACATCTGCTGCACTTTAACACCGCCACAAAATGTCGCAGGTGCCATAGTACAGTAGACGGCCATCACGCCTTGTGCGCTTGGTGTGCTCGGGTGTGTTGGAATCCACTTTAAACACTTTTCATCCCGACTACAAATCGTGAAGTGTTGAGCGATCGGGTTTCGCTTGAATTTATTACAGCGTCATTGATGTTGTCCCACAGAAATACCAAATTTCCTCTTAGGTGATAATACATATACGTACGCATGTTTCGTTTGACACGCGGTGGGCTTAGTCCAGGGTACCAACTGAAGCAGGTATTGATAAACACACAACTGCCCTTCGTGAAGCCAGTGATAGTTTTCCCAACACACTGTTAAACCTGAATGCAATATGCTCACGAGCACTTTGACACCCGCCCGGGCCCCCGATGGAGGAATCACCGGAGGATTATATAACCTGTATGTTTAATCAATCCTTGTTTTCCCCGTTGTATTTGCTTTTTTTCTCGGGAGCTGTATTAATGGTGGATGTTGAATTTAATTCTAAATATTGTCCGATGGTCAACAAAATGCTATTTGAAAAATAATAGTACTGAAAACTAACGCAGCATACTCCGTTTTACTCGTTTGCTCTTTAAAACTAAACTCCGGCAGGAAATCCAATACGCACAGCCGATCGAGCAAGATAATTATCCACAAATCTTGCCCAAATTTTCTGGTCAGTAGTACATTCTGATAACAGTGTTTTCGCATATAGACACCTGGTGCAGTATTATGTACTGTTAACATACTTCCATCAACAAATGTCGAACACGCCCAACACCATCGAATTACATTTCTAGCCTCCCCCCCTCTATAAATATATTATATTTATAGGTTGGGTTGGCGTCGGTTGGCAACGACGCTGTAAAACACGCCACTCGCTGCGTGAGCTAGACAACCAGGGTGCCGTTTTTTTTAATAATTAATTTTGGCGGTCACCAAAGCTGGCGGTCGAGTAGATCATTTGTGCGGGGTGGAGAACCTTGGTTCCGCACAAGGGGAATGGTCGTTTCACGTAGTGTTAATATGGTAAGGCGTCCGCGAGGCAGTTACATAGTAAAACCCATTGCTGTCTCCGGAAGTGGCCATACCAGAAATTAAATTAACTCATTGAAGCTGTCGTCCATATGCAAGTCCGCCTCAGAGGCGGTTCTTAGCAGGACGCAGCTCACCCTCCATGCGACTCGCCCAATACCTCACGGCGTTTCGCGCTTGGTGCAAGCAATGTCTGCCTGGTTGGTGAAAACCCAACGCGCTCCGTCCCGGCATTGTAGGGATGCGAGGGTCTATGGTCATATGACTACGGCCGTGCACAACATGAGTACACCCCCCCCCCCGCCAGCCTCGCCCCCGACCCGAAGCACGTACGAGTACTGAGATAGTATTGCCGCCAAATATGAACAATTAGCTAACATTGTCATGTTAGTGCCAACGTTCATGACCTTGCCCACTCCGATGTTCACCATATCCGGTGTAATATTCCACGAAAATAGTAGCAGTAGTCTGGCGTAGGCGCTTCAAGCCCTGATTGGTCGAAGAGTGCTGTTGGGAGAAACTTATTTGGACACTGCGCTTTGGATATTTTATTTTCCCGGTTATGGGAACGATTCCACAACAATCTCAGGCCGCGTACGTAGCTGGTGTTTGGTGGGATCACCTGTGAAGACATACGAGTACCCTTGAGATAATGTTACCGGGCCCGACCCAAGATGTAACCCTGCCACAGATAGTGGCTCTACTACGACGGTGCGGGTGTTCATTTCGCCGGCAATAGTTTGACTTTTCGATAGCGGTGCGAAACATAGTGCATGGTTTGTATCATTTGAAGTTGAACGTACCAGTATCATGGTACAGAAAGAAGCACAGCACTAGGTGATATATCGTTTACAAAGCATGATGATGATGCCAAGCACCGTCTTCAACGAAATGGCGGCAGGACTTCGGAGGAATACAAAAATACCGCTGCTTATAGATCATGTGAAACACCACAAACCATTGTTTGACGTCGGGGCCTCGTCGTCCATATCGACAATATTCGATTGCGCCCCAGTGAGACCACGGGCCAGAGATACTAATCATTTGTTGATGTTGGTAACATAAGCGAATACATGTTCGGATGCTTCTCACCTCCGATCGCCTCGGCATGGTTGTTGGTGTAAGTGCTGCTGTCGATCCACATGGAGGAACCATCACACAGAGATATAGCACCTGCGGGAAGGAAAGAGTAGTCGTTTTGGATACCGCGTCATTAGGCAATGTACAACATAGCGACATCCGCTTGACACTCAGCTATCTACATTTAGGACAAACGCATACAATATTTTTCAGGAGGTCGACTGTTTTTGGAGAGTGTTGCGCAAGATATACGCTGTTTGTACTTTCCAAGCACGCTTGCTTTGTAACAAGCCTGAAACTGGGGCTTTCGAACTTTACCATGTTAGTATATGGCACATCTCGCTAACCTCGATCACACCAACCAAACGTGAAAACGATGCCCCCCAGCTATGGTCATACATGTGCGCCTCAAAGCGGGTTTACCAACGTTTCGAGCCAGCCAATGTCAAGACGAGAGACTCTTTGTGTACTGGACAAAAATATACGACGAATAGAGACCAACCTGAACGTCCGCAGGTTATACTATGCGCTATAAATGTGAGGGAAATGCAGAGCGGTTGGGAAACGCGAAGGAGGTTTTATATCCGTGCATATACATTGGATATCTGTGGTTAGAGCAATCTCTAGCTGATACAGTACACGAGGGTGTTTGCCTATTGGCTCTTGGCTCCCTATACGACGGACGCCAATATCGCTACGAATCAGGTCCTACGTGCATTACAGCTCGCAACGACTAAAGTCGACATAGAGCTCTCTGACAAGTCCCTATCCTTCAGAGGGCACGTTGTGTTTCAAACTAGTTTGAGCAGTTCAAATGCTCCATGTCTTCCGCTAACGTGTATGAGAAACCTTCGACCTTTGTACTAGAAAACACGTACGTCGTTTCCAGGGGACGCTTTTCGACTCTAAGAAACACCTACTTCTCCTCTAGCAGGCAGTCATATTGTTTAGGAAACACGTATGCTGCTACTCCTCGGCGGAACAAGTAAGAAACTGAAATGCTCTATCGAGCACCTTGCAAATCACCAAGCGCCCTCTCTAACGGTACGTGTGCATATTTGAAATTGTGTAATGTATTTGTGCAATCCGTTCTTCAGGATGTTCGTTTTTGTCGTCATTTCCAAGAAGGCTGGTATGTGTTCAGAGACGTCGTCGTCGACGTCGACAGGAAACTCCTAATAGCCTTCCTGACAGTTAGTTACGACTCAAGTTCCGACGGCGCTTCGGAAAACGTTGCCCATGCTGTAGACACCTCCGTGGGGTGTTGTATTCGTTTCTCGTTCGATTCCTAGTTCGAGGGTTTCCATTGAGTATTCCCTGACCCGTGATAGGGTTAATTGGCTTCGCTGCTTCTGTACGCTAGAAGATTCCGAGATAACCGACCAGGCATGCGCTAGGAACGAACCTGCCTTCGAGCACATCGGATGCGGAAAATGTGTACGCGAACGTGACTTGATGTTATGTGTCCAATCAAGATGCAGGCGTGAGGCCGCAATAAATTTCAAAAACAATACACACAACTATTATTGCGTTTCGTGTTCCACATCGAATGTTAGCTCTCGTTTTAAAGCACTGTGTGATGTTGACAATGACAATGACCGTATCGTACCCCCATTTATAGCTGAGTTGCCATCAAACGAGGTGTTTCCGGTGATGTAGACTGCAGATGTCGAGGCGAATATGGCACCTGGATGGTTGCACATGAGGATTCGTTAGTTCACAGGAGTTACAGAGATATGCTGATGGACGAAAACATAGGAAAGTCTGAAAATCAAACGGTCTACTAGATACATCTAAACAGTCGGTAAACAGTAGTTCGAACTGCGCTAAGACTACATACGCCAACATGACCATCAATGAAGAAACACCGACCAATCAGCTGACCATGTAGAGGACCAAGGCACGCAACCATATATAGGGTTGACCTGAACATAAAACGTATCTGGACAACACCATACTTGACTATCGACAAAAGTATGTTTTTTTAATTCGATAATCGAAAACTCACGTAGTTCATTATCCAGTCGTTGCCAATGACCCAAACCGCCTTCGACGACGCTATATGTTGGGGTCTGGTTTAGCACGAATGGTGTTGGAATAGTATTATGGAAACACCTCTTGATCGACGTGATACCGCCAGTGGGGACCGGACCGATAGTGACGTTCGACAAAATTCTGAAATCAAGGCGTTTACTATGTAAAGTTTCGCTGTATCTACTCGTACAGTAGAACATCGAACCGAAGGTATACGATAGCTACGACCCAGCGCGAGTGGGCTGGGGGCGCAAGGTGGGCCTTACGGTTGATTCCGCCGTTATTTCTAAGTTGTTGTCTTACCTCCATCAGTAGCGTTGTTATTTCCAAAGGCGCAACCAAATGCAAACAGAGAGCTAGATGAAAACACCTTGACGGCCCCTCCAGTTTCAGCATTTCCTCCCTCGAGCGCCAAGTGGTTGAGGCGAAGAGTTGATCCGTTGGACACCGAGAACATGCCACTGTCACCACCGACAGGGACAGCGTCATCAGCCTCGTTAACGTCGATGAGCCCACCACGAATGCTAGGGAAACCTTTCCCAGTGACAGTCACACTCTTGTTGTTGGACACCCCAATCCTCTGGGTAACGGTGAAGCTTAGATGCCACGTGATGTCAAACGTCCCTTCCCCAGTGCATGCCAGCGCGGTGGTAAGATTATGGATATTATCTGCGGAAGTAACATCCATAACAACAGTGCTCGATGGACACAGCGCTGCTTTCGCTCCCGCAAGCAAGGATATTACCAGCCCGGCGAGCATCGGTGACAGGAGGTAGATCATCATCTTGCCTCTGGAACAATGCATGGGGCACAGGCGGTAACCCGTGGTCAGATTTTGCACCAGGAAATATGTATGTGGTTGGGCCGGCTTTCGAATGACGACACCTCTGATGGAACGGCGCTCTGGCTACCATGACATGCTGGTATTGCCAGTAGGGGGAAACGGCTAACGTAGCGATATTTCCAATGCTGAGAGTAGGCCAGCCCACACGAGATCAGCGCATACTGGGCATTGGGTGCAGCATTTAAGGGGGAAATCCTGTAAACAATATTGTTTATTCTTGTGGTTCAGAAAAATCATTGAAAGGTCGCATCATACGGCTGAAGTTTGAAAAGGTGGTACAGCGTGCACACCAAGTACAGGGGCATACGAATACGTGTTCAACCTGTACTGTGTCCCGTATTGTTTAAGAAACGATCGAGTAAGGATTGTTCGCTCAGGGTACAAGCTCCCAATTATAACCACCAATTGCCTCGCTATGTACACGTGGGACGTGTGAGTTCCCATTAGATGCCTTCGCATACCCTCTGCATTTGAAGGAGGATACGTAGATAATATCGGACTAAGACAAAACAAACGTATTTAACTTATTTAAACCATTGAGGCTACTGACCCGAAGCCTTTGTTAGGTCTGGAAATTACCTGGTACCGACGGACTTGCGAACAAAAGCTTCCGTCTTGCACACCCGCTAGACACAATCTACCCTGCCAACACGTACCATACTGCTGTGAAACCGTCCGAAACTCGATAAAAGTTCTTGCGGGATCCTGGTGCAGCACTACTCGCGTTGATACACCAGGTTTCTGCTGAATGTGACCGTGCTGTGAACGCGACGTTTAAATGCCGAACGGGATATGCAGAATGACGTCAAGTATGTATCGCCTTCTCAAATGGCAAGCGCGTACCACCGCCGCAAACCTTCAGGAACCCCTTCATCAACATTATACAAACAGGCGCAGTGGTGCATGCATATTACCCTCACGAAAACTGATGAAATACGGCCGAAATTACTGTGCAGGTTGTTGCTCTACCAGAGGGGATAACGCGTCCCCGTCCCTGTCGTATATAATGAGACCATTTACAGCGACCAAAATCGACATCGTCAAGTGTTCGCGTTAGGTTGACTCAGCCTTGGACGAGAGATGGTGCAGCACCCACAGCTCGACAACTAGCAACGGAACCACAAATACCGATTCTGCCATTATTTCGGGTTGCGATCCTAAGATCGATATCAACGAACACTGGAGCAAGCCCACGGAAACAACGACTCACTCAACCAGGGGAAAACGCATGCGGATAGCAAGTTGCCTGCACCAGCAGGTTCATCAGTACGTACTCCTGTAACACACCTTGACAATGCCGGACAACCGGGTGAATTGTAAGTTGTATTAAAAGCGTGGCGGGAGCTGCGTCTGAGTCAGGAACATCAACGAGCGTGGTCGGTGGGCAAACGGGTATGTGGAGGGCGAGGCCGTTGGCGTTGGATACGAATATTAAATATCCAAACAACAAATACGACTCTTGACGATGTTTACATACCTATACACCTTCACATAAGCCTGGGTCGGTCGTTAGTTATGAGTGGACCGTAAGACATCCCTCCTTCGTGACGAACGGCCCATCTTTTGATAGCCAGCTCTCGAACTACTGCTTGCTGAAGCTTTTATTAGCTTTTCACGTGTTAAGGGGGCCTCTTCAGTCAAGATGAAACAAGAGTACTTGAGAGTTGAAAAATATACATTTTTCGTTTTTTTACAGCAGAAAAACTACTTCTGGTATAATAACACCATACGTATCAATACTCCTTACGGAAAACGGCATAGCTCCAATTCTAATGCTCAGACCTTCGACCGACAAACGTATAACTTGTTCGTTATAGTCTGTAGGAGGTATTGGGACCATTGTATCTGCAAGGGAGGGCAAGAAGTGCTGTGTTTGCATCACGAAACAAAAATGCTCCGCAGCAAGATTTTGACCGTTTCGGAGCTCCTGTTAGGTATCTGCACTCTGCTGTGGCAACGTAGGATGCTACGGGCGGTCGAACTAGAGGCCGAGGTACGTTCACCTACTGGTGCTCGGCGTCCTTGTCGAAAAGCTGAGTTAAAACAGTATCAGCAGCCGGAGAAACTGCATTAATTCAAATTCGTCTTGGGTACCAGGGGTATGGCGAGTCGTTTTCGAGTAAGAGGCACGTTTCGTGACGAACAAGGCGTCTGATCGATATGCCTCCAGAGATACAAATGTTGACCGTGATCTAGGCTCTTTGAAACTACTTATTAGGAAAAATTGTGAGCATTAGAACTGGAGAAATGCCGTTTTCCGTAGGGGGTACTGATATTGTGTTATTATACCAGAAATAGCATTATTACTGCTGTAAAAATAACGAAAAATAGATAGTTTTCAACACTCAAGTACTCTTGTTTCATCATGATCGGAGGGGCCCCTTAAATACAATTATTATAAGTACGTCAGCTGTGAGTTCAACCGATTGGGTAGTAAATACTCAACTTTGCGAGCTGCGTAGAATATTTGTTCTATGTGTTATTCCGTGTGGGATTCGTGATGTATTACAGTAGCAACTGTGGTAGTTACTACTCGATTTTAGAATAAGCCGTTCGCGCGTATTATGTGTTTATTCCTCGTTTTTTCACTTTGTGCTGACAGCAGGTAGATTACAGCTGTAGCCTGTACTATACTTTGTCAGCAACATAGACACTGTGAGCTTATGGGACGACAACGCAGGCAGAGCATGACAACAATAAGATAAGAACACTGGGGGAAGGGGAAATGTCGTCGTCTGCTCTGCTGTTCTGCTTGCCTACCTGTTGCTGCTGTTGCTGCTGTAGCTGCTGTTTGTCGGCTGCCTCTGTGTCGGCATCTGCCGTGACGTGCGCACGGCACCTACTGCTACGTTTTCTGTGTCAGCAACGACAGACAGACAGCGAAACGGCGAATGAAAAGTGCTTCGACCTGGCGGTGAGGCTTGTCGTTTCGAGCTGCACAAAATGTGCAAATCGTCTGTCCCAGCTTCGTTCCCCAGGAAACGTTTTAGCACCACCGCCCGGGCCCGCGCGCAGCTAAACGTTGGCTGATGCCCACACCAAGACCCACGGGCATCTTTATCCGTGTTTGCTTTTGTGTTTCGAGGCGTTCATCGAGGAAGGTGTGTGCTGATTCGTACTCGTTCCTATCAGAAGCAAGTGGAATCGCGGCATACTTACCTGGGGGTTGCATACTTGCGGGGAGTCGTTGCCCATAAAGGCCATACACGACTCTGCCAACACAACATAAAAAAGTGACTTGAGTAACAGGAACTGCGTGGAAAACACTCCAGAAACACCCGATGTCTGCTGTTCTCGTGATGGTGTGCGCACCGGTCGCGAGTCTCCGTGTGCCGTACAGCTACCGTTGTCCAAGGTGGCCTCATGGCCTTAGCCCACTGCGCCCACTCCTCCACACGTGCTCGCGTTGCCACTCAATTCCAGTCGGTGGCTGCTCTCCCTCGTCCCGAAACAAAATGAGTCTCGCAGTCTGCGGTACTGATCTCGAAACAAAACTTATTGCGCAGGGTGAGTTCAATCCGTCTCTACCCCTCTCGTCGACGCTCAGTGCCCCTGCTCGTTCGTCGTCGAATCCGTCCTTCTGGCGGCTCATTTAGACCGTGCCGTTGTTGGTTTCGTGGTGGCGCCTGCCTCGGCGCGCGGGCATTCCCATTGAACATGTTTTCTCAGCGACTGATACCTTTCAAGATGCGCAAATCGTAGGTGCCGTGCCTGACGCACCACGTACGACACCACTTTACCGCCATGTCTAAGCCTCGCGGCCACAAGCAGACAAGAAGGTATCACTACTGTAATTAAAGGTAGAGTCCGGTCTTACATCTGCCAGAATGGCCTACCCCACTCGCTTTAAGCTTGGTAGGGCATGCCTCGCAGCATGCCTTGAAAAGGTAGCGACAGAAACGCCTTTCGTAAGTCGTCGTACAAGGTGATCTGGCTGATACTACAGTAGAAATCCCCTTGAGCAACCGACGATCATACTAATACATGCAATGCTGCAAATTCCATGGATGATGTACTTCTGTACCTGCCATACTCACAGTCACAGTATTACGTCTCAATGCCGACTTGTCGGCATAGATGGTACGAAAACTGAAGCAGTGGTTGCATTTGAACATAGTCTTGATTGGGGATCGAAGTCGGAGATCGAGACCAACATACCCAGATAGGCATTTTAAAAAATCGATCAGCGATCAGCCTCGGTTTCGAAGCTGCAACGATTTGTAAAGAAGGCATACGTACACGAAGTTGGAAGTGCTCACGTTTACTGTGTACGACATATTCTTAGTTCGTACTGAACAGGAGGCCGGGTTTCTTCCTTCAATAAATCATACATGATAGTGTATACCGGTATTTGTATTACGTTTAAGATTTTGCACTCATCAGCCTAACCCCACTGCGGCAATACCGTACTTTAGAAACTCGGTGAATAATCGGCCGCTGACAGGGGACAGGGGGTCGTCGGAGGGCGTGATCGTTTGACCGAACATGTGATCTCATAATGTTTGTTGTGATATTGATATGAATTTATATGGCGAATGCTTGCGCATACTCGAAGTGAACACAGCCGCCATCAAACGCTATTAGTAAACACAATCGTTGATACTAGGACCAACGCTCCTAACAGGAGCGCTAACCAGGTGTTGCTTTGATCGTAATATATATATGTATGTGAATGTGCAACCCAGGAACTGGGTTGAAAGAGGAGCAGAGGCGAAGATGTAGGGAGACCGCACTTTCACCGCTTGACAGACAGCGTCAAGGCAAATGCCTTGACAGACAGCCTTGACAGCAAAAAACAGGGGACACTACCGAAAAGTCCCCGCGTTGTGAAGAACGCCTGACAATAATGTATCATTTGATATTTTCCCCTGTATTTTGTTTTTTTTTCGGCATTTTTCTACATTTCCGAGTCCGATCTATAGAAAATATTGAAATTAAACTGCAGAATATCGATGATTTGAAATTAGATTTATCGAACGAGTAAAATAGCCTCGCAATAAAAAGTATAAAATAGGGGTTACAACAGATATTAGGAAGCTTTTTCTGCCAGGAGGGCCGGGGACATATGTCTAGACAGCTGGATTTGCTTTGGCAGACAGCCTTGACAGACAGACAGCTTGACATTGACATGTCTCCCGATATCTTTGAGCAGAGGGAGCGCAACCCAGTAGAGTTTATGGCAGGCTTGATTCAGTTTTCTTTGACTTACGTCAGGGTTGTTTGATTTTTCCAGCTCATGGTGGATGCCGCAGGTTATCGTTTGAGCCGTACCAGCAATGTTTTCCGCCGTTTAGTTGATTAGGAAGGTTAAGAGGGTAGCACTCGTCGGTTGTGGCTGACATGTAAAATGCCAACGTGAGCTGTCGTTCTCGCGGTGAATTTGAATAAACCGGAATCGTTGAACGCGTTTGAATTTGAACCGAGAAACATCATAATCGAAATGCAGGAAACGTCACAAATGCTGCTGGTAAGGGCACACGAGTAAACAGTGAAACTGAAGTACATGTACACAAGCATCAGCATCAGGTACTATAACCCCAAAGCCAGTGTTGCGCTGCATCGTTTGCGTGTGTGGAGACTTTCTGGAGGTATCGCCAGGAACATCTGACCACGGGAACACGCTGCCAACCGGGTATCCGGGTACGCGCGTTACACGGGTACCCGGTCCGATATAGCGGGCGGGTCTTAGGCCGCTACTCTGCCTACTTCAGTCGCGACGGCAATCAACAAGAACGTTCACAATATGAGTTGTTAAAATTGTAAACGGATAGGGCTGGGTCCTGGTAGCTCCAGGCACAGCACACTGGACCCGAACAGTGCACTGTTTCGGCGAAGTCGAAACCCCTGCCCTTCTCCCGTTTTGTTAGGGAGGGGGGCACCGGAGGGCCCCGCCGGAGGCGTCCACGACGTTATTTCACTTTTAGCACTTACTTCCTTGGTAGTTATTTTACTTCCATGGAAATAAAAAGTATTTACTTTATTGGGATCAACTTTCCGTTTGACGAGGGCCTTCGGCCAATAGGCAGATGCAGTGTGGTCCCACGCTGCGCGCCATATGCGTTTAAATATCCCATTTGTAATTATTAATAGTTCAGGGTTTGGTAATCGGGCAGGGCCCGCTTTGGGTGCGGCGGTGTACCAAGTGGGATCAGGGGGTGAATGATGGAATGTCAATCTACTGCCACGGAAGTAAACAAACTTCCATGGAAGTAATTGTTTTCTTCCATGGAAGCAAATTCAAATTTCTTGGAAGTAAAAAACCTTTCTCCAAGTGGAAGTTGAATTTACTTCCTCCATGGAAGTGAATCGAAGACCATGGAGACGTCCGTGGAAGAAACGGCAAACGGTAACCATTGTGGGAGATTTCGCTGGAGGCGCCTTGCTGGAGGCACGGTTTTGCGCGATATAGCCTAACTAGAGCTGAGATATATACGGATTTTGACGTAGTCATGTTTGAAACCAAATTGGGTGGTAGACTGACAACAAAAAAGGGGAAATGAAAAACGGCAGTCAAGGCGTATGATCCTACAGGAACGAGCCATAGAGTCCAGCCCATCATGAGCAGTAAAGGCGGCTTAGATATCGTGATGAAGGTCTCTCCCACTTTCTCCTCCATAATTTCTATATTTTGCGTGTCTCCTATCGGGGCAGCGTAGTCTGAGGCGTTATTGTGGGGCGTATGCACACATTCGATAAACTGGCAACCCTGGCGGCTCCCTCAGCCAGTGTACTGTAGTTGGAATGATACATATATGTGTATACATTGGCAGTGTAGTAAATAATACAGTGGTACACATATCCCTGGGCCCAGCCCTAATAAAACGTGCCATTTTCAACATCCATGTGTCAGAAAGTATTAACGAAATCCAAGAAAATGGGCCCGTATTTTAGAACATCTGTTGGACCCACACCTTTGATGAAACGTCACTGGTATCGCAGTCCGAGTGAACCTCGATCGAGCACGACGAACGAGTAACTTTTGAAAAGGAACATATCGAAGGCACATGCATGCGTGCTCGCCGGCTGTGGCTGCTCTGGCGGCGGCGCCTGCTCTGGCTCTGGTGGCGGCTACTTCGTTTACCTCACGGCGCCGCCTAAACCAAACCCGAGGTACGGTTTATCGGCGTGATTAGCTTTGCGTTGTGGGTATTAAGCAAGAAACGACACTATTAATAAGTTACGTACGTGAGTGTTTGCTTGTACTTTTGACTTGTCTCTTTGTCTTTGTATTTGTCTTTTTCCCTTCGTTGATTTTGACCTTTTGCAGTTACACTGCTCGCAGGCCGGGGGTACATCAGTCACACGGGACCATAGTTCCCTTCCCCCGTATCATGTCTGCGTTTATAATCGGGGTGGAGGACTCGATTTGTTTGCCTGACCGGCGTGAACCCGGCACGGAACACCCCGGCATTATAGGGGCACCAAGATAGAATCAGGGGGCGTGTACCCCCGATTGGTGATGTTGAATTTTCCATTTTTATTGTTACCTTCACATAGCGTGTAGAGGGGAGCTGAGGGCTCCAGACTATCTGTTTTTTTACTGGCTTTGATCGCTTTGCGGACCCTTCGGGTTCCACTTTTATTTCAGTATACCCTGTTTTGGGTAAGTTAGCCTGTGACCACGGGAATCGACCATGTCAAGTGTTGGATTGGCACGGACAGATGGAGGTACTGGATAGAGAGACCGGCACGGTTTTTAATGTGAAGACAACAACAACAACAACAACCATGCTGTCTTTTGTCCTATTGCGCCAAAGGACGAAACTTGTTTTGGCGTGCGAAAGTTTCTTATTTTTCTTAGGGTTAAAATTGCGTCTCAGATGATATGTTTCGGTCTGGTTTCCTGTTATAAACTATTAATAGAGTACTTCAATTCCTTTTGTAATTCGATCGAAACGGTTGCAGTTTTCGTATGCCTGAGGACGTTCCAGTCCCCGAACAGATTGAGAAGGGAAAGTAAATTCCCAGCTGGTGCAAAATATCAATAATCGCTGGCAACCCCGGGATCGTTATTAAATATCTACGTAGTATACTTGCAGTCTGCCTGATCAGCAGTACGCTCATCATGTAAACTACGGGTGAATGATTCACGTTTGAGTATTGTAGGAGAGTTTGATACTGCGAAAGAGAAGCATTATATTGGATGAAGGTGTTGAGTCAGGTGGTATGTTCTCAGAAATTTGACTATCCCGGTGGAAACATGCCTCCGACGGTGTATTTAGTTCTGCATCAAGTATAATGGGATACGCCCATCACTACAACTCAAATAAATGTAATTTATACAAGGCCTCCGCTTCGCGGGCGGCTGACGCCGCCCGCTACGCTCGCGCAAGGAAAGGGGTACAGAGGAGGCCCCCATGATGTAGTGCAGGCACCGCGACTTGAAAATTCCAAGAGGTTCATGGTGCAGCAAAGAAACGGCGGACTTGACATGCATGCAAAACATGCTCGGGGTGCACAATAGCTCCATGCTCCAGGACGACAAAGCTGTACGTTCGAAAGAGAAAGCACAGCAACACGGCTCACGGCACGGCGCTGCGCTGTCTGCTGTGGGTGTGTGAGTTGTGCATGTTTCGTGAGTATGTGTGGTAGTACAACAACACTATTAATATTACGAGTACGAAGTACTTCGTACTTTGTACGAGTATACCTGGTATACTTCATTGTATGAAAGAGAAAACGCACAACACCAGCACGGTAGTTGTGAAGAATGCAAAACAAAAAAATCCACAAAACTGAGAAAGACGTATGATACATACGTACTCGTACTCGTACTCGACTCGTACTCGACTCGTACTCGACTCGTACTCGTACTCGACTAGTTATCGTACTCGACTCGTACTCGTACTCGTATTATACTCGAACTCGTATTCGTACTCGAACAAAAACGGCAAGCAACAACAGCAGTAACAGCAGTAGCACTTCGAATGACATACGAACTCGTACTCGTATCGTGATCGCGCCGCTCAAAAAACAAAAAAGTTAAAACGACTGTTGTCGCGTTCTGCCACCCTCGACGCTTCCAGCCACCCCACGATCACCTCGCCATCGATTCGGCCCGGGTCGAGCTTTACTACCTCCCTGTCCCAGTGAGCCCCGTGGCCCGCATCGCGTGAAGCTCGGTGCTCACCGTGGCCCTCGTTCGCCCGCTCGAGCATGATGGTGTTCAAACCGCCTTGCTGTCACTCTCTGATTAAAAAAATTGCTGTGTGTTCCGAAAAATAAGCACCGCTTGAATGTTCTTTTACACTTATAAAAGACCTTTATAATTATGACATACTGAATTGATACAGCAAGCAGCAACGCAGACAAAGACCCTTCATGCTTCCCTCGTGTCTCGATGGACACGCCACGCCTAGCCACGAAAAAGGCGACCGCGCTCCTTCCGTCCCCCCCTCTACTGGCCAGCGCCCTCCCATAGCGGCGATGGTGCCGGGCTCGCCCGCGCTGCCGCACTCTCTGGGCACCCGCACGAACCCAAAACTGAAAGAGGAAGAAGCCTCTCGCAACTAAGTAAAGTATATACCGGAACAAAGAGAGGAGCAAGTAATGAAAGGAGGCGGTGTTCGAAGTGGGAGCTCTGAGAGGCGAGGGATGAGGGATCCCTGCGGGAGATATTAGTAAGTATATCTATTTCTGTTGCTCTGTACTTCTCCGCCCGACCCCGCTTCAATGGCCTGACGCTACGGGCATCGTCAACCTGGCCAACCCAGCACTAGAGTGCTCCATTATGCTTTCATAATGGGCGATCAAGATATCTAGATTTGAGGGTGGAAAGGTGGACGATACCATTTGTGGTAGCAGCCGACGCAGTCGATGAACCTTGGATCAAGGCTATTTTGCGAAGGGAGCGGAACACATCAGAAGGCCCGAGGGTTCTAGGATTGGACATTGGATGGCGGAGGAATGGGAGTACATAGAGGCGCACTACGTTCCAGACCAGCCACCTCCACAGCAGCAGTGCGTTTTCCATGAGCAGCGGGAGCAGCGGCAGCAGCAGCAAGCAGTACGCCGTTCAGCGGCAGCAGAACGACAGGCGCCAGAAACGGTGAGGTACTATCTATGCACCGGCACAACCATGGGTGGGTACTACTCATCCCTTCCAAATTTGGGTACTGCCCATGCACCGGCATGGACAAAATGAATATTCATGCACCGGCATAGACGTGTGTGGGTTCTATCCATGCGTTCCAACTATTAATATTAATAGGCGACAGTGGATACATGGCGTGCCCCGCCATGCCCGGCATGGACAGGAAGGGGTACTATCCGTGGGCCGGCGTGGCCGAAGGTGGTACGTTCACGCCAATTAATCCATGTGCTGGTGTTAACAGGTACGGGTACTACCCATGCGCTGGCGTGGACGAGACTGGGTACCGCCCATGTGTTGGCCTTGGCCAGGTGGTGCATGGTACCGCACGAAATCGTTTCTGTGGCCCAGCACCTCATGTTGTATATGCATCTGTATGTAAGTGCGGCAGTATGCTGTACATATGTATGTATTTAATACGTACAGCGCTGGCTTTTTGTAGATATTTATACGTATATGTAGATCACACCCTGGACGATAGCCTATTGGATATGCCTATTGGTATTTCAATAGGTTGGGATATTGCCTATCGATACCTATTGGCCCCTGCAATAGGTATTATAAATTACCTGCCGATACCTATTTCTTCGTCCAATAGTTTCACACTGATTTGTGCGATAGCCTATAATACTTGGGATAGGTATTGGAAAATGTCTATCGATACCTATTTCTTAGACCAATAGGTTCACACTGATGTGTGCAATAGCCTATTGTACTTTCGATAGGTATTTGGAATTGTCTATCGATATCTATTGCTTTGGCCAGTAGGTATTTGCAATTGTCTATCGATAGCTATTGTTCTGGACAATAGGTATTTGGAATTGTCTATCGATACCTATTGCTTTGGCCTATAGGTATTTTATATTTTCTATCGATACCTATGGCTTTGACCAATAGGTTCGGATATATTTCGGCAGTAGCCTATTGTACTTCCGATAGGTATTGGAAATTGTCTATCGATACCTATTGCTTTGACCAATAGGTTCTATTATATTTGGATCGTAGCTTATTGTACTTCCGATAGGTGTTGGAAATTGTCTATCGATACCTATTGCTTTGACCAATAGGTCCATACTGATTGTGCAGTAGCATATTGCACTTGGGATAGGTCATTGGAAACTGTCTATCGACACCTATTAATTTAACCAATGGATTCGGACAGATGTGAGCAGTAGCCTATTGTACTTGGGATAGGTATTACAAATTGGCTATCGATACCCATCTATTCGTCCAATAGGTTCATACTGACTGTACAATAAGCAATTTATCTTCCAATGGGTATGTGACATTGTCGATCGATGCTGACTAAAGGACCAATAGTTTAAGAGAAATTGATGCAATAGACGATTGTTCTTCTAATAGGTGTGTCAATGGTCGATCGATACCCTTGTCGAGCTATTTATCGAATAGGGCAGTAGGCATCGATCAATACCCTTGCAAACATATTGCATTGGGCGATAGGTATCCATCGAATCATCGCAAGACTATTATGTTGAGCAGTAGGCATTGCTCGACACCCTTACGAACATACTGAATTAAGCAGTAGGTATCGATCGATGTAATTGCAAACCTATTGAACTGGGGAATAGCTATCGATCAACTAAATTTCGAACCTATTGAATTGCGCCATAGGTATCGATGGATACCATTGCACACCTATCGATACAATCAATAGGTATCGATCGATACCATTGCAAACCCATTGAATTGGGCACTAGGTATCGATCAACTAAAGCTCGAACCTATTGGATTGCGCACTAGGTATCGACCGGTACCATTGCACACCTATCGGTACGATCAATAGATATTGATCGATAGAAATAGGAAGATATTGCTCGGACCATAGCCTATTGGGGAAATATTTTAAACTCTGTTGGCACCCAAGATACCTATCGATAGGCACATCCACAAGCACATTTGTCTCACAATAGGCTATTGTGGGCACTGCACTAATCCTATTGTTCTTTACAATACCTATCGATTTACCCCGAACCCAACGGATTGTGGCCCGCAGTAGGTATCGATATCCATATTTCCCAACCTATTGCTAGCCCAATAGCCTATTAGATAGGGTATTATCCAGGGTATAAGAAGCACGAGGCCTTGCAAAGATAGTACTCGCCACCTTGTTGTTCAAGCCATCCACCTGTAGCTTCTTGGGGCACAACAGCGATAGACAGCGCCGGATCCGAGCATGTTCCGCTATGCTGAACGGGCATGCGGCGTGGACATAAAGCTCTTGACGGATTGGAGCTGGTTGAACCGTGCAAGGATTGTTGTTAAATGCCTCGCTCTCCAATACCTCGTGCTTCTTTTCCAACGCTTGTTGTATCACGTATATACGAGTACTGGTACCAGATAGCGGGAGGGAAGTATACATACTAAAACCAAGTGTTTTTTATTGTTCGTGTATGAGTGAGTGTGGTCGACACCCATGGTCCGAACCAATATAATGGTGAAGGTCTGTCGCCACCCATGGTCCGACCCAATTGAATGGTGCAAGATCTATGGATGCCTACGGTCCGAACCAGTCAAACAGCGGAGTGTCTATCGATACCTACTACCCGAACCAATACAATAGCGGAATGTCTATCGATACCTATCGGCAAAAGCAATATATTTCGTGAAACAGCTACGTCGTATCGATACCACCTATCGTGCAAACCGATAGGATGATCAAAATATATATCGATACCTATCGACACAAGCAATATGTTTCGTGAATCAGGTATCGATACCTATCGTGCAAACCGATAGGATGATCAAACTATATATCGATACGTACCTATCGGCACAAACAATATGTTTCGTGACACGACTATCGATACCTTTCGGCCCAAACAATACGTTTCGTGACACGACTATCGATACCTATCGGACATTCCAATATGTACGTTTCTCAGTGCCGATATCCTATTGCCTGAACAGCACCATCCTCGAAATGTTTATCGATACCTACGTATTTCGCCAATACTTTAAGACCAATACGTACCATAGGCTATTGACCGAACAGTAGAACAGTGAACGTGCCTGTCGATACCCACTGCCGGAAACAATAGGCTTCACAAAGTGCCTATCGATACCTATCACAAGCAACAATAGGCCTCCTATTGGAATAGGATCCTATCGATACCCTATTAACCTTCAACCTATTGTCCAGGGTGTGATTTATGTATACAATACGTATGTATTTTATACGTATGTATATACGAGTATACGTATTTTGAACGTGCCGCGCTGGTGCCGAGCACCTCATGTTGTACATATTCATGTGTGTGTGTTCTTCACATTAAACCTTCCTTTCTACCCGTCGACATCCAGCACACCCAGTGTCCGTGCCGATTCTTCATCCTAAAAAGGTACCAGTTCTGTGGTCACAAAACTACAACACAGAGATACTACGCCCAGTGCAGTAAGCAGAGCAGACAATGCAACGCCATATACGACAGGCAAGACCTACCCTGCTAGCAATCCAGGTGCATGAAAGAGAAAAAAAGAGAAAAAAGAAAAAAGCGAAAAGAAAAAATAATAAAAAGTAAATATACTGAAGCAAATCAACAATCAAGCAACCAAATAAAAAGCATGACAAAAAAAGAAAGAAAGTGTCGTGCTTCTCCCAGAGGAGATGCGACCTCCAATAAAAAACCAAATGAAATGGACCGAAACAGCGCCAACAGAGCAAGACTGAGAACGACAGGATAGGACAGCCAGCCGGAGCACACCGAAGGCCAGCCGAGGCAGGTTTGTGCCCATAGTACAGGCAGGTTCTACCAGCTAGTCGGTCTGGCACCTACTCTGTTTGCCGTCTCTTTCCTGCTTTCGTCCGTCCTGGTTTCCCTATGACCCCCCCCACCCTCCGTCTCCCTTCCCTTGGGCGCCACCCATACAACGGGTACGTGGCACTTCCAACTCAATTCCGTTTCGTTCTCGTGTAACACACGAGAGTCCCGGAAAGAGAACGGGGAATGACAAAAACAAAATGAATACGTACGTCGCTAAGCAACCAAAGAAAGTCCTAGGACAAATACGGAAGGCGGAGAAACAAAGGCAAAAGCGATCACGGTAACATAAATAAGTGAAACAAAGTAAACGAAGCAAATGATGCGAGGGGTTGTAGCATCGCTGTCGTGCCCCCCTTGAGAAGCAACAACAGGCAATACAACAAGCAAAAAAAAAAATGAAAAAAAGAAAAATAAGAAAAAAAATCAAACAAACAAACAAACAAAGGGAAAGAAAGACCACCAGAAACAGTGCCGCGTTCGAAGCGGCTACAGAGGTGCGCGGCACGGGTAGTCTAGGTGGGACTTACTAGTCAGCCTGGTACCTTGCTATCCTGTCGGCTGTTTCCCTCCTGCTCTCATCAGCCGCGGTTTCCGTACGACTGTTGCCCCCCCCCCTTCCATTCCCTTTTGCACCCCCTGCAACGGATGCGTGGCGCTGTCTACTCAGTTCCGCCTCTACCTTGTGCCACCGGACCATGAACTGTTCAGCCGCTTCGAGGACCCCCCTGTGCCACTTGCCCACTTTAGTTGCTGCAACGGTCCACACTGCGGTCTCTACTCCAAACACCAACGGGACCTGTGCCGTGGACCCCTTGGAGGCTAGAAACACCTTGAGGTCTTCAGCAAGGCATTTCTGCCAGGACTTTGGTTGTCCGCCCGGTCTGCGTCCCTCCCCACCCGTCATGGTCCCGAACATCATCCGACTGGGTAGTCGCCCCTTGGGTTGCCGTGCCACGGCTCCCGCAAAGAACAGACGCCGTTTACGGATTGCCGTTTCGATGCTCTCGCATCGTGTCTGCTTGAGAGCCTTTGCGTACGAGAGGGTCCTATAGTCGCCACGCTGCCGACGCTGGAAGCCAATGACACGCAGGAGGATTTCGTGGTGTGCCGATCGGAGCCTGCCGAAGTGTTGTGCACCGAGGGTCTACGTCATACATCCGTACAGCAGGGTCTCAATCACCTCGGCCTTCAACATGCGGATTTTCAGACTAAGTCGAGCCGTCTTCATGTCGTACAACTCTGGTCCGAACCGTTTGGAGCACGCCCACATGAGACGGATCCGTCGTTCGATTTCGAGTGAGAGGTCAGCGCCTTCGTGGATAATGCCGCCGAGGTACAAGAACTGGCTTGTCTGTCTATACCTCTGACCAGCTGCTTCGATAACGAGCGGCGGAGGACGGGGTGTCTGGTCCCGTGTTCGTAAGATCATCGTTTCCGTTTTCATTTCTGAAACCGTGAGGCCTGCTGCTTCGAAGACAGTCACGATGACTGTCATCATTTTTGCGAGACTCTCCGCAGACTTTGAGACAATTCCTGCATCATCGGCGTACAGCATACCCCATACAGCCCTTCGCACGCATGCCAATGGTACCTCTTTTCCAACCACTACATCCTCCTTGAGGTGAACCAAATCCCTCATGATGTCTTCGTCTTCGCTGAAGCGTACGAGAACAACGTGTATCACAGCAGCGAAGAACACGTTGAACAGCAGTGGCGACAGCACGCAGCCTTGTCGTAGCCCCTGCGTGACATTAAACCAATCAGAGTGCTCACCATCATCTGTGCGTACGCAAGCACGCATGCCGTCGTGGAACTGGCGGATGATTGTAAGCATCTTGGTTGGTATGCCAACGCGTGTAAGTACCTGCCACAGCAGCTCCCGGTCGACAGAGTCGTACGCTTTCTGCAGATCGATGAAGCACATGTACAGAGGGATTTTTCTCTCTCGTCCGAGTTCTTGTAATCGTCGTACTACGAACAGCATGTCGACTGTTGATCGTGTAGGGCGAAAACCGCATTGTTCCTCAGGGAAGATGCCTCGGTCTTCGCAGTAGTTGCTGATACGGGATGCGACGATTTTCAACAACACTTTTCCTGCATGGGCAACAAGCGAAATCCCTCTGTAGTTGTTGCAATCAGTTCGGTCCTTCTTTGTGTAAAGTACCTTG
This sequence comes from Saccharina japonica, assembly GCA_008828725.1. Lineage (NCBI taxonomy): Eukaryota > Phaeophyceae > Laminariales > Laminariaceae > Saccharina > Saccharina japonica. The sequence continues at coordinate 47,048 of MEHQ01004228.1, read as the reverse complement.
ATGATCGCGTCTTTCCACTGCTGGGGGACTTCACCCGTTACCCAAACATTGACAAGAATGTGGTGGAAGCATTGGATGAAATCGGGGTGATCGATTTTCAGTAGCTCGGCGGGCAGGTCGTCTGGTCCTACCGCTTTCCAATTCGGCATTGTCTTAACGGCTCCCATCATCTCGTCCACAGATGGCTCATCGCCAAGTGATTGTTCAAGCGGTCGTGGTGGCAATGGATCGATGATAGTGAGATCAAGTTTCAGTGCGTGCAGCAGTGTGTGTTGTGTGTTGTCTTCACATTAAACCCGTTCTTACTACTCAACCACACCAGTACACCCAGTGCCTGTCCTGATTCCCAATCCTAGAGAGATACAAATTATGTGGTCACAGACTGTGAAACAGAGAAAAACCGAAAATTAGTAAAACGTAAATAATTGGTACGTAAAGCAAGTGAGATGCTTAACGTACTGAGTACGAGAACACAACGACACGAGCCGAACCAAGAAATAAGAACAAAAAGACAAAATATAAATATAAAACGAATTATGAAATGAAATATATTACAATATGTTGTAGATATTTATCTGTACACTCGTATACCACTCTGTCCCGAATTATAAGCAGCATTTTAACATTCATATGAAATACAAACGGTTCTTATACTTCGGTACAGAGTGGTATGCATTTTATACGTGCCGCGCTGGTGCCTGTAGTACCTCATGTGGTACGTACACATATATGTATATGTATATTGAAAACTTTAAATAAAACACAGCTAGCTGTGAGATCGGGGGTTTTATCGAAACTCATATTTGCAAGCTGAGTGGGATACTTCGATCGCGCAGTATATTATATGCGTATATATAAGCCGGTCGCCCCGGTGGGCTAGCAGGGTAGCCACGAAGCCTGTTAGCGTCAAGGTCGCGAGTTCGAGCCCCCCCGAGTGCATGTTCGTAGGGACTTTTTCTCGCTAAAAAATATCTTGACTATTAATAGCGGAAAGCGCGAAAGCGCGAGTTAGCAAAATTCGATGAAAATCGACGAGCGTTGGGACGGCTGAACCCTCCGCGCGATAAAAATCAAGGCAATAACCGTAGTGGGGGAGGAGGGAGAGGAGCCTACTTTGTGACCCCGGATCTGAGTTATGACTAGGGAGGGAGAAAGACAGAAGTGCGAAGATAGTAAATGGGATGGAAATAAATAAATAAATATATGTATATATAGATGCACGTGTAGCAGTATGCTGTATATATTCATGTTATTTTTTGTTATTCTTTCTTTCTTTTCTTCTTTTTTTTCTCACTTGCAGCAGTATCCTGCAAGTTCAGCGCCAGGTGTGTCCGCGCGTATTGAAGCGAAGGAAGGCACCATTCAATATGTCGCCACTCTATGTCGTGTCTCATCGAGTACACCGGCATCATGATGCCGACGATACGTGTCGTTGTATAAAGGCGTTATGTGTAGCATGCGGCCTATTATACCATGCGTGCAGCAGATGCTACTGCTGTAAGTGTCCGCCCATTTCTTATTTTAGTGGGCTCTCCACGAACGCCCATATTCACACCGTCAACGCACAAACAGTGAGTATCAGAGTTATACGTACAACGTAAACGAAACCAACGAACAGCAGTGAACAGGAGCCACGTACATATATATCATACAACGTACACGTGAGCAGCAGATTCGCGTAATAGTGACACGATAATCGGAGCAATACTCGTAGTCGGATGAACGATCCGGGTACCCAGTATTGGGTGACGCTATCGCACGGCGTGCTGATATCGCCAAGTGATTCGACAACACATTCGATGGCCGCTGTCTCTGAATCGACAGGCCAGCCCTAAGTATCGAGCAACTAGTCGCTTATCGGGTCCAGGTCTATCCATTTTGACCTCTATTCGACTCTCGCTTCGGACCCACCTACAGTGTACACGTGCAGGGAAAATGTCGCTCATAACCCTTGCCTGTGTTGCGCCGAAGACGCCGTCCGCCACCAGTCGCTGCTGCTACAGAAAATCACACGGTAGGGCTCGACTAGGCCTACCACTCGGCAGTGGGCAATATCGTGTACCTCTACTGCTGTACCCGGCGCAGCTATGCACGTCAAGCTGAGACACTCGAAAGGGAGCATCTCTCTCCTGTACCTCTGCCTCTCATGGCAAATAAACGTCGGTAGCGCCCATGACTATTAAAATAACAATTCCGTCGGTCGACAACAAAACTCATATTTCTTCCTTTCTGTACCTTACTTAAAAGTATTATGCATATTATATACGAGCGTTAGTTACGGACAAATCCCAAAGTTTCGGTGTTACGCCATACAAACCACAACAGCAGTTGTTAGTTGGTTGTGTCTCACGACGAGCAAAATTGTCGTGTCACAATATCCCGAAACGGGTATTATGTGATATATTTATCGTCCACTTGGTAATATGTGTTGTTGGGGAACCACGTAACAGTCAATCATTGTGGACTGCGCAAATTTCTGTGTTTGGCGGGACCCTGATAGCAGCCTATGCAACACATTGAACGTCATATGCACGTCTGTTCAGTGTTCTTTTGTGAGCGTTCTTCTTTCATGCGCAACGCTTAATTAGTGTATGTGTGCAAGACGCATGAAAGGCCAAACTATTGTCTTAGGTGCTGGATGCAGTGTGGGGTATACGTCTACTGTAGTTATCGCACTATAAGTACAACGGAGGGAACAAGAAACGGATGGAATTTGCTTTTTGTTTGGTCGGATTTGATGGGTCTAATTTGATGTGATATATATGCTACGAGAAACGAACAGAGAGTACGAGTGTGTGTGTGTTCTTCACATTCAACCATCATTTCTACCCGTGGACATCCAGCACACCCAGTGTATGTGCCGATTCTTCATCCTAGAGAGATACCAGTTATTATGTAATCCCAAAACTACGACCCAGCTGCAATGCAGTAAGCAGAGCAGACAATGCAATGCCATATATACGACAGGCACGACCTACCCTGCTAGCAACCCAGCCGCGTGAAAGAGAACACACGACAAAACGAAAAGCAAAAAGCGGAAAGGAAACGATAAATAATGAAAACAACCAATAAAACAGCCCATCAAGCAAACAAAATCAGTAACAAAAGGCAAAGAAAAAAGTGTCGGTGCTTCTCCCGGAGGAGATAAAACAGAACAGTGAGACCAAAAAAGGAAAAAAGAAAACAACGTAAGCAGAGCAAGACTGAGAACGAAAGGAAAGTATAGGCAACCGAAGCACACCAAAAGCACCTTCCAAACATCCGAGGCAGGTTGTACCCGTAGTACAGACAGGTTCTGCTAGTCAGTCTGGTACCTTGCTACCTTGTCTGCCATCTCCTTCCTGCTTTCGTCTGCCGCGGTTTGCCTACGAACCGTCCGCCCCCTCTTCTCCACTGCCTTGGGCGCTACCCATGCAACGGATGCACGGCGCTTCCCACTCGATTCCGCTTCGTCTTCGTGCCACACACGGAAGACAGAAAAGACAGGAGGGAATAACAAAAACAAAATGTATACGTACGTATATATACGTAGCTAAGCAGTCGAAGAAAACCAAACAAAATACGGAAGGACAAGAAAAAACGAAGGCAAAAGCGACCACGGCAAAACAAAACGAAACAAAACAAAAAGCGCGAGGGGCTGTAGCATCGTGGTCGTGCCCTACTGGAGGAGATACGGCAGGCAATACACCAAGCAAAGAAACTCAAAAGTAAAAAACGAAAGCAAGACCACTAGAAAAACAAACGGGCAAAATCCCGAGCTCTCCATCCACCAAGCCAGGTAGTACTTATTTATTATCACATGTATAAGAACGAGAGGCGAATATAAAAGATACTGAAACGAAAGACACAACAGGGCTGCGTTCGAATCAGCTACAACAGAGGTGCGTGGTACGGTAGTCTAAACGAGTTATACTCTCTAGTCGGCTTGGTACCTTGCCACCCTGTCGGCTGTCTTTCTTCCTGCTTTCATCAACCGCGGTTTCGTCATGACTGTAGCCCCCCCCCTTCCCATTTCCTTGTGCAGCACCTGCAACGGATGCGTGGCGCTGTATACTCAGGTCTACCTCGTCCTTGTGCCACCTGACCATGAACCGTTCAGCTCTTTCGAGGACCCCCCTGTACCACTTGCCCGCCTTGTGTGCTGCAATGGTCTACATTGCGGTCTCTACTCCAAACACCAACGGGGACTATGCCGTGGATCCCTCGTTGGCTCGAAACACCTTGATTTGAGGTCTTCAACAAGGAATTTCCGCCAAGTCTTTGGCTGTCCGCCCGTCCCCTCCCGTCATTGTCTCGAACATCATGCGACTGGGTAGTCGTCCCTTGTGTTGCAGTGCCGCGGCCCCCGCAAATAACAGCCGCCATTCACTGATCGTCGTTTCGATGATCTCGTATCGTGTCTGCGTGAGAGCCTTCGCCTACGAGAGGGTCCTGTAGTAGCCACGCTGTCGACGCTGGACGCCAATGACACGCAGCAGAACTTGATGGTGCACCGATCGGAGCCTGGTGAAGTGTTGTGAACTGAGAGTCCACGTCACGTATCCGTACAGCAGGGTCTCAATCACATCGGCCTTTAACATGCGTACTTTCAGACTGAGTGGGGCCGTCTCCATGTCGTACAGCTTCGGCCCGAACTATTTGAAGCATGCCCGCATGTGAGACGGATCTGTCGTTGGATTTCGAGTGAAAGGTCAGCGTCTTCGTGGATAATGCCGACGAGGTATAAGAAGTTGCTCGTCTGTCTATACCTTTTACCAGCTGCTTCGATAACGAGTAGGTTGCCGAATACTAGTGTATGTAATTTCTAGTATTGTTATTAAAACATAACCATTTTAGTTTCGATATTAAACGACTGAAATTGAAGTATAAACTTCTTCCTAGATCAGCCTAGTCGTTTCTTTACATTCCATCGTTTTTTCCGCGTCAGTCTTCTATGGAACGACATCGGCTACATGCCCCCCCCCCTTCAGGTGGTTCGACCCGAGTCGCGCTGCAAAGGCATTCAAGAGCTACAGTAGCCGCGGTTGGGGGAAGGAGCAGAGAGGGTGGGCACGGAGGGCACGGACGCGGGCTCCAGAGCGCATGATACCCGGATTTGGTTTTGGTACTATTGCATGATATTGCTAATGTAGGAGCATGTACTTGTATTACATTCGGTGTTTGATTTTGACTGAGTATGGATGGTATTGGATGCATTGTTTGATTCATTGGTCGAAGGCTAACTGAAGAATATTTGGAGAGCTCCGAGGGACATATATATATTAACAGTGTATAATGCACGAGCAACAGCAGTGAGTTTTATTCTTGGTTTCAGTATGACGGTACGATAGGCGATGTGATGGTTGTACTGATTATTTACCTGGTTCTCCACGTAGTCAGTGCTGAAATTCGTACATTCGGTTGTGACACGAGGCGAGAGGTTCTTACCTCGGTCAGCAGATACGTAAGATGCCCATTATGCGCATATTATGACGATGAGGTCGGTGACCATTGTGTTATGATGGGTTGGGGGGGTCAACGACGAATTTCGTTTCACGTAGGGTATTTGACAAAAAGGGGGACACCCCCCATATATAGTGACAAAAAGGGGGACACTACCAAGCACCGGCGGCGAGGTTCTCGTTAAAGAGGTGGTCGTCAACACCAATCCAACGGCCCAGCGCATTAACGGTATACTCATAGTAATATATTAACCATCACTACTGTGACCGAACAGTGTAATGGTATGGGCTAGGAAGGCCGGTAATTACCTCTGCATAGGTAATTGATCCGTTTTCGTATAACTTGGATGGCATTCGTATTCGGTATTCGGGGTATTTATAGCATCTGTGGGCCATACTTGAAGCCCATCCCGAGCAGATGTCATCTGGCTCGGGGATTAATATAAGCTGCTTCTCTTCTACGCTTGACTCTACGGAAAGTGAGTAACACCAAGGATGCTTAATAGACAAACCTGCAAGGGGATACTCTGTGTCTCACCCAGTCCTATCACAACAGCTCAACAGCTCTCTGCCTGGTACAATAAGACTCTCCTCTCCTCTACGGCATTGTGCGTACCTGATATACGCGTATACGTATGCGGCGGTACCGGCACTACTACATATATGTACAGCAGCAAGCAGTATACCACAGCAGTACTACTTTGGTACGTACATATTTACCTATACTCGTATGTATGTTGGTTATTTTTGGGGGACCACAGGGCACAGGGCGCCAACCAATGTAATGCATTGATTTGCATGGCCACATCTGGAAACCACGATTGATTATGAACCAGATGTGCGTGTCACAGGACCTTCTCTCGTATATGGTATGCAGGCAGTACTCACGGAATCCTTTGTGATATACACGTACATCACGTAGTATGCTGACCACGTTTGCCTGGGTATGGGCCGTTGGTCTTTTCGACGCTCGACGTCGTCTGTTGGGCGTGCCACAACAACCAGAACATGGAGTGGTCACTTACCCGTGGTCGTTTTGACCGAGAAAGGGGGATATATTTCTGCAACGTGACAAAAAGGGGGGCGTTTCGAAAAAAGGGGGACTTTCCCAAACCAAGTAGATGGAAGGGGGGATACCCTCGCGTAGGCATCACAAAAAGGGGATATACTCACCCCCCTGTTTTGATCGCTCTCGTTCACCCACTAAACATATGAAAATAAATAAAAATAAACGCTGTGGATGGTAGGGAGATGCCATGTGAGTGTGGCAAACGCATCAGGTTTTAAGTTCGAGTCGATTTGACAGAGTACATGGGCGTACCCGGCGGCGAAAGCCGATGTCCCCCTTTTTGTAACGATATAGGGAGGGTGTACCCCTTTTTGTAAAATAGCCTTTCATGTATGAGATGATTATCGGGAATATATAGTTGGCAGGAAATCTGGTCATCAGCTTTGAGAGTCTGGACTTCTAGCGTGCAATTCATTGTGGGCACACTCTCTGTAAAATTGCAACTCGTTGTGGCCACACGATTAAAAATTCCCCATACCACTGCAAGATTAGGCGGACTAGACCAAACCCAGCTACAAGCAAATTGTATTCGTGCAAGAATATCAACTCCTATCTTACAACCACTCCAAGGGAAAGCCTTGTATGCTGTATATTTAATTTAAGACTGATAGGATAGGATATGATAACCTTTCCCAAGTGTTTGGGGTACAGTAGAGGACAACTATGAATAGTAAGAAGCAGGAAATGTGGTCCAGGCTGGACTTGTTATTTGAAAGAGGGTGCTCTACACTAATTTCAACAGAACGCCTCCCGAAATTCTCGTTTTACTCGTAATCTCAGACTGGCTTTCTTATTAGCATGTTTCTTATTACTTGTCCTGCACTGTATTGGATATCGATTGTTTATTTTTGACCCAGGGATCGAGTCTTGTTTATGATGATATTGTATTGATTGGGTGTCGAATGTTTTACTGATATTATGATGGGGATATTGGTTATATACTTGGGGAAGGAACTCTGAGTTTAAATTTTAAATTTTGAATTTTGGGCATAATATGTTCGATTACATATTTACCAGGTACCTATTATGGTGGAAGAGTATGTAACGGATTATTATAATTCGGAAGTAATATTTCCGACATGCCTGGTATACAGTGATGTGAACCGAAAATGAAAATGGACTCGGTCGGTTTCTCTGTTTCTCACCGAAAGGTCGGTGGGTTTCGGTCGTTTTTGTTTTTTTTAAACCGAAAAAAAACGAAACCGAAACCGAACATTGTCGGTCGGTTTTTCGGTCGGTTTCCCGACTAAACTAGCCAATTGGTCCACATTTCGAAGGGTTCGGCGCGCATGTGTTGGCATAATGTGGCGAGATGAGATCGTGGAGTGGTGTCAAGTGGCCCTCCTGCAGTATCTGCGTCTGCTGCGCCACACACGGTACAGGCCGACATGCATATTTATAATCTGCAGCCGACAGTAATAGCTACATACAGGTACTTTAGTAACACAGCTGTTGCTTCGTACAATACAAAACAGTAGGATAGTATTATACGAGGGCATTGATGATGTGTAGTCTAGATACCATGTATGATGCACCGATAGATGATAGATACATCACCTTGCAGCGTACAGCTACGTCGTAACACCATCAAGAACGCTAGGTTGCTGAAGGGGGGGTTGTAAGTATACCCGCCTCTGCCTCCGGCTCACGGTCAGAGTCAGCACTGCCGCCTGAACCGGAGATGGTTCGCAGTCTCGCGACGCACTGCTGTACCGCTGTACACTGTGCCCTGTGCGGCTGTTGTTGTCGCTGCTGGTGCGGGCTGTGTGCTGTGTGCTGTGTGCTGTGTCCATGTCAATTCCAAGGGTACGCGCGGTGTCGAAGGCACCGCGCGGTACGGGATGGGACCGTTTTGCCCGCCGCAGGCTAAAATGTTTTTGGGTCTTCCCCAGGGGCGGTATGGGAAAACATTCCCGTCTGTTTATCGCGGGACGGGAATGGGACGGGAAGATGGGAAACCATTTGGTTGACGGGATTGGACGAGAAGAACTGATTCTTTGGCGGTACGGGAACTGATTTTTGGCGGTACGGTACGGTACGGGAACCATTTTTCGGCGGTACGGGAAATGATCGGTGAACGGGTCGGGAATAGGTCGGGAATAGGTCGGGAACCGAGTCGGGAATACGGTCGGGAAACGCAGTCGGGAATGGGTGGGAACACGGTCGGGAACACAAGCTGGAGACAAGAGCGGATTATAATCAAAAGCCTTCTTCGAGTACGAGTACTCCTCGTAGCTTTCATCTACTCTGTAGTTATATTTCCGACTTGTGACTTCGACGTATTGATATAGACAGACGAGTATAACATTCGCGAGAATGTAAAACAGAAAAAAAAAAGTATGGTACGTACCTGGTACACAACATCACACTTTGTGCATTTGAGTATAATACTTGGCACGGTCGCCCCGGTGGGCTAGCAGGCAACCACGATGCCTGTTAGCGTCGAGATCGCGAGTTCGAGCCCCGCCGAGTGCATGCTCGTAGGGACTTTTTCTTGCAAAATATATCTTGAATAGCGGAAAGCGCGAGAGCGTGAGTTAGCAAAACTCGATGAAAATCGACGAGCGTTGGGAAGGCTGAACCCTCTGCGCGAGAAAAATCAAGGCAAGAACCGTAGTGGGGGAGGAGGGAGAGAAGCCTACTTTGTGACCCCGGATCTGAGTTAGGACTAGGGAGGGAGGAAGACGGAAGTGCGAAGATAATAAATGGGATGGGGAAAGAAAAAAAAAAAAACTCCGAGTATCGAGTCCGGGGCACAGACAGGGCGTTATTATCGTATTATCGCCTCTCTCGACAGGAAGTTTATACCTGGTACGACTTTTTTACCCGAACGCTTTGTTGACCTCCTTATGAACGAACCGATATCATGGCGTTCAAAACCCGACTACCCCCCTCCCGAATGTAAATCAAATCCAGAAAACAAAAACGAAAAGGTTCCAGGGACAAAAGACACATCAGTATTGTTACGACCACCCCCCGCTTCCCCTTATTTCCACAATGCCCACACCCCCACTTGGGACGAATCTGCACCACAAACACCAAAAGAAACGCAAGCTTAAACCACATCGACCGATTTATTATACATACGTACCATTATTTCATTATTTCAAATAAACAAGTGTGAGTGGGGCCAGTTGAATGGTTGATATAAAGTTTAACTTTGAGTTTAAATTTAAAAAAAACGAGAGGGAAAAAAAAGAAAAACATATATATTCGCGCGTATACGATTTGTTTTATAGTTCGGAAATATATACAAATCGTAGACGCACGAATATCTGCAGTCTCCTCGAGAGTCTACAGCAGTAGCACTTGCATCCATCCATGGTCATGCGATGGGAAAACGAAAATACCGGCGGTAAATGGAATGGGAATATCTGCCCCAATAGTGAGATGCGGGATGGGAGAAGCTGTGCCCCATGGTCGGGATGGGACGGGAGTCACTTGTATGACAGTGTGATGGGAATAGTCGGGACTGGGCGGACAGCGGGACGGGAATAGTCGGGAATGGGCAGACAGTGGGATGGGAAACAGTCGGGAACGGGAACACGGCCATTAACGCGGGACGGTAGAGCTCGGAAACAGAAACTGACGGTGGTACCGGTCGGGAAATCGCGGTCGGGAACGAAAAATATGACGGTTTCCCGTTCCCGTACCGTACCGTTCCCGTCCCGACCATATTTTCCCGTCCCGACCTTTACCGCGCGTACCCTTGGTCAATTCATAACGGGGTTTCCATGTAGATATGTAGGCGTTATTGGTTTTCGGAACAAGAAAAAAAAGCGACCGAAAAAAACCGAGTCGGTTTTTCGGTTTCGTTTTTTTTCGGCAACCGAAAAACCGAAAAATAAAAGTCGGTTTCGGTTTGGAAAAACCGAAATAAACCGACCGAAAAAAACGACTTTCGGTTGTCGGTTCACATCACTGCTGGTATATCGTCTGCACTGCTATCGAGGCAGGCTTGCAAGCCGTGAGGGTTAAAGACCTACACAGTAGTATACTTGAAGTCTGCCTGATCGGCAGAACGAGTATTGTAGGAGAGTTTGATACTGGAAAACGGTGGCATTTTATTAGATGAAGGTGTCGAGTGAGGTGGTATGTTGTCAGTATTTTATTACCACGGTGGAAACATGCCTGCGGTGGTATGTTTCGGTTTTGATCATTTCTGATGGTATACGCCCATCACTTCAACTCATATATTAACAATTTATGTTATTTGTTGCTTTTCATATTCTCCGCCCGACCTGGCGAACTCAGCACTAGAGTGCCCCATTACGTAACGCACCGCGAATGGAGTAAACCCTGTGTCCCCCCTAAGAAATAATAACGATATGTTTTCTATAATAATGATCCACGCAGGATGGTGGCAACGAGGATATATCTGTTCAATAGTTTACTGAAAACAGTATGTTCGGAGACGATGCATGTCCAATTTATTGGTGACGCATCAGTATGCCCTTTACGCATTTTGACTGCCCGCTGGGCCCACGTTACCGTTGCTACTAAACGAGACTGAACTTTGCACAAGAAGATAAGCTACTCTGTGGTCGGGGACTTAATGCATTTTGCTGAGGACGATATCACATTGTTCGGTCGAGGGATGGCTGCACTTACTTGAAGCTTGAAACTGCTTGAAACGTATGTATTCCTATGTTTGTGTCTGGTAGAATGAACGGCTGCAGGTATTTATAGGTACGTGGGACTCCACGAAACTACTGTGCATCGCTGTTCAGCGCGTCGTGCGCCATCTATGTCGTTGTGGAAAACGACCTGTCAGTGAATATACTCTCGTCACTGAAATCCTGCTTGACATATGTATGGTACCACGTACCTCATTAAAAATGACGCAGTCTCTAAAACTTTACAACGGCACGAACAATGCGACCCTGGCCTAACGTGTACCGGTATCTGTGATAACATGCACACCAGCACCGACCGATTGTACGGATGACATGTGTGAAGTATACCAACATTTCTGCTTTGAATCTTCAAGGGTAGAAGGCTGCTGCACCTTCATCTAATACCATCTAATACTACTGCCTATACGAATGCATACATGCATCTGGCGTTCAGTATATCAATATGAAACCGATTGAACCGACTGTCAGCAGCAGTATTATTATTATTCTACGTTTGCCCCAGTGTTGGCGTTGCCTTCCTAGGTCGCTGTCTTTCAGCCTTGACTATGTGTGCTTACTTTTGTTTTTGTTTTTTCTCCATCCCATTTACGATCTTCGCCCTTCTTTGTTTCTCTCCCTCTTTAGTCGTAACTCAGATCCGGGGTTACTACTACTACTGTAAGTAGGCTTTTCTCCTCCCTCCTCACTACGGTACATATCATACATATCATACATATAATACATATCATACATATCATACATATCATACATATCATACATATCATACATGATATCATACATATCATACATATCATACATATAATACATATCATACGTGCCTTGCATTTTTATCGCCGTGATATTTCAGCACTTAGACTTTCTTGATAAGTGGACTCGCGTCGACTTCCGCCTACCCACGCTACGAAGGCGCTCTCAGCAGTTATTGGTTCCTTTTAATGTTCGCAAATAAAGTCAAAATCTCACCACGCGGTGGGAGTGGGGGGATTTGAACTAGGGCACCAATGCTACTAGCATTTTAAGCTACCTGATACTATACACGGAGCCCACCTGGTCGTGGCAGACTCTCGAACACACACCCACACAAAAGGAGCACAGTACCTGTCGTCAAAGGCTCAACAGACATAAACCACAAAGAAGTGAGCCGTACCTTTCCGTCACGCTCCACTCTCACATATATACGGACAGTATCTTCGTATCAAGGTCCGGGTCGTATCTTAGCATCAGCGACTGATCCCGTAGGACCAGCTTCATCCCTCCAGGCACGAGGCATATGAAACCATGCCCCGACACATAATACAAAACCCCACAATACATGAAACCCCCAACTATATCCGCCGACCGTATCAAACTACCGCATACCACGAACACAGCACTCCAGCGGGGATAACGCTCGTAAAACCCTCCAGAGTGCACCCCCTGGAGCGTAAACAAAAACAAATACCCTCCAGAGGGTATCATACACATAATACCTGTAGGAGGTATAGTGAATCATGTAGGCAAACCCCTTTAGAGCGATTTCAGTAGTACTTGATCCTCCAGAGTTTAATCAATAAACCCTCTGGAGCGCGTAATGACCACAACAACAATCCAGAGGGAATAACATTTATAAAACCCCCCAGACTGCCCCCTGTCGAGGGCGGATAAAACCAAATAATATCCTCCAGGGGTTATCAAGCACATAATACATCGTTCGCATATAATTAAAACATACTCTAGAGCGATCACTGTAATATCTAACCCTCCATAATTTATTCTGTAAACCTTCTGGAGTGTTCAATTACTATATGGCAACTTTCTAGCGAAAATGTAACGCTAGTAATGTTGGGTGACAGTGTCCCCTTGTGGCATTGTGGTGGACGTGCTATTCTAGAGGCTTGGCGCGAGCCGCCGTTAGGCGCTTTCGTTAGATTATCTCAGAAGAAACGTATGATGTTACAAAGAAGGCTCTCTTTGGGCCAAAATTAGTTGAAAGAAAAGATCAGACAGAGCTGAGAAGATGGTTGTTGGTTGGTTGGTTGGTTGTGAGCTTGGTGGGCGCAACGAGCCTCGACACACCCGGCTCTACGGCTAGATGTACTCTATCGGGTGGTTGTACTCACCGACCCACAGCAACGTTCCTTGGATGCTTGCTCGTGACCGTTCCTCGTACTACGTACTGTTCTCAAGAATGCTACGAACAGTGTCTAGATACCCCGCATATTTTCGTAGAACGTTCCTATTCGAATTTCGCCGTATATCCATGGTGTACTGACACCAAGCACTATTCGTACGTACATGACTACTGTAAGTACACCCTTACTTCAATAGCACTCCATGCTACTGACTTTGATAGATAGGCTGGTACATACACCTACTATTATACCTGCCACTATGGTACGACATTGTTCCCGATCAGCGACTTAGTAGGTTACTGGTTACTGCTGCTGTAGCATAGTACCTACATCAACAAGTAAAGCCCTCCAGAGCGGGCCCGCCAGATGCTTGATGAAACAAAATATCTACCAGAGGTTACCAAGCTGCTAACCCCTCTGGAGGGTACGGTACTGTCCATAACTAAACCCTCCCCTGAGCAATATCTGTACTCTGAAAACCCTCCAGAGGTTGATTAAAAAACCCTATGGAGTGTTTATTGCGATCGAAACACTACACATCGAGAATAACGCTCAAACACCCGTAAATAGCGATTTATCTTCAATCAACCCTGCAGAGTTTAATCCATAATAAGCCCTCTGCCGTGGTGGTTACGATAACAACGCTCCCTAGAGTTCGCGCCCCGGGGGATGAAGACAGCATAAATACGCTCCAGAGGTTATCAACCTCTTAATAGCTCTATTAATAGAGGGAATGGTGTTATTACATAATCAGATCCTCCCAGAGCGATTTCTGTCAACCTCAACTCTCCAGAGTTTAATCCATAAACGCTTTGGGGTGGTTAGTTCCGATAGCAACCCTCCAGCGGGAATACCAGCAATGAAACACTCCAGAGTGAACCCGCTGAACGGTTGACCCAAAAGCAATAACATCCAGAAGTTACAAAGCTGACAACCCCTCTAGAGCGTACGATGCATTGCACAGTCAAAACCCTCCAGAGCGATTTATGTATATCCTACCCTCGAGAGTTTAACGGATAACCCCTCTTTGTAGTGTTTATATACGACAACAACATTCCAGCAGGGATGACGTTATTGATACACGCCCTGAGCCCTCTGAGTGTTAAAGGGAAATCAACACCCTCTCCTGAGGTTATCATGATCATAGCGCATTTTCGTGGTAAGGTGTTACACACAAGAAAACCATATTTTTTCAATAGCGGCGAATGTTCTAAAAACAAAGAAAAGTAATTAATACGATTTATTTCCCGTCGTTTTTGACGCGGGTGGCTGTAACTTTAACGATGTTCACGTTTTTTTTCGCTTGAGGTGCCCTCAGCAACGCCGCCACCACGATCACTATAGTTGGATGCCCAGCGTGTTAATAGCCGCATCCAAAAGAACATCGAGAGCTATCGATGTTATCATCAACTCGGCTCAAATCATCGGGGTGTATGATATATCAAGCGAAGGGCGCAAGAGGTCTTCTTCGTCGCTGCTGAAAGCAATACCAATGCGTGCATCGAATAAAAACCATGTAAAACAATCGATCTGGCAGTGTCCCCGATGCCGAGCTCCGGAGTGATACAGCAAGTGTTTTTATTCCCCTTGCGTCCCAGGTGCTTCTTTTTCAGGTGCAATTCGATGCTCGTTCGATTACGTGAAGAGTGCTCTCACCACCACAGCAGCAGCAGCAACAACAACAACAACAAGCAGCATCAGCAACCTCAAGCTCAATATATGCAAGGATGTTGTTGTCGTCGTCTTTGTTGGACTCGTCTAGATTGCTTGTGCTTATGCTCATTTTTAACATACAAGTAGGTGAGTGATACCTCGAGTACTTGCCACACACAGCCGACGGGTTCACAATTTCTAACTCTGGTGGTGTACATGGCAAGCACTGGCCATACACGTCAGGGGCTGGCTCCATCTGCAGCTGGTGGGTGCACACTGCTGCGAGCTGCGGGCAGGGCTGGCTTCGTTAAAAAATCGACACGTACCGACGAAACTCTCATTATACCCCCTGTTCCATTTATTTGGTGATCCACGCGTATGGAACCCTACTAGAATCAAGTCAAACCAATACGACACGAAACCGATGGCGGGTTACGAAGAGAGGTACGTTTCCGACGAGCGTGCTCTGACAGTAGAAAATCAAGGATCATCATGGTGCAGCGGGTACCGTGTGGGACGGCACGGAAGTGTTTTGCCGCCGAAGGCTGAAATGTGTTGGGCTCCCGTTGTCAACGGGACGAGACCCCGTGGTATTAATTTCTGCTCCCGTTGTGACGGGATGGGATGGGACCATTTGCGTTGTAGACAGGACGGGAACGAAGCAGGAGATGTCCACATCCTTTCTAGCCGGGATGGGAACGGAACCTGAAGACGAGAGCTATGCTTTTCTATGGGGGCGGGATGGGAATCGAATATGCCTCTGATCGTTCAGGCGGGATGGGATGGGACTATAACGTTTTGTATGTAGTGGGACAGGAAACAATGGGAAGATTGCCATTGTCGATGGGAAAGACAACAGAAACGACAATGGGAAAAATGTCATTGTCGGTGGGAAAGACAACGGAACCCCCCCACCGGGAGTATGTGGGACGTTGTCAACGGGACATAAATGCTCAACGGGACCCCCCCCAAGCCTCGTGTTGAACTAGTAGGGCCTACCGCGGTGTACAGCGGCACATGCAGTGTAGTAGGTGTCAGATGAAGAAGCGCTGGCAATAAAATCTACTAAAATTAAATTGGTTATTCTTGTCCACAGCTGGCTCGAACTCCACGTAATGTTTCCAAGTCCTTGACGTCTGCTTGTTTCTCCCAACGCCATATTATTCACGGAAGTAACACACCGGTCGTAAATGACCGACTTGGCTGCGCCGAAGGCTCAGCAGCCGAGCCACCATGGGTCGATTCCGGCACGAGGAATGTGTGTGTGTGATGCGTCCTCTCTCCAAACGTGAACCAAAAAGTGACTTTTCGGAGGGCAACAGCGTACCACAGCCATAAACAAACAATCCAAGATTGACACACGGCTTGCACTGAAACTGCACGCAAGTCGGAAAGTGCAAACGGGAAATTTGAGAGGTTGAATGTGGGAAGCGCAAATGGGAGGAAGATGGGAACTGACAATAGGAGCAGCATATCCACAATGGTAATGGGAAGGAGAGTACGTGTGGGGATAGTGGAACAGGAAGAAAGTGGGAAGGCAGAAAGTATACTGCCAATGGGATGGAAAGTAATAGCACGGGCGAAGTATCCGACATATGGGATGGTAAGCATGGTGGGGACGGGAGGACAGGAGGATACTAAATAGGCCATATGCGGAGCAAATGGGGTGGGAAAAACATGATGGGATGGAACGAGAGATCGTGGGCAGAAGACATTTCACGAAGGGATGGGACGGGAATACCCGTCCCGTCCCATCCCATATAGGAATTCCCGTCCCGTTGACTCCCATGATAGTCCTTGTAAAACATCACGTCTCCCATTAAATGCTCCAGATGTTCGCTTTTTGCCCGTATCAAGGACGCCATATACACAGCGAAAACGTCTGTGTTTTTCAGTTTTGTGTTTCCCTAAGGCCGCCAGCTATGCTAGCGCCCTTGTCGATGACAGCTGCTCCAGACAGGGAAGACGGGGAGGGTGCTGAATGCATCAAGGTTGGGGTTGTGCCCGTGGGGTGGTGCGTCGGCACCAGACAAAAGGTACGCAAGGGGGCAGGCGGTCTTAGTGGGTTAGCAGGGCTGGGGCTTTCTCTCCCTTTCCACCGCAAGGAGAGGACAGGAGTACTCGTAGAGGGTTCCACGTTTTCTAACAAAGCGGAGGCATCGAACCTTTGCAAATCAACGATGAACGAGCAGCACCAACGCTAATGGCAGCTGTTCGCCGGTGAGGGTATACGAATAATTGCGTTATCGCGTGAAAGCCCAGTCCTTGTTCTTGGGAGGTAGTCTGCCTGATCGTGTAAGTAGGTATGATTATCACCACCACGAAATTTCTCTCGCTTTTTATAAGTATTGGCCCGCCAATACGAAAGTGCATAATAAGAAACTAAAGTTCACGTTTCGGCCGAACCTAAGTAACTAGCCCCAAGAAAGAGACCTGGGTTTGGCGACCAAGATAAAAACGAGAAATATAAGATTGAGCAACATACGGTCCGAGGTTCAATACGAAACGCGCAGTAGACTGCATATACTGTATATGTACAGCAGTACAGTACTGTACTGTTGTACCACTGTACTGCTGTACCTCTACTGTTGCATGTATATCTTCACACGTGGCCACTCGGCTATTTCGCAAGGTCGGTAAAAGCACGACCTTGTGGAATCGGCAGAAATATTACGACCTTTCCGAAGGTCACTACATCAGCAAAAACGGCGCGAGTGGACCTATCGTATGACTAGGATTGGCGAGGTCGGACCATGATCGATGTTGAAAACACTACATCCTGAGGATCGTCAACATTAGCAGAGCTGTTACCGCGACACCCCGATAAGCGTCGACGTTGGTGGTGTTGCACGTCGAAAAGGGCAGCATATGTTCCTGGTAACACATTGTTCCACATCAGTGAGATATTGGCAGCACCAGTGAACCAACTGAAGTAGTCTCGTGCATATCATGAACGTCGACGATAATTGTAGCGTTCCAACAACAGATGTTGTTTAAATATATCCCTGCATGCCTACAGCACATCGACTACATACGCAGTGCCTTTTTAATCAAAGGAACGAAACCGAATGTTGAGTAGACGTGCCGTGGAGGCAGTGCCGGCACACGGTCGCCTCCATCAAAGCACCACAAAGGTCCCCTGAAAATGTAAAACTCCATTTGATATCATCAACCTACTGTAATGAATCCTATAAAGGATGTGATACACCACAATGACACTAGTAATACATTCATCCTTCCCCTCGAACGCGTGAAACATTCTGCGTCACGCGATACTCAACGGAAGTACTAGTATACCCAAATATGGAAATGTAAACACACATGTCTTAAACGATGTGGCGGCAGTGCCGGGCATCACAGCGCGCAAGCGTCTTACGACTACACGCATCCACGACGTCACCAAGCACCCACCCGTCCCCTTAAAACGCAAACAAGTATATACTAAACGTTGGTGGCGAAAAGTGCCCATTGTCAACATACACCGAAGGCCTATGAACACACACGCGTCCACGACGGCACCATACCCATCCGTTCCCGAAAAAAGGCGCAAGTCTGTGTTTTGTACCAGGTACTGGTATACGTTATGTTTCAAATATATTTACACGGGTGGATAAGTACATAAACGCCGCGGCGGCAGTGCCGGCCATCAGCGTACACACGAGGCGTATGATTAGACACGTGTGCATGACGACACTACATCCATCGATCGGTTCCCTAAACAACGCGAAGCTCTGCGGCGTCATACTACAGTAGATGATATCCTCCTATAGTGGTGGCGGGTGTGCCAGATATCACATACTACAGTAGATGCTATCAACACACGGGCACACACTATCATATCCACAACACCACATCTGTCCCACGAAAAAATACCTTTGGACACCACGCGCGTGCCATTTCCGTTACCAGGTACATATTTGAAGGTATACTACCATATTCCACGGGGGCACATGTAGGGCTAAAGGGAACTCGAATGTCACCGTGCAAATGATGACCACCGCGACAACAAACATGATGGCGTACGACTGAACGACGCGCCCATTCGCATCGACGGGGCGCTAACGTCTGGACGCAGTATATATATATATAAATATCCGAATGCGGAAAACAGGCGCAACCTCCTGCCTTCGCTGGACGTGGCGAGCACTGCGTTTTGGGCAGGACTAGTCGTTGGACGCCGTCCTCAACTTGGTCGGTCGCACCCCCTGGTTATTTATAAATGAACGGCCGGAGAGCAAGTTACTGCGTTTTAGTTAAGTAGAAAACACTGTACAGTAGGCGTCGCTGGTCGCCCACTATACGAAATGAAACCGGTTCAGCTCGAATACAAGTGACCTCCTATACAACGAAAGCCCCATTCCACAAGACAGACGATAACAACACCTACTTCGCCCCAAATAACAACACGCGGTATATCAGAAACAAACTGATCCAAGTGGCGATTTAAAACGCAAACAAATTATAACAGAAGAACATTGCGGAGTACTATTTGAAGCTGAATCGTTTGCGCCACATATATACTCGTACGGGTGTTAAGAAAGTGTAAAGCAGAAGGCACGCGAACTTGAGACATAATCCACACCAAACTATAAATTTGAAGATACACATGGAGAAAGACGTGCGGCTAGGAATAATGCAAGACAAGGCATCAGCAAGGCATATTTTGGATTATTTATGTCGTCGGTACCGGTTTAAAGTACGAATGGTGCTGTAACGACAACACGAGGTATAATCCAAGCAATATCAAATTTTCAACTGTGCAAACCGTGAAGAATACTACCACGACCACTCGGACGGCTGCGACACAAACCTGCGTCGACTGTGGCGTGGGCGGAAGCAGAAAGGAAGTCGAGTCCAGGATATCCATCGAACGACGGTTTCGTCAGAGTCCATCGCGTGCGCCCTCCGCCCCCTGCCGGTGGTGAAATTAGAAGAACGGGTACCGCAATGTGTATATGTTCAAAGCGAGAAGGGAGAAAGGCCGAGAAGACAGCATGAGCGCACACCGTTCATTTTTTACTACACTGCACCAATATCTGTTCCATTCGTTACTAAAATACACTAAAATACGGTAGCGACAAGACAGGCTCCAACACATTTAGAAGTAGATGTATGAATTTCACGAGAGAGGTGTATGCATTGCACCAGAGGTGGTGTATGAATTGCATGGCATTTGTGAGGAGGCGAGACGTGGTTGATAAAAAGTCACACACAACACACACAACACACACAACACAGCAAGCGCTGCCGCGTGCAGCAGCAGGCCAATGTAGAAACAAATCGTCAAGTATCACAACTGTAACCACACTTGCTAAGCAAATTATTACAAGCCCCCTTTCGGCCTAGCAGGCATGGGCGGACAGGGACCCTTGCTGCCTATTCGTCGCTACTGCAAGTCAAATGTCGCGGGCTGTTTAGAAGCATGGTTCATTGTTATCGCGGCTACAGGTAGTGTGTTTTAAGCAACAGTTTTCAATGGAGCCTTTTTTTTGTCGCGGGTGTGCCACTCGGCACGGCGATACTGATCCAACGACAGTTCTTGTGCTGCTGTGTACCATATGTACGCATACAATGTATCGCGGCTGGTCCACCAAGACGTGCCACTGCAGCAGTAGTAACTGCTGCTGTCTCTGTACCGTACACGTGCCTACTCCGCCATATAGTACAGGGCCTATCGGACGACGCACAAAGTAAAATACGATGTGATACGCTGCTGCTGGGTGTCGCTGTTTGTACCACCCACCTCCCCACCATGCTGTGTTCGTGATTACCGTTTGTTATTGTATGTATTACGCCTCTCGTTGTCCTCAGTAATACAGTAGCTCGTTGTCTCCTGTACAGCTGCATAAAAAACTAGGCGGTAACACATACAAAATCAAAGATTTACCTCCATAGGGATTCTGTACCAGACAATAAGGGACGTTTTTACTGAAATATTAACATAGAGTCGGTTATTATATTTAGATAAATAGTGGTGTATCAATACTAGGGATGGCTTGGGGCTATTGGTAGCTATTGGTAGCTATTGGTAGCTATTGGTAGCTATTGGTACAAGACTTGGAGTGCTTGGCTGGGATGTGCCTCTGGGGTACGTGCACGTCAACGCGACGCCCATTCACTCTATTCTCGTGCATAGTGCCGTCCGATTCGTGAGAAAAAAATACCACACAAACAAAAACGAACCACACGTTGTACAGCTTGCAAGTGTGAGTATGCTAACTACTTGCTTGAATCAATATCTGGTACCTGCAACTAAAAAGTCGGTCCAGCTCAAGCTCAACTTTGTTAGGACGTTACGCTTAAGACAGAATAGCTGTCGCTAGAAACCCTCAAAGGAGGGTATTTATGTCTGTCGTGAACTTGTGTGCGTTGTTTATTGTTGGTGAAACAAGAATTATTCAATTAACAAATGCAACAAACGTTCAACAAGCCGGATATGCAGCAACCACACCGAGAGCTAAACGCACGCCGATCACGCGCCACCCCGCCAGCCACCGTTGGCCTGCCCGCCGCTGGTGATACATTACCCCACTGCCACCGTTGAACTGCCCGTCACCCAGCCAGCACACGTGTGGCCACTCGGCTAACCTTGAAGCGGCCTTAGCGGTGAGGTACCTTGTCAAAGACCTTATGGAAGTTGTTGTGCCTTGTTCGAGTGGCAAATAACAGCTACCAAGAACAAAACTTTGATACGTAATGTCTTGTTGATCGCGTGCAACATTTCAAATAGCGTTTATAGTCGTAACTACTTCACGTTTTTATGTTTTGAAGATTAAATGATCGATCTGAGGAAACGCTTAAAGACTTGAGAACGCAAACACCAATTCAATTACGTAATTAAAGTATAGGTTTCCACCCAAAAAACAAAGTACTAACATTGCTAGCATTTACAACTGACACAAAAACACTATCATATCGACCATAATTTGACTTCATTATAGTCTATATTTTCAATGTTGAAAAACATTCTCCAAGACTCCGCATCTAAAAATGTATTTTGACTTGATTAATTTATTATGATATTTGCCATCCGACAATGTGCAGCATGAGCTTCAACGTAGATCACTCATAACATTCCCGAAAGCAGAAAACCATGGAAACCAAGGAAACCTATGCGCAACGTCTAACATCCTTCTATGCCTACTTCCCGCCAAGATTTATCCACAATACTCCATGTGTTGTCCTTGCCCCCTCCTTCTTCCCAATATGCGCTCTTTCCGTTCTATTCTTAAGCCCTAAGCCGCATCCGAGCTCCATCCCCACGCCATCGGTGCGAGCCTGCCCCCCTACCTGCTCCTTCTCGCTTCCAGGTGGTCCCTGAGCCGAAGTTAGAAGCGCGACACCCTCCTCGAACTGGCTACCTGTGTGGTCACCGAGACAATTGGCAACAGGCGTTCCTTCACCACCCCTTTCCTAGATATCGACCCATTGTCCCTCCCCCCCACGACACTATTAATAGTTGCCAGTTGGTCGATGAAGTTGCTGCCCTCTACCCCAATACGCCCAAAGATTTCCACCAATAAATTGGCAAGTTTGTGACTCCGTTCGTCGAAGGACGCATGTCCCGGACGAGCGTAGTGTTGGTGCTCGCGCCCCTCGGAGGTAGAGGCAGCTGATCCATCGTGATCGGCACTGCCTCCTCGCAGGTGTACCTGCGCTTGAGGGTTAGCATGGGTGACGTCCAGCAGGATGGACTTCTCCCTGTACTCCCTGTTTGGAGCGCCCCGGAGACCTCCTCTCCTGACTGCAATGTCTATCCGCAGAGTTCGGTCTACGGTGAACGGTTCGGCACTCTCCACTTGGTGTTGAATTCCCAGACGCTTCAACGTGCGAGACATCGCGTGGACGAGCGGCTGGTGCTGGTTGACTTGCGCCCCTGCTCTGGAACAGATGCGTGCGTGGTGGGTGTCCATGTCGACTGCATCGCAGCAGGAGCACCTCACTGCCACGTGCTCCTCGATCCCAATAAAACGTCTTCCCATGCCCAAGAACTCTGCTGCGGGTATGACATGTAGTGAATCCGTTGGCCTCGACCGAAGGCATGCCGTGGCTCCTGCGTCCTGTAGACTCCTATAGCGAGCCTTGGCGAAGGCCTTGCTCCCGGACCCCCCCAGCGGGTCGCCTGGTCCGGGGGGGCGTGCCGTCTCCGGTAGCTCCTCCAGCGAAGCAATGTGGGCAGCGTGCCGGCCCTGATTCACCAGCTTGCCCAGCTTCTGTTGGGCTTTCCGTGAATTGGTGGTTACCGCGTCATGCGCAACCAGCACATCGGCCTCTGGGGCCAGGTCCCCCTCTGCCCCTAGAGCCCATTCTAGCCAGGATTCAGGGATGATGCCCGTCATCTCTTCCTGCGTCACCCCCCACGTGTCGCGGATCTCCCGCACGCTTACTCCAAGCTGAGCAATGATGCTCGATTCTGGGAGCCTCCTTCTTACTTTGTTTCCGAGCGGGCCTATGAGATATAATATAACCTCCGGCAGGGTCCCCATCCTTCTCCCAATTGAGGCAGACATTCGCCTCGCTTCTGTCGACGGCAGTCCTAATCCTCCCGCTCACGTAGAAAGGCGTACTTGGGCCTGCTGGTAAGGTTTGAGCGTCAGCCGACTATCCGGGCACCCCTCCTGGAAAAACGCCTGTGTCCCCGCCGCTCCCGGTAGCTCGAGGATGTTCTCGTACGCCCACTGCGCCCCGTTGTCTGCCCTTCTACACGCTTCGAGGGACCGTGTTAGAATATGGACGTTGAGATCCATACGTATGTATTGTGATGTGCAGTCACTACGCACTGATACGAGTATATGAGTATCTTAGTCTAGATATTCGGGTAATTGCAATATGCGGATAGGTTACGAGTTTGTCTTACTCGTAGTGCGCTGCATTGCCACCTCTGCCATCTCTCTCCACAGAGACAGAGCCTCGACACACGCGTCATTCTTTCAGACAGCCCCGGGTGCAGAGCCCTTTCGAGGTATCTCGTCCGTTGCCCGAGAGATTCGATGGCGATGAGGGCCGCTGCTTGTTTATCGGGCATGTTGGCGAGGCAACGAGCAAGGCGGTCCGCGCCTTCATCCCTCACTCCCTCCAGTTATATAGCACTGGTGGAATTAAGCCAGCCGGTATCAAAGACCTAACGTTAACCTTACCCTCACCGTAACACGGGATCCCACGCGGTGTGCCGCGGGAGCCCTGGCACTGCTCAGTGAGATCCTGTGGGTTCCCACGGGATCCAGCCGCGGGATGCGGCGTGGTCCCACCGTGTCCTCCGCGGGATACCACACGGTTGCCGTAGTGTACCGCGCGGGCGACTGCGTGGTAACCCGTGGTGTTTGCGCGAGATCCCCCGAGGATTCCAGCGTTACACCACGGGATACCACGTGGCATTCCACGGGATAACGTGGAATCCCACGCGGGCGCGAACAACCGCTACGGATCCAGCGTACTATCCAACGTGATCCTGCGTGGAAACGTTTTTAACAAAGTGCGTGTAAGTCATGTCCATGGTGGGAGTGATTAGAACGCACAACTCGCCTCGTGTTTTCCGGTGGGATTCCTACGGGCCACCGTGGGATAAGGCATAGACAACCGTGGGAGACCGTGACCTTTCTCGCGGGACATCACGGCTTCCCACGGTATCGCATATATGTTCCCGCGGGAGCCCATGGAGTATCACGTGAGCTCCCGTGGGACAGCACGAGACACCACGGGACTTCCCGTGGGCCGCCGCAGGAAGTCCGAATAGTGTCATACATTGCCCCCTGGGGAGGGGTGTTCGGGATGGAGATAGATGCCGTGTATTCCGACAGCGCACAGCGGTGATGCGCAGATACGTACAGTATAAACCGTAAAGGTCCGCTAAAACACACACACAAAATCTGAGAAAGTCTTATGATAGAACCTTACAGGGACACCATTCTCGAACAACCTTGAACGTGTGCAGTACCAGCAGCCTACAATAGATATAGTGTATACCGGAACCTGGTAGGGTTATGTTCAGCGCTCGCAGGTACAACATGATCGATCTTAGTTGATAGCGCTCCCCCGAAAAATAACTTTATCGTAAGCTTATATCTTAGGGGTACTATTTTCGCCATCCGACGTACATGTGTATGTATAGTATGTATAGTATGTACTGCATGTGCTGTACGTACTGTATGTACTGTATGTACTGTATGTACAGAAACATCATATTTAACGTTGCTTTATCATGCCTGGTATATACTATATAATACTATATGCACTCCCCACCAAAGAGAAAAATCACGGACAATGTTTTATGATGAGCGTAAGACAGGCAGTATGCACGGAGCCTAACTCCCTTCTGTAGTTTGTTTTTCATGAGCCTATCTATATCGTATCCCCCTCTCAAATTTTGCAGGCCAGCACTACTTAGTTTTCCACGCCAACAGTAACATGAGTAAAATGAAGTTAGAGCGGTCTTTGCTGTCTTTAGATTTGCGGAGAGAGCATGGCAATGAAATAACGTGAACAGCATTCTTATATTCGTTTCGAATGGCTGGGTACGCATGTAACATTATTTCAAGCCCCTTGTCGGTCTTTTCCGATTAAACAAAAAAAAATGGTGAAAATCGACAAGGGTTAAAACGTAACGGGTCCATACTCCATATAGAGCTGGTGACGTACGCAATTGGTTATTTTCGCCACCCAACCAATCACGGTGCACATCGACGACTCCAAATATACCTGTACGAGTCCGATACTCTATTGCAAGGTAACTGCACCGCCGCTACAGGTCCCGCTGAGCCGAGAGGCCAGCGGACGGTCAGCAGATTGGGCCGTAAACGTGCTCCTCCTCATCTTCGCCGCTTGGCCATCACATCGTCGACCAGCCTGTTATTGGGGGCAGTGGCTTCCACGAGGATCACAGCAAAGTCTTTTTTTCTGTCGCCCGTGGTCAGCATCACCATCAGCATCGTCATCAATACCATCCTCATCATCATCATCATCATCATCATCATCATCATCATCAATATCATAACCATGGACGACTGCAGAAAAAGCGACAGCAGCACCACCCTCAGCAGGTGGAACAGGAGCCAGGGAAGGGGCAGCGGCAGCAGCAGCAGCACCGTGCTACGCCAGGCCACTGTGGAGAAACCGCGGCGGCTCCACTCACCGCTACGACAGCTTTGCAGCAGCAGTACCGGCAATGACGGCAGCGACGGCGACAGCGACAGCGACAGACCCATTGTTGATGTCAGCAACGAGCACCGACGATGGTATGGGTGGTGCTGGTGGTGGTGGGGGTGGTGCTGGCTGTGGTCTCACTCTCACCAAACACCCTCGCGGAAAAACACGGTCGCGGTGGTAGTAGTAGTAGCAGCACTATCTCTACTTCTGCTACTGCTGCTTCTACTGTTGCCGTGACTCCTGGCGTCCGAGGCGGAACTAAGTTGGCGCCGCGCTTCCACGGACTAGAGACCGCCACGGTCACAACTACCACCAACACCGTCTACACAACCGTCGGACTGTCAACCACGGCCACCATATGGGGTGCAAAAAACGCGGAACAATCTGCTCGTCGTCCTGCTCCTCCTCCTTCTCCCGCTGCTGCTGATGCTGCTACTGTTCCTGCTGTGCCTACGACTGATGTTGTTGCTGCTGCTTGCGTTACGGCACCATTGGAAACGAAATACAGGAAGGCGGTGGCAGTGGCGGGAGTAGATGATTTGCCGGGTACCTGGTGTGTGTCTGGCCTCCCTAAGTGGATGAACGTCGTCTGGCAGGGGATGCTGACAAAGGAGGACTGGCTTCACGTCCACGCCGCCTCTGGGATGGTGAGTGGTACTTTAGATACCTGGTATTATATGTATACTGTACCCCAGAACTGTACCAGTGGTATCACTACTTCTGATGAATATGCACATACTTCGTACTTGTAATATTCCACACACACACTTGTATACAAGAACGGTGGGAATGAGGAGCGTGACAGACGCCTTCAAGTGGTCAAACTCCTAACTGCATTAAGCTACTGCGTTGGCGGCTCTTCTCTTTTTGCTGTGTTCCTGCAATTAATTGTCATTGATGGGATCGTTTTTTATTCTAAGCGATTTGGGTCAGCACATAAACCTTTTTTTACTGACCGGCAGGTAATTGATGGGTGTGCGTGGTGGGTGAGAGATTTACTGGGTTGGTCGGTTGGTCCCTCGGCTGGTAGTCCCACAATCACCAACACCACCCACCAACATTTACTGTTAATTAAGCGATGCGTGTCAGCGCAAAAACCTTGTACGAGTACAGAGAAAAATGTACCAGTAAACAAATACATCTGAATCATTTCATAATTCGTTTTTGTTGTATGATCTTTTTGCTCGTATTTTGTAAAATCTGTATCAGGTATCAGGTCGGTTGGTCCCTGGGCTGGTAGTCCTACAATCACCAACACCACCCACCAACATTTATTGTTAAGCGATGCGTGTCAGCGCAAAAACCTTGTACAGAGAAAAATGCAAACTAAGAAATCTGAATCATTTCAGAATTCGTTTTTATTTGTATTGTCTTTTTGCTCGTATTTCGTAAAATCTGTATCATTTCAGAAATCGTGTTTTATTGTCTTTTTGTTTTCTGCATCTCTCAGCAGCAGCAGCAGATAAGAAATGGGATGGAAAAAAAAAACAAAATGCTGCTGCTGCTGAACGAGTGCGTACCAGGAACCACCACCAAACCACGGGACGAAGCCACCACCAACCACCACCAGCCACTACGAGCAACAACAACTTCTGGTGCTCCTGCGGCTCGTGGGGCAGGGGTGGTGGCGGTGGTGGTGATGGTCGTCGTTGTGGTGTTTGCTGGTGATGGTCGTGTGTGTGCTGTGTGCGATGATGGTCTTCCTCTTCTCGTCCGATCATCACCGTTGTTGCTCTACTGCCGAGAAATGTGGTCTTCAGTTTCAACCCTTGACAGCCTTGACATGCCGTGACTGTCACCAAACAACTAGTTTTTAGTGTGGAACACGCCACCCTACACCCTTGACAGCGCATGTTTTGCCTTGCTTGACATGTCTCCTCATCGTTGCTATATACTACTGCTAATAGTTTGCTCTACTGCCGAGAAATCCCAGTGACACAATTTGGTACTGGCAACAGTTTAGGGCAGTCACTACCGCCTAGCTCTCCGATCTCGGCACGGCTTTCGACACGAATAGCACAGGACGGTCGGCACAAATAGCGGGCCTCTATCAGTCCCGAGCGTGTCTGAATCGGTTGAGTGTACGCGTCGCGCGCCAAAAAAAAGCAAAGCGAACGAGCGAAGTGCAGACGAAGTGCAGACGAAGTGCAGACGAAGTGCAGACGAAGTGCAGACAGACAAACCTCTTCTTTAAATAAAGGCACGCTGTGACAGCTTTCAGAACTGTTTTTTGTCCGTTTGTGTCCGTTCGCGACCAGGGGGGTACACCCCCACGGGCACATACCCAAACCATTCGGAAGAGCATCTATTGATGCTTCGAAGGGCTAGCGCCCTTCTCCGCATCAAATATCTCCTCATTATTATTAATAAACACGTTTACTCCATACACCAGGTGAATATAGGATACAGTTGTATCCCACATAGTTGTTGTGTTATTTTAGATCAGTTGTATGCAATAGTTCGTATTTACAACTCTGTGCGATGATATTATATAAGAATACCTGTATATGAGCATTGTAACGCAAACCGTTCCTACTATTTAGTAGGGTTCGGGACAGAACGGTATATCTGTATATTATATATTCCAACGGACGAAAACTTTTAAAAGCGGAAAGAACGATACTGTCATCTATTAGCTGGCCCAGTCTTCCACCCCCTTCCCGCTTATTATGTAATTCGTACGCTGAACCGAAAACGTTGCACAACGATACGTATAATATACGTCCCTACCATAAAATGCTTGGAAAGTGGCGCCACCTCGATGGATACGATCTTAGAAACATAATTATGTATAGTACTCGTATTAATATTAATATATTAATATTATCATAATAAGGTCTATACCGGTGCTATCGGAAACAGTGTGATATACAGACAGTATCGCATGCAATATACACAACACGTAAGATAAGCCTACGAGTTTGAGTGTATCGGAATGGGTGTGATCTACCGTACGATATCACCCGGGGTGATGGGATACCACGCCCCCCTCTCGGACGGATATAACGGGCGAATGTTGACGGTTTCCACGACAATGGACAGAGAGAAGAGCAACAAAACGCCGAGCGGTATGCGTCTGTTTTACAGCCAAACATATAGACGGTCAATATTTCGCTGTGCGTGTGGCTGCGGAGGAACTCGGACGTGAAACTGGTTCCCTGGGATGTATCAGCGTATCACCCAGTGGTACGGCTACTATAAATAAGTGTATATGAACTATACGAATACGATGTACTATTAATATTAATACTGGGGACCAGAGTAAATAGAACTACCTCGTACGTACGGTATATAAATACATTTATACATCGTCTATATGACCCGTGGTACCTGGTAAGTAGGCGATGCGAAAAATAAAATAATTAGATCGCAATTCCAATATTATTATTTCGTACCAGAAATAGAGTTAATTAATTATTTTCGGAGTTCGGGCACACGATATTTACGTGGGTATTTTTACTGTTTTTAGTATTATTAAGAATGTTTCAAGGTCAGGTTCTGTAGGGTACCTACAGAACCATACCCGGGGTATTTGCCCGGGAAATACCCTCGTACAGAGAATTTCTGTAAGTTCTGTAAGGGTTTCATACCCGTACCCGGAACTTCTGTAAGTTCTGTACGACCTTCATACCCGTACCCGGAACTTCTGTAAGTTCTGTACTCCCCGTTTCACAATACCCGGGGTACCGACAACGTGTTTGTACCTGCCCGGAGCTTCTGCGAGTCCTGTACGCCCGGGCCACAATACCCGGAACTTCTGTGAGTTCTGTAAGGGTTTTATACCCTAACCCGGAACTTCTGTAAGTTCTGTAAAGCCTTTGGCACAATACCCCCAGTTAAGGGTATACCTTTGTCACAATACCTGGGGTGCCGGTATCTGTTCGGGTTCAGACCATACTTTCACGTAAGGCCTTTTAGTACCACTCTATGGCTTTTTTCTTCTTTTTTTTCTTGCATATTTCGCCGCCCAAAGATGAAAATGATACTTATCCGCATAGTAACACCTATCTATCTGTACGTAGCTGTTCTTGGTTATTATTTTTGGTCGCTTTCACAAGGACACAAGAAGAGCAGTAGGCGCACGAAATTAGAAACAGGGTATTATTTAATAGTGAAAAAGCCACTCTGATATTTAGAGGAAATCATAAGTTTGAGATTCGTTTATATTGAAGTTATTATAGCGTTGAGAGCACCCTGTCTTGAATAAGAAATGCAGCTTTGGCCAGCTTTCCTGTTTTTCGTAAGGTGTCCTGTACTACTGCTGTACAGTACAGGACACCTAATGAGAAACAGGCTAAAAAGAAAGCCAGGCTGATATTTAAAACGCGAATACGAAATTCGTGATCGAAAAGTTGGAAATAATGTAGAAAGCACCCTCTCGAATAAGAAATCCAGCCTGGGCCAGATTTTGTAATTCTTACTACTGTAGGTGTCCTGTACGGTATTGGTATGAAAACTTTGCAAGATTGTTTCTGTAGGTTACGTAGAGAACCATACCGGGGGGTTTTCCCGGGTATTACTACCTTACACATAACTGTTGTGAGTTCTGTGCGACACTCATACCCGTACCCGGAACTTCTGTAAGTTCTGTACGCCCGTGCCACAACACCCGGGGTACGGGTACAACGTTTTTATACCCGTACGGAACTTCTGTGAGTTCTGTACGCCCGTGCCACAATACCCGGAACTTCTGTGAGTTATGTAACACTCTCATACCCGTACCCGGAACTTCTGGAAGTTCTGTACGGCATACATACCCGTACCCGGAACTTCTTATGTTCTGTACGCCCCATGCCACAATACCCGGGGTAGGGGTACAACTATTTTTGACCCCCACGGAACTTCTGTGAGTTCTGTACGCCTGTGTCACAATACCCGGAACTTCTGTGAGTTATGTAACACTTTCATACCCGTACCTGGAACTTCTGTGAGTTTTGTAACACTCCCATACCCGTACCCTAAATCCACAAACCCTACAGAACCTGACCTTGGAATGTTTGGTCCCGTTTACTATATATACTCACTCGTAGTCCTCACCGTAATATTTATATTAGAAACACACCCTAACAACACTAAGAAGCCAACACCCTGTGCTGACTCTAATATAGCTTAATGATTAGTGTGTGTACCAGTTTATCTTAATAAAAACGCAATCGGAGGGCTCCACTGTCTGCAAAAAAATAACCGAGACCTTAATGTTTGCTTATAATCATGGCTTGCAAAATGCCTTCGTTATAGTCGAGACTGACTGCCTCGCGATTCAGGAGAGGGGAAATGGCGCCTTTTCTGCGAAGAAGTGTGTATCGTTGCTTTTGTCAGGTGCGTATATACTTCTGAACTTTCCATCGAACCAGGAAAATGGCAAGCATGACGTCGGAGAGACGTAAGCCTCGGGCTAAACAAAAGGCGGGCTGGAAGAGGTTGTGAAGGAAGAATCTGAAGGTGGCCGTGCAAAAGCGATACTACTGATTGACAGGATCGCCTCTGTTTTGTTTACGAAGTAAATGGTAGCAGGTAGTGGTGCTTGTTTTCCGTTTTGGTATATTTATACTACCTACTCGTACCATACTTTGGCCTTCCAGCTCTGTCTGAGCAAGCGATGGTCGCAGGCGTCTTCCCTTCAAACCCTAACCCTACCCTCGCTGTCGTGGCGTTTTTGCTTTGTATTTGTAATGTCAATACGCAGAGGGTTCGACCTTATTCCCACTACTGTGCAGATTATAGGCGCGTGGTATATACGTACGATAAAATACGTACTCGTAGCACATTTTGGCTGAATTGGTGTCTGAATGATCGGGCTCCTTAACCCTGGATCGTTGAATTTTTTTTTCTTGTGTTACAATAGTGTTCGTTTTATACTGGGGCCCATGGAATTGTTAATCGGGTAGCTTTTGGGTACGGAATAGAGCCCACTCTATTAGAACGCGACCATTCTAAAAAACAAAAGGGTGCACCTCTTCCACCATACGAAGCATGGTTGCGTCATAGGTCATAGGTATAGTTAAGATCTACCCTCTCTGGTTGAGATACGGTTTATCGTTGTAGATATACCGCTGTACATAGCCGGTGATTGTGTTTTGACCAAAATCTCATGTATTATTGCGTACGTACCTGGTATGCAATATATAACAAAGTAGGATTGTGATTTTTTTGCTCGGCGGCGCGTTTTCGCGCCTCGCCCTCCCGGCCGAGCTCGCCGGCGCCGGGCTCGGCCCGCGGGGGGCCGGCCGGGGAGCGCGCCCCCCGGGCCTCGCCCTCGCCCGCGGCCCGTGGCCCGCGCGGGGCGCTCGCGAAGCCGAAACAATAGAGTCGGTTTCCCGGGGTACCCCTTCCCACTCGGCCGAGCCGAGCAGGGCAACGTGAAACCCGCTTTGCGAATTCGTGCGCAAAAGTCGCTTTGAAAAATATCCTGCGTGCGTACTCGTGGAAAGTGCCCCGCCTTCGCCACAGTCTGTAGCCCTATGAGTAACGAGCAATTGTGGTTGTTTCAGCCTGCGTGTCGACTGTTTGTTGTTCATGCCGAATTTTGAAGAGAGCATGCAGCAAGAGCACACACTCGCGTCACAAAGAGAGAAGAATCAATTGGACGACACATACAGCGAGCAAACTCGAACGTGCGCTCATGCAACAGCAGCAGCGTGACAGCGTTGGGGTACGTCTGCCCTTGTGGAACAGGGTGGCCTGATGGGTGTATGATGACACGCTGCTGCGCCGCCAGGTCTGCAGATATGGTGTAACACTCTTCATTGCTTTTCTCTCGAATTGCATTGTCATTATTGTTTTTCTGGGTTGTGGGAGAGAGAGAGTTCTCTTCTCGGCCAGACACACCTATCGCAGCCTCCTGCAATCTCCTATGCATCTCGCCCATACATCTACCGTCTCTCTCTCCCTAATACGATACCAGCCGGGTTCCTAACTATTACCGCCTACAGTCGTCTCGGATGACCAAGCCTCCGAATGGTACCGTACCATTCGACTCCTCCGATTTAACTCAAGCATTCAACAAAAACAATATAAAAAACAAAACGGAACCCGGCTACTTCTACCTCTCTCCATCCCCCCCCCTCCCCCTTCGAAAGAAAAACGGGGGGGCGGGCGGGTGGGAAATAAAGGCGCTGGTGGCCGGCGTCGGTGTGCCAACGCGTGTGCTCGCAACATACTACTACTGTACTGGCTATTTAGGGTCCCAGTGTCCCAAATAAATTTACCATTCTATGATCCCCGATCCCCGATGCTGTCATGCCAAATTCTCTTAGGTACAATAAACCACGGTTGGTTCTTTGACACTCCGGTAGCGGAGGCCGATACTGCGTGTACGAACAAACCTATCCTTTTCCGTGGGCCGGTACTGCTTTACTCGTACCTTGGAATTTTCGAAATGCAAGCACGTATGTACGTGTTCAAGTATCATGTACAGTCTTCGTACGTTCCAGGTCGTGATACAGCAGCGACAGACAACAGCAGCAGTACTCGTAGTCCTATGCTGCCGCTTGCTGCTGTGTGATATCATAGGTTTACATAGGACATGTGGCTCGCGTACTGGTTCACCACAGGTCTGGCTGCACGAAACGATCAACGTACTACGAACTCGTACGTATCTCTCCGCATTCTTTCGTGCGATGCTCGGATTTTCCAAGTACCGCATGTTCGGAAATACAAGAAGCGGTTTCACATTCATGTTGATATCCAAACGTTCTTTACATTTTCGGCCAGAAGTATATTGTCACATGCACGCAATACATACTACTCTGCTACGTACGAGCCAGACTATAATAGATACAGCAACAACCGCAGCGACAATATATTCTGCGTGTTGCTTCCTTTTGTGAATTTGCACCGGACAGCGACTCACGTGTGCCCGCAAGCCAGGCGCTGCTCGCATCCCGTCTGGCTTCGATTCATCGTTTTTTTTTGCGAAAGTCATTTTTTTAACAACATGATATCGGGTTTGCAGTGCATAACTGGTTTGTTTATGTTTTTTTTTGGGTCAACTTGCTGTTGGGTCAACGGCGTGTGCAGTCGTATGGTGGTGACGGGGAGGCATGAGGATGCTGCTTGCTGCGCCACCAAGTGCAAAACTGACATCATGTAACACTTTGTCCGGAAATATAAGAACCGTTCGGTACTTATATCTCTATATCCAAACGGTCGTAACATTGCCGAATAGATAGGTACGTACACCATGAACCGTATCGTACTAACCCTAACCCTAACCCTAACCCTAACCCTAAGAAATCATATTGTATAGCTACAGCAGTAGGCCTGGAGCACCTGACTAACCACACAGCTACCTGCACCTGGTAGCAAATAATGCACATGTTGCTCTACTGACTAGTGCTACGACATAGGTATAATATTTTGGCTGAACCGGTTTCGGAGTGGCGGGGTTCCTTAATCCATATTATCGGAATTTCATTCTGGTGTGGCAATATGTTTCCGGTGTGTAGCTAAGCTGGGCCTTAGCGTTGGTCATCGCGTAGCACGTTTTTTGTTCCTCCAAAGTCGGTTTTTGATCTACTATTAGTATAGAGCTCCCCCATACCTCTACCGTAGCATGATACGCCTCTAGGGTTAGGTGTAACCCATACATTTTGAAGAAAATCATACCGCCTCTACCGTAGCATGATGCGCCTACTAGGCACTAGGCACTATGCACTCGTGGATTATATAGACTGCGATTCTGCGTCGTGCACTGCTGCCGTGAAACAACGACACCGCCGTGAGGTAGAAGGTCAATGCCACGCGGTAGGGGTGGCGGCGGTCGGGGTGGCGGCTTCTTGTTCTGAGCTCCTCACATGAGCTGAGCTACATATTCGGATAACACCGGAAGGCATTCGACTTCGAAGAATTTGTTCGCTGAACCCGACAAACACGCATTTTCTCTGCGTACTCCTAACACAAATATACCAGTAGTAGCAAATATCACACAAGCCAAGGAGCACACGGCTCTGAATCCCAAATGCAACGCGCCTGAAGAGGTGGAAATGAAAAAGTAATCGGAGCGTTGGGGCTCCTGTACGAATCCATATAATGACTTACGTTTTCCAATGTTTGTTTGCTTGGTTTTAGTCTACCCCCCCCTGTCTGCATGAACTCGACAAGGGGGGTGTGGCGTTCGAATTTGCGTTATGTCGTACTCCCCTGTGTACAGACCGGCAGTTGCCCACTTGATTGCGGATCTCAACCGGGTCTAAAAATAAGTATTGAGCCAAAAGGTCAACCCCTACCTACCGTGTGATGAATCGGAAACCAACCTCCCTCGACGATCTGCGTCAAAACCAAACTCACCTTGCAGCAAACCCTCCCTTTCAATGGTATGTCCGTCTCCCCTTCTTTCGTACAGGTGTACCAGATAGGCGGCGCAATGTGACTGCTGACCGTGATGGGAGTCGACCACTTCGGCGGCGTCCCGCAGCTCGAGGTCGACACCCCTGCCCCTCGGTTTCTCCTGGGAGCTGGACTGGTCAGCTCCCTCAGCTCGATCCCGACGGCCAACAACCGCAGCTGAGTGCTCAACGGAGTCTGCTCGTCTGTCATGCAGCTTTGGTTCGCCTGGTACGTTTCGGGAGCCTATCAGGGTTGTCTCGCACCTACCGACCCGTGGCTAACGGCGGCGGGGTTCACGATTCTCACGATTTCGTACGCGGAAGCCGAGCAGGCGATCGCCAAAGACAGCAAGGCTAGAGAGCCCACACAGAAGTCGGCAAAGCTACGGAACAAGAAGGATCGGGGAAGGCAACGCCGTCAACCGGTACGTCGTCCTGGCGAACCTCATCCCCAACTCGCCGCACCTCTTCGCCACCTTGGTGGGCAGCGGCTGGGCGGAACATCTAACGGAGACGTATTCGGCGGCCCCAGCACTGGTGTTCCACGCGTACTTTGCGCTGGCCACATCGACGCGGGCACGCTTGCTGGCTCCAGCCCTCTACACGTGACGCCTGATCGACGCGAAGACCTTCGCCGCAAGGCAGCTCATCTTGCTGGCCCCTATGGTTACGAGTGCTGTCGACGCCAGTGTCATGGGCGCCGCTGGCACAAACAACCCCCTTGAGCTCTATCTAGGTATCCTCCATTGAATTGCTACGAAGAGCGACAGCTGCCTACTACACACAATAACAGCTAGTTCTCGAGTTTTAAGCCCTAACGTTAGGATGGTTTTAGTTTTAAAGGCTCAACGGACGGGTGGTCTTAGTTGTTAACGTGTAACACATTCAATTTTTGACTTCAAGACTTGGCAGGACTGCTTTCGCTTTCCAGGCTGAACCCGTCTAATTTGTTTTGTAAGGATGAACACGGCTGATACAAGTGTATATAGCTTACTGGGACGGCTATCGATTAAGAGGCTACATCGGATGGTATTTGTTTTCAAGACCTAGCGGGGATGCTTTTGGCTTCGAAGGCTCACAGAGGAAGCTTTATTTCTAAGGGTTTAACACGGATGAGCTCAAGTATTTAACGCTCAACGAGGATATTTTGTTTTTTGAGGCCGAACACGGCTGGTGTTTGTACTTAACGCTTAGCAAGACTCGTTTTAGATTCGAGGGCTCAACAGGGCTAACTTTAGGTTTGAAGGCCTGAGACGGATAACTCCAGCGTCTTAAGTCTTATCGGAACTGCGCTTGTTTTTAAGGCTGAACACGGCTGCTTATATGTCGCATAGCTTGATGGGACTGCGTTTGATTGTATAGGCATAGCAGGGGGCATTAAAAAGGTTTTTTGAAGGCGCTTACGGCTTGCTCTATGGTCGGTCGCCCACAACCAGCTGCACGAAGGGGTTGCGCTCTACTGTCTGGTCCGGGCAAGAGACAGGTGGCTGGCGTGTGGAAGGATTGCTATTTTCCTAGCGTTCCTTTGTTCAGATGAAATTTACTTGGACAATAGTGTTCATGCTTTACGTCTAAAGATATACACTACGTCGATAGAAAAATGAGGTTCGTGTGGAACTTGTTTAAATCTCTACCCACTCTACTGCAGGCGTGGCGGGGATCTTCACGCACAAAGGAACCACGAAATAATTTAGGGGCCCGGTCTGTGTGTTAATAGTTTCCTTTGTTGTGTAGGTAGTCCATGGGCTTGGTTTCGATTGATCAAGAGATAATTCGGGGGTATAATATTGTCCTGTTTGGTTTTATGTGTGAGGTATATAGATTCTGAGGGGCCGCAGAAATACATGTGTTAGTGCTGTTAGCGTGCACAAAGGCACTACGAACTATTTCCGGAGTCCAGTTTGTGGGTTATTAGTTTTCTTGTTTTGTGGG
Source organism: Saccharina japonica (assembly GCA_008828725.1). NCBI lineage: Eukaryota > Phaeophyceae > Laminariales > Laminariaceae > Saccharina > Saccharina japonica. The sequence goes on along the minus strand of MEHQ01004228.1, from coordinate 9,737 downwards.
TAGTCCGTGCCTTTGGTTCTGATTGGTCGAGAGAGTATCATATTCTCCAGTTTGGATTTTATGGTTAAGGTATAGAGATCCTATGTCAGAAAAAGCGGGGAAACATTTGGTTTGGACGCATCCTTAAGTTTAGTTCAGGATAAGCTTTCAAGCCCACTTACCTCAAATCTGGTGCTCCATGTTGGCGAGCCAGCCCATGTACCTTACTATATACCTGGTATGTATCATGCTGGATATCTTCCGTAGAGTCGTGGCATGCGAACAATGCCTACGTTGATTAGATCGGCATGAGGCTGGTGAATCATCCCACGGTAGGGGCGTTGCAGATTTTTCTGAGCTCCTCACATGTGGAGCTCAATATCTCACCCGAAACATGACCTCGAAGACATTCGTTCGCGCAACCCGATCAAATATTCCAATGCGGTAGTCGACAAACAAACGTACCAGTAAAATGATAATAGTATCCAGTGGTTACTCACGTGAGGAGCTCAGCCGGTCAGCAAATATTGAGCCTAAAAGTGGTACCTCTACCGTGGGATTGCTCTGGTACTATAGTAGAAGGGGGGGTCCTGTACTTTCAACGGCGCGGAGCCGCTCGGCGGGGCGACTAGCCTATATATATCGCTTTGCTGCCGTAATATAGTGTTTTCTTTTTTTTTTGTGAAATGCGCCAGACCATCGGATTGTTTTCTTCGCTGCGCCAAAACTAATATATGTTCAAGTCCAATTGTGAGCGAGGTAGTCCGCTGATTAGCTTAATCGCGGACGACTTTTAGGATAACGTATTTATGACTGGGCGCGAGCTACGGTTATAGTAGCAAATATGTTTGCCAGCATATTACCTAACCGACGGGGGTGGGGGTCCTTACCCGAGGAACGGCCCAACAAGGCGCGTGGCTCACAAGGCATGCCTTATCGTTGGAACGCCGTTTGTGTTTTGCAGGCTATATCCGTTTTAGATACGTAGGCCATCGGGTTGCAGTTACATTTATCCCCCCCCCCCCCCCCCCCCCCCCGAACGTCAGTGCTCGGGAGAGGTAGAGAGGTAATCCTCAAGTGCGGGAGGAGCCCCAGACTGAAGTAGGTGCACCCCAATCGCAGCATGATGGGTTCCCCAACTGAGGAAACTGCCCTACAGGGCATGCGCCTTATCGTTTGATTTTTCCGACCAAACCGTTCGGACATTAGGCCTAGAACCCCCTGAAGTACTTATCGTGTTTGAGCGTACAACTGTTTGGTTATGGGTGACATACAGAGCCCCCTAATCTAGGAGACATGGGCAGTTTGCAGGTGCGTCCCTACGGTATGATGCCTCCGCGAAAGATTGGTGGGAAACCCTTCTAGCGATAAAGACGAAGGCACGGGAAGGGGGTGGAGGGTATGCTGCGGGGGGGGCTTGCTACTGTGTGTGATTTAAGTTGCGAAAGGTATGCAGCTGCAGAAAGAAGTGCTACGCGGTGTTATGATAGATGGAATGTCAAATAATATGTATGCGTTTAAACTAAAGGATAATACATGCAGAGTCGATGAGGTTACACGTCACCCCTGCTGCGGCAGGTGGAGGTCGTTTATAACTCCTTGTATTTCAGCCGCTCAACAACACTCCGCCGAGTGACCACCCACACGTATTTGCAGTGTCGCAGGTCTCAAGGCGCTTGTTTTTCTATCTGGTTGTTTCTCAACATGCAGGGACGCACGTTATTGGTTATACGAGGGGAGATTACGCAGGACTGCTGCTACTACGGTTGTTGTTTAGCCGCTCACAGCCTCTCGACCGAGTGACTACCCTACCGTATTCCTTTGCATTATAGCACGTTTATGCGTTCAGGTTTCGCGATATGAGGAAAAGAGCCCCCCCCCCCCGTCCGCAGTAAAACGTTTGGCCAACAAGCTCTTGCCCTCATTATCTGTATTAATTCACGTGCCTTTCCCTAGGATCGAAGACTGCCAACAACCTCCGCTTGGCGTACCTGGAAACAACAGCAACTGATATAAGTATACTGATGAGCATTGAAATTGGTATGAACCCTAACCCTACGATATCAACTGACACCGGGTACTGCCGTGGTTTACACGCGGCGCAATCAGGTTAGTAAAGGTTTTTTATATATTGTTTGCGCCCATCTACCTCCTGTTTTGCACGGCAGCAGCGTGCTTGTTTGCTTATCAATGTGACGGACGGAACACGTGCGTGTCTGTATGTCTGTCTGTCTGTCTGTCTGTCTGTCTGTCTGTCTGTCTGTCTGTCTGTCTGTCTGTCTGTCTGTCTGTCTGTCTGTCTGTCTGTCTGTCTGTCTGTCTGTCTGTCTGTCTGTCTGTCTGTCTGTCTGTCTGTCTGTCTGTCTGTCTGTCTGTCTGTCTGTCTGTCTGTCTGTCTGTCTGTCTGTCTGTCTGTCTGTCTGTCTGTCTGTATGTCTGTATGTATGTATGTCTGTCTGTCTGTCTGTATGTATGTCCTTCTGTCAGTGTCTCCCCCCCCTGCTCTCTCTTTATCTCTCGGGTGTCTGCTTTTCCCTTTCGGTCTGCCATTCACTCTAACGCGCCATGCCGTAGCCCTTAATTAGCTCTTGGCCGTGCCTCTCCGTCGAATTCATGATCTCACGAACGCAGCGATAGCGGTATACGAGCACGTTTCGATCAGCGTGTGCATGCAATAGTGGCGGAGATATACCCATAACGGGTCAACTGTACTCGTGCATCGAGGTACTGCTACCTTATAGGGGTGACGCCTTATTTCCTGAACTCCTCACATGAGGAGATCAACACCCCGGCCAACAGAGCCACGCCCGAAGTTCTTAAATCAAATACGTACGTACAAGAGTATTGGGAGTGAATTTTGTCATACTGACTAGTAGTTGCTTACTTAAGCAGCTACGCCCGGTCAGAATATTTTGAGCTACTAAAATCACGCAACCCTTTATATACTGGGGGCAAAGTATTCCAGGTGTTAATCCCGCAACAACAGTAGCACACGTCAACGCCTGACTCATCCAAAGCCATACCGGGGTAGCACTTGATTACAGTATAATATAGTGTAAACTCCCTATTTCCTTGTCGGTGGAGCTTTTCAAGTGAGTAGCTACCGGTTAGACGTCAAACGTTTTCGCTCGTATATTTGTTATACGTACTCGTAGGACTACTGGATGCTGAAAACGTTAGGCGGGCTGCATGAATAACGTTTTTTCGAAGGCATCATGATTTCAGGTTGAGCTCCTTGTGTGAGAAGATCAGAGAGTAAACCGCCACCTCTATAAGGCACGCATTGCTCAACTGTGGTAGCAGTTCACGGGTAGGTATTTCTTGAGCCAGCCGTCATGTCTCGCGGTAGGGATTGGAGCTATATATAGATCGCAGGGGTGGGTCCTATATTTTCAGCCGCTCAAAGCCCCCCTGGAACGATTTGACTAGACAATATGCACCTTTGGAGTCTTAAGCGTGAAAGCGTTTCCTTTGGCGATAAGCACCGCGATGGATGAGATTGTTTGATACTCTGAGCTCCAGCAATATATTGCACGCTCAATTTGGAGCGAGGTACCAAGCCCGAGTGCCGCATACGATCGGTAATGATGAAGATTGGGGTATAGCCCCGCTACATTACCGTGGCACATTTGTAAGGGTTGCGCTTGCTGGCCTAATATGTGCACAGCGGCTGAGAGCTCCACGAGCGAGAAATCACCGGTTACTGGTAAAAATAGTGCGTTAATTTGAGTACAGAGTATATCGGGGGGGGGGGGTTATACATACCCTGGCAACTATTACTACAGCAACATCGTATTAGAAACGTCGTTTGTTAGGTTGCTCGAACACACGGATTCGAAGCCATGTATGTTTAGCCGGCGTCCCCGGTAGAATGACAGGAAAACCTCGTCCCTTTTACGGTCAAGGTCGTGGGTTCGAGCGCCCCCGAGTGCATACACGTGCTCGTAGGGACTTATTATCGCAAACAAAATATTGACTAACGGAAAGCGCGAGAGCGTAAGTTAGCAAAACTCGATGAAAATCGACGAGCGTTGGGAATGTTGAACCCTCTGCGCGATAAATATCAAGGCAAGAACCGTAGTAGGGGAGGAGGGGGAAGAGCCTGCTTTGTGACCCCGGACCTGAGTTACGACTTTGCAGGGAAAGGGGCAGAAGTGCGAAGATGATGAATGCGATGGAGAAAACAAAAACAAATAAAATAAACAAAAACAAACGAATGCTTGGCGTGATATTATGATATCCTTGCGTGAGAAACCCGAGTGAAAATAGGGCGCCTCCACTGCCCCACCGTGGCATGCATTACTTTTGGACATGTGTGGGACATTTTCCATGTACGCGACGGTGAGGGAGCACTTCCAACTTCTTTAGCCTCCTCTTACTCCAGGAGCTCAGTACTGATTAACCTATTCACTGGATTTAAAGGGGAATGCATACTAATTCATATTGTCTACGTATGGTTATATGGCTATGGCCGTGCGCGACATGAGTTCGTACCGTTCGACGCCTCTTCCTATAAAAGTTTCTCCAGGTGCGACGAATGGAAGACACGACAAAATAAGAGACTCGACATATCTGTTCTTTCACCACGCACTGAACCTATGGCCTCTTATTGTGCATACGTGTAAGCCTTCCAAGTAGGACGCCATCCTACCCGCCCTCATGCAACTATATTGTACCCTTACAGGCGCCCCCCTGGGGAAATACCTTGTGTAATAGCGCTGATGATGGTTGAATTATGCCAGCCGGTGTCGGAGACCTACAGAATAAGAAGGAGCGTGCGCGTTTTACTGCAACAATATGAAGATCATATTATGATATGCATACATACATACATATGTTTATGATATAATATGCCCTTCAGGTCAATACGAGCGAGGGGTCTTTACTAATATAATACCGGCGCACAGACGGTTCACGCCAAAATTCTAACGGAGAACGAATCGCATCGTGTGAAGAGCTGAAAGCTGTTGATGGCAGTAATGTTCAACTAATTGTGCAACACTTTCCCACGCCGGACAGGTGATATAGCTCATTCACATTTCACATTATAGATATTTCAAGGCAGGTCCATTCAAGATCCTGCACACAACTTCTCACAACTGAGGGCGTGTCTCAACTTATTTTGACCTCGTTGGAACGAGTGGAATTGAACGCGACTACTCGTGGTCATCCGTTCCATTCCGACGTTACAACCTGTTTGGGTCCGGTGTGAACTGGCGAAGTCTGGGCACGCCCCGAACGTAAAAGGCTCAAATTGACTCTTGCGGCGGACTCCAACTGACTTTTGTGGCGAGGCCACGCAGTTCGACACTTCCAGCCCCAATCAACTGCCGCCAATCTCGTTCCAAGTGGTGGATTACTGTTTCGGCACATCCGCTTCCTCTTGACAAAAATAGGGACAGGGGGAATCGCTTGAAATATGTTCGATTTACTGTAGTTAACCATTAACAGCAATTATTTGTGTGAGGACCATTCCGTTCCAAGCATGCCAAGCGTACCAAGAGTGGCAATGCGTTTTAGAGGAAATTAAGACACGCCCTGAAGGCGAGGAGCTAGATCTACGTCGTGCTGCTGTAGATATATAGATCGTGATCTGGTGAGAAGGGTTCAGCATTCCAACCGAAACCGAATCGTGCGAAGAGCTCTACTGGACACTTTCCAACCGTGAACGTGTGGTTAACCAGTTTGCGGTTAGCAGCTTGCCCTGCGCGCCACCCCGCGACGAGGCAACTTGCGTGGTCTGATCTCTACGCGCGGCACTTATATGTTCCTATTACCAAACGCATCCCAGACAACAGTACCGTACGTGTTTCGAAGAAGTTACTTTCGCGACAAGTCTTGTTATACCTGGCTTAATTTCCCGAAAAGTCTTAAAGCAGATAGATAGATGGTCTTAAATGAAAGCAAGCACCCCACTCCGTACCACCATGTATGCCTTTATTTGCTGATCACGAGGGGATATATATGTAGTACGTGGACGCAAGCTATTGGCAGGTGTAATGCATCGCATACATCTTACGATATCTCAGTAAGAGTGTGCACAGGACCTGTGATGTCAGAAGACATCTACAAACATGCGCAACAGGCAGACTGTCTGAATGCACAGGTATGCGTTTGTTTGAGGTCTGCAACCGATATATGTATCTATCTATCTATCTTGATATCTACGCGTCTACCGTTTCGTAATGTTGGTGCCCTGATAAAATGTAGGTTGTAATCCACTAAGCGTACTGCTGTGATATAACGCGACGCACACCTACTTTTAAAAACAAGTATTACTATTACGGAGGAACATGTTAAATAGAACCTATGGTATACACAAAAACCTATATATTTACCTCTTTTTACTAAAACTGTTTGGCCCTATTTGCTATGGTCTCCCGTAATGCTGGAAGACTATACTTATAGGGTTAGGGTTAGGTGTTTGGTGTGGAGATAGATGCCATGTATTCGGACCCCCCAAGGCGGTGTGGTGGGTTGCAACTCAGCACTACTTAGTGTTCCACTCCAACAGTAACATGAAGTCAAAGCGGTCTTTGCGGTCTTTACATTTCCGGAGAGAGCGTGGCAACTAATTAACGTGAACATCATTCCTAGATTCGTTCCTAAAGGCTGAGTCCGTATGTAAGAATATCCCATGCCCCTTATCGGCCTTTTTCGATTTGATCAAAACTCAAATGGTGCAAATCCACGAGGGTTAAAACGCAACGGGTCCATACTCCATAGAGCTGGTGAAGTAAACAATAGGTTAGTTCGACCACCCAACCAATCACGGTGTACAACGACGACTCCAAATAAACGTGTACGGGTCCGGTGCTCTAATGCAAGGTAAGAGGTACACAGCAGTGCGTCTTCTTTAGTCGGTTACCTGACGAAATTTCTGAATAACTTCCTGCCCGTTTAGCCGCGTGCCGGCAGTGCCGCCCGCCGCAACCAGCGTACGTAATGCGGTGTAATACGTCTCGTCATAGTTGCTGCCGTGCTATTACCCTCATGTTGATGTCCCCCCCCCTGTGATTCACAACGCACACTTCCAGGGCCAACCCTCCCTTGGTATTTCAGCTACGTGCTATACAGCAGCCCAACACCGTCTAACGAGAGGATCACCTGGAAGGTTCATACCGTACCTTCGCACCATATCATACATAAATACCTACAGCATACGTTGCTTTGGCATGGGGCCCGTAAGAGCATTTCTTCAACGTATTTTCTTCGAGAAAAGCGGCGAGGTGCTGTTGCACAAGGAGGCTGGAAGTTCGTATCCAGTACGAAGAGAATATCTGCCGAGCAGGCGAATCACCACCACCAGCCGATCGGCGATGTGCACCGTCGCTTCCGCGCCCGCTGAGCCGAGAGGCCAGCCGACTGTCGGCATACTGGTCCTTAAATGTGCTCCTCCTCATCACCGTCGCTTGGTGGTCGCATTGCCGATCAGCTTATTGATTGGGGCGGTGGCGTCCACGAGGATCACAGCAACATCCTTTGTTCTGTCGCCCGCGTTTCCAGCTCCCTCATCGACATCATCGTCGTCAACATCACCACCATCACCATCACCATGGGCGGCTGCAGCAACAGCCACAGAAGCACTACCCTCAACAAGCGGAACAGGAGCCAGAAAAGGGGCAGCGGCACCGTGCTACGCCAGGCCACTGTGGAGAAATCGCGGCGGCTCCATCCGCCGCTACGACAGCTTTGCAGCAGCAGCAGCACCGGCAACGACGGCAATGACGGCGACAGCGACACCCCCATTGTCGATGTCAACAACAAGGACTGACAATGGTATGGATAGCAGTGGTGGCGGTGGTGGTGGTCGTAGCGGCGGTGGTCTCGCTCTCACTGAAGCCCCCGCGGAAAAACACGGTGGCGGTGGTAGTACTTCTGCGACTGCCACTACTACTGTTGCCATGACTCCTGGCCTACGCAGCGGATCGAAGGTGACACCGCGCTTCCACGGACTAGACACCACCACCGTCGCCACTACTGTCAGCATCTTCTACACAACCGTCGGACCGTCAACCACGGTAACCATCTCGGGCCCAGGAAACGTGGAAAAATCTGCTCGTTCTCCTCCTCATTCTGCTGGTGGTGGTGCTGCTGCTGTGGCGAAGACTGATGTTGCCGCTGCTGCTGCCGGTGGTACGGCACCGTGGAATTCGAAGAGCAGGAAGGCGGCAGCAGTGGCGGGAGTAGGTGCTCTGCCGGGTACCTGGTGGGTGGCTGGCCTCCCGAAGTGGATGAACCTCGTCAGGCGAAGGATGCTGACAAAGGAGGACTGGCTTCACGTCCACGCCGCCTCTGCTACGGTGAGTGGTATTGTAGATACCTGGTGTTATATTGATTATACATATATGTACTGTATACACCAGTTTTATCACTATTTATACTGCTACGTAATGTTTATACACATATATATATTACTCAGTTTTATTCCATACATCAGTTCAATATAGGATACAGTTTTTCACATCATAGTTGGGTTCCTATTCTCGTATAAATACAGTAATTGCTTTTAAATATGTATATTCAACTCTGTTACGAAAAATAAGGATATCAGCAAATGGACATTATTGATCAGAACCGTCCCTATGGTTCGGGACATAACTGTATATCTATATATTACATAGCCCAACGGTCGAAAAAATTCAAAAGCGGAAAGGACGACCTTGTCCTCTCTTGTCTGGCCCAGTCTCCCACCCCCTCCCCGCTTATATCATACACCGAACCCAAGCCGTTGCACAACAATACGTATATGTACATACGATACATTGTTGGGAAAGTGGCGCCACCTCGATGGATACGATATTACAAACATTTTATTTTATTTTATTTTTTATTTATATACCAGGTATTGTCATCCCGTTTATTATCTTCGCCCTTCTTTCCTCTCTCCTTCCTAGCCGTAACTCAGATCTGGAGGTCACTAAGTAGGCTCTTCTCCCTCCCACTACGGTTCACGCCTTGGTTTTTATCGTGATAATACTTCAGCACTTTCTTCCCTCGTCGACTTGCATCGAATTAAGCCTACCCACGCTACTATTAATAGGCGCTCTCAGCAGCTGATTCCGGTTTAATTATTTTTGCAAATAAACTCAAACGTTCGACCCACGTGAGACTCGATCCCCGGAAACAAGCTCTTAGAAGCGTTCGATGGTACCACTAGACCATCGGGGCGATGTACAGTCAGTGATGGAGATTGCCTCCGGCAACAGTGCCGATCAATTCTTGAAAAAAATTGCCCCCGAAAAGGCAATCTTGATCTTTTCGGCAATCTTGGCGAAAAGAGGCAATCTTGATCTCGATCTTCAATCTTGATCTTTATGTCGCCAAATTAAGCAGGTTTACTGCTTCATTTTCGTTCGTATACATATATACGTGGCTCCATTTGTTTTTTCAATGTACGACTACTTCGAGTATTTGGTACCCGCGTTTTTGTCGTACATACGTACCAGCTGATTGGTACACTACAGCAGTATCATACACACATCAGAAACAGGACAAGCTGGACCAGGCTCGATTTCTTATTCGATAATGGGATAATTTCTACCCTAATTTAATACATTACCGGCCCGTTCAGAAGCAAATATTCCAGAAGAAAGTCAGCTAAAAAAATTGAAAAAATGGTAAAAAGCTCTCAGCCTATACTCGTAGTCAGAGCCTAAGAATGAATATAGTTCACAACAACAAAAGCTTGTTGTGCACTAATAAACCTGGTACTACTTACTGTAAAAAGACATCGTGACTACAGTACAGGGCACCTA
>MEHQ01001221.1:67702-226430 GCA_008828725.1 Saccharina japonica | reverse complement strand
AACACTGCTGCTGCTGCTGCTGCTGCTTTTTTTTTATATGTCGGGAGACATGTCAAGCAAGGCAAAACATGCGCTGTCAAGGGTGTAGGGTGGAGTGTTCCACACTAAAAACTAGTTGTTTGGTGACAGTCACGGCATGTCAAGGCTGTCAAGGGTTGAAAGTGAAGACCACATTTCTCGGCAGTAGAGCAACAACGGTGATGATCGGACGAGAAGAGGAAGACCATCATCGCACACAACTAAAAAAGCAACCAGCACACACACCACCATCACCAGCAAACACCACAACGACGACCATCACCACCACCGCCACCCACCCCTGCCCCACGAGCCGCAGGAGCACCAGAAGTTGTTGTTGCTCGTAGTGGCTGGTGGTGGTTGGTGGTGGCTTCGTCCCGTGGTTTGGTGGTGGTTCCTGGTACGCACTCGTTCAGCAGCAGCAGCATTTTTTTTTTTTTGTCCATCCCATTTATTATCTGCTGCTGCTGCTGCAGAAAACAAAAAGACAATAAAACACGATTTCTGAAATGATACAGATTTTACGAAATACGAGCAAAAAGACAATACAAATAAAAACGAATTCTGAAATGATTCAGATTTCTTAGTTTGCATTTTTCTCTGTACAAGGTTTTTGCGCTGACACGCATCGCTTAACAATAAATGTTGGTGGGTGGTGTTGGTGATTGTAGGACTACCAGCCCAGGGACCAACCGACCTGATACCTGATACAGATTTTACAAAATACGAGCAAAAAGATCATACAACAAAAACGAATTATGAAATGATTCAGATGTATTTGTTTACTGGTACATTTTTCTCTGTACTCGTACAAGGTTTTTGCGCTGACACGCATCGCTTAATTAACAGTAAATGTTGGTGGGTGGTGTTGGTGATTGTGGGACTACCAGCCGAGGGACCAACCGACCAACCCAGTAAATCTCTCACCCACCACGCACACCCATCAATTACCTGCCGGTCAGTAAAAAAAGGTTCATGTGCTGACCCAAATCGCTTAGAATAAAAAACGATCCCATCAATGACAATTAATTGCAGGAACACAGCAAAAAGAGAAGAGCCGCCAACGCAGTAGCTTAATGCAGTTAGGAGTTTGACCACTTGAAGGCGTCTGTCACGCTCCTCATTCCCACCGTTCTTGTAATGAGGAGATATTTGATGCTGAGAAGGGCGCAGCCCTTCGAAGCATCAATAGATGCTCTTCCTAATGGGTTGGGTACGTGCCCGTGGGGGTGTACCCCCCTGGTCGCGAACGGACACAAACGGAAAAAAACAGTTCTGAAAGCTGCCGCAGCGTGGCTTTATTTAAAGAATCCTTAATATTGAGGTTTGTCTGCACTTCGCACTTCGTTCGCTTTGCTTTTTTTTGGCGCGCGACGCGTACACTCAACCGATTCAGACACGCTCGGGACTGATAGAGGCCCGCTATTTGTGCCGACCGTCCTGTGCTGCTCGTGTCGAAAGCGGTGCCGAGATCGCAGAGCTAGGCCATAGTGACTGCCCTAAACTGTTGCCAGTGCCAAATTGTGTCACTGGGATTTCTCGGCAGTAGAGCAAACTAGCAGTAGTATATAGCAACGATGTATCACCACCGGCAACTCTCAAGCAAATATGTCGGGAGACATGTCAAGCAAGGCAAAACATGCGCTGTCAAGGGTGTAGGGTGGAGTGTTCCACACTAAAAACTAGTTGTTTGGTGACAGTCACGGCATGTCAAGGCTGTCAAGGGTTGAAAGTGAAGACCACATTTCTCGGCAGTAGAGCAACAACGGTGATGATCGGACGAGAAGAGGAAGACCATCATCGCACACAACTAAAAAAGCAACCAGCACACACACCACCATCACCAGCAAACACCACAACGACGACCATCACCACCACCGCCACCACCCCTGCCCCACGAGCCGCAGGAGCACCAGAAGTTGTTGTTGCTCGTAGTGGCTGGTGGTGGTTGGTGGTGGCTTCGTCCCGTGGTTTGGTGGCAGGCAGGTAGGTGGTGATGGTGATGATCGATCGTGATTGTTGTGTCGAACAGGAGGAAGACCATCATCGCACACAACTAAAAAAGCAACCAGCACACACACCACCATCACCAGCAAACACCACAACGACGACCATCACCACCACCGCCACCACCCCTGCCCCACGAGCCGCAGGAGCACCATAAGTTGTTGTTGCTCGTAGTGGCTGGTGGTGGTTGGTGGTGGCTTCGTCCCGTGGTTTGGTGGTGGTTCCTGGTACGCACTCGTTCAGCAGCAGCAGCATTTTGTTTTTTTTTTGTCCATCCCATTTCTTATCTGCTGCTGCTGCTGCTGCTGCAGAAAACAAAAAGACAATAAAACACGATTTCTGAAATGATACAGATTTTACGAAATACGAGCAAAAAGACAATACAAATAAAAACGAATTCTGAAATGATTCAGATTTCTTAGTTTGCATTTTTCTCTGTACAAGGTTTTTGCGCTGACACGCATCGCTTAACAATAAATGTTGGTGGGTGGTGTTGGTGATTGTAGGACTACCAGCCCAGGGACCAACCGACCTGATACCTGATACAGATTTTACAAAATACGAGCAAAAAGATCATACAACAAAAACGAATTATGAAATGATTCAGATGTATTTGTTTACTGGTACATTTTTCTCTGTACTCGTACAAGGTTTTTGCGCTGACACGCATCGCTTAATTAACAGTAAATGTTGGTGGGTGGTGTTGGTGATTGTGGGACTACCAGCCGAGGGACCAACCGACCAACCCAGTAAATCTCTCACCCACCACGCACACCCATCAATTACCTGCCGGTCAGTAAAAAAAGGTTTATGTGCTGACCCAAATCGCTTAGAATAAAAAACGATCCCATCAATGACAATTAATTGCAGGAACACAGCAAAAAGAGAAGAGCCGCCAACGCAGTAGCTTAATGCAGTTAGGAGTTTGACCACTTGAAGGCGTCTGTCACGCTCCTCATTCCCACCGTTCTTGTATCATGTGATATAACTATTAGTACATGATATCACTATTAAATAGTACCATATGATATCTATTAGTACCATATGATATCACTATTAGTACCATATGATATCACTATTAATATTAGTAGGGCTGTGAGTCGGCACGACTGAAGTCGCCGACTAGTTATTAGTCGGACTAATAATCAGTCGTGAAACGGAGGTGCCGACTTTCCGACTTATTGGGTTTCCTTAACTGTGGGAAGGCTTTTTTAATGCGGGGTACAGCTTTTAACATGAATTGCTGCGGGCTGCGGATACCCTCACATGCCCTGTGACACTGCAGCGCATAGCGGGAGATCCACAAACACACACACGCACACATGGCGGAACAACCCATCTCTCTCGACGGTGCCGACGGTGTCAGCCCTAGCGCACCTAATGCCAACGCTGAGGGCGGAGATCCCGTCGGCGAAGTTGTGGCCATTATCGGCCCGCGGACCACCTTGGCGAGTGCACGCGACCCCGAAACGGTGCTCTCTCGCGTGAAGCAGTACCCTTTACCGCACTACTGAATTATGATCTAGGATAAAGTATGGAAATCGGGGAATATTATTTCATACCAGGTATACCTTTTAGTGTGGTCGACCAATTTTTCCAACAACAAAAAAAACTATTTTTTTCGAGACAAAGCTCGTAAGGGTCGGGGTTGGGGTTAGGGTTAGGGTTAGTGTCTAAAGCAGTGTTTTCGGTCTCATAACACTGGAACCACACGCGGGCTACAGCCAAGTCCCCGATTTCTATACTTTATCCTACATAATAATTCAAAATTGCGGTAAAGGCGGCTCGCGTGAAGCATGAGCAGAGGCGCAGCAAGTCGCTCAGATCCAACAACCCGCTGTGGAAACTTTTAGGACTTGCCGCCGTCATCGACGCGCAAGTTGGGAGAGACGTTAAAAAACGAATAACATCACGGAGGGATCCAAGACCTTTTCTTCAGGGGATAACGTTTGCACCGCTATCTTGGTGATGCGTTCGCTTTTTCGCTCGTATCCCCGCCAGGTAGTATTGCGACTCAAACAATTGCTGTCACGTTCCCATGGGTAGATCTACCTGGTAAATGCGTTGTACTCCTCGTTTTTTGTGTTTTTTTTGTGTCAACTGAAGCTCTTTTTGTGTTTTCCGTTCAAAACTTATGTGAATCTAGGTCATATTGTTTGCGCTTTTCTTGCGTAAAGTGAAGCCAAATAGCGTATTTTTGGCCTCCGGCGGCGCCTTCAGCGGGATCCTCCGGAGGCGCCTCCGGCGGGTCCTCCGGGGGCGCCTCCAGCGGGGCCCCCTCAGCCGGGGGGGGCTTTTTTGGCTCGCTTCGCTCGCCTGGCTTTCGTCGGCAAGTCGGCTGGCTTTGCCAGCCGACTTACCGACTAAAGTCAGCTAGTCGGCTTCGCCGAATAGCGACTAGTTATTAGTCGTGAAATGAAACCGACTCACAGCCCTAAATATTAGGGTTACAAAATGAGCTTCGTACGTACAAGTAGACTGGTCCTATAGCCTTCCTCGCTTGGTTTACATCTTTTTGTTTTGTTCTTCTTTTGGGGCTGTTCATGAGGGGACGGTTTTAAGTTAGTGCAGCACATTGTGTCGAGCGGCGAACGGGATACCGCTGACAATTTCCCCCACTGAAACGTTTTTTCACGCCGGTGTGTCAGACCAATCGTAGGCCTCACGGAGTACGCGCGGGAGGTATTGGTTGGAGGCGGTGGGTCACAAGGGGGTGGGGGGGGGGGTACATTCGATGGTTATGATTGACAAACATCATGAAAAAAACGGCGGAAGATCTGCGAGCTTTATAAAAATGATCTCGTCGACTCATACTTATGGTAGGGTTTGCACCTCTATTCGTTTGGGAGATTCCTCATCAAAAAGGACCTTCATACCTCCACCCAAAAACCGATACAGCTTCGTAGGGGGTACCCCGACTTAACCCCTTTGGAACGGACCTTTTTTTAAGGGATATAGGATGTAAGGGATATAAGGGATATCAGAGATATAAGGGATATATATATACTTATATATATATATTTTATTTTGTCCATCCCATTTATTTTCTTCGCCCATCCTTTCTCTCTCCTTCCTAGTCGTAACTCAGATCCGGGGTCACTAAGTAGGCTCTTCTCCCTCCTCCCCCACTACGGTTCTTGCCTTGCATTTTTATCGCAAGAAGATTTCGGCACTTTCTTCCCTCGTCGACTTGCGTCGGATCCCGCCTACCCGCGCCACGAAGGCGCTCTCAGCAATTGGTTCCTTTTATCACTGTATTGAGATAAAATGAAGGCATTATCCAATGAGTAATCCCGTATATAGCCTATAGCTGTATCAGGTAGCGAAAAGTGTTGTAGAGCACACTTAAAATGAAGATTATTCTCACGGTACAGGGTATGCAGGTCCTCATAAAAGAACCCTCTCAGCCGAAATGTGCTATAAGCCACATGCTCTATAAGGCGCATGCCCAAAAAGGCATGCCCTATAAGGCTTGCCCTACAAGGCATGCCCTATAAGGCTTGCCCTACAAGGCATGCCCTATCAAGGCGCATGCCCTATAAGGCTTGCCCTATAACGCATGCCCTAATAAGGCGTATGCCCTATAGGGCATGCCCTATAATGTACTGTAAGCCACATGCTCTATAAGGCGCATGCCCTATAAGGCATGCCCTAATAAGTCATGCCCTAATAAGGCGCATACCCTATAAGGCATGCCCCATCGTAGCACGCGTCTGTTTGCACCTTGGTTTCTCCAGTTGTCAAAGACATGGGCAGCAGTTCGTGCTCGTAGTATTCTTGGCAGCGTGCGAGTTCCCGCTTGGCCTCGAGCCCCTTCTCTACGCTCGGCCAGGCCGGATAACGCTCCGGCTCCGTGTGAACTAGGCTTCTCAGCATGGCGCACACCTGTCATAATAAGGAAACGGAGAAAAAAAAACGGGCCACGAAAGATTAAAAACAAAAATCGCCATGTATCACTTTTAAAGAAAAACGTTAGCTGTGAGGTATACAGATATATAATATGTCTACTATACAACCACAAGAACACACCAACAACAAGTATTCGTATATATAGGCGAAGGGTTGAATGAAACTAATTAATGAATTAATGACTTGATCTATGAACAGTGTGGATTCATTAATTTCGACCCAAGAGGGAGACGATATGCAGCAAGCTTGCAAAGATAGGAGAAAACCCTAACACATGCGTACAGCGAGCGTGTCGTAACTACTACTGTACATCAGAAACCATTGCTCATGGTATCATACCTGGTAGCTGTTACGGGAGGTCATAGTAAATAGGACCAAATATTGTTAGTAAAAATATGTAAATATATAGGTTTTTGGGTGTACCGTAGGTCCTATTTACTATGGTCCCCCGTTATAGTAAAAAGACTGCCAGGTTTTGCAGACTACACTGACGGGGGGCCATAGGAATCAGAACCCGCGGTGGACTAAAACAAACGGATGTCCCCCTATGTTTTCCCACCATATTTGGTTTCGGTTAATACTAGGTTCCCTCGTACTATTATTATTAATAGACATCAGTCTTATTAGTATGACAGGCACGAAAACTACGCAGAGGTAAAGCTACGTCCTGAGCTCCACAGCAGTCAGCGTTTGTCCCCTTCGTGAGCAGCGTGGTGTAGTATCCGTACGTAGAATGACTACGGGTTGACCGTCTTTGTGAAATCGTCCTGTTGACCCTGGTACTATGGACATCATCCACAGGGGAAGTCACCGGAACCTCTATTCTTCACGTGGTCATACATGCCGTAGAATGCGCGATCCAAGTATCGCCTGTAGCTTGAAAATAGTTTATACGGTACAAGAGGTTTTGGTTGGACGAAAAACCTTGAACGCCTCGGATAGATAGATCATGATCTACTGCAGATCATCGGACAGATATATCACGATCTAGATCATCGGACAGATAGATCGTGATATATTGTAGATAATCGGAGAGATATATCACGATCTAGATCATCGGACATGTATATCATGATTTAGATCGTCTAAGTCCTAACCTGCCGCTATCAGATATTGTCCAGGATCTGTACACAAGACAAATCCAACCCAGGAAACATGTCCGAGATAATGGAGGATATACGGCTCCCACCGGGCAACATGAGCTAGATCACGCAAATCAGGAATATATATACAGTATCTGCGGTTAAATATCTATACTCGTATCATGAAATAGGAATTATCTAGATCATATATCCGAGGCTTGAACCTTGGAACCGTTAGAACAGAGATGGGAGAGAGGAGAAGTTTGGTTCAGGTATTTGGCATGATGTGTGTATGTGGCAAATCAAGCACCGCGCGTGGCGGAATACTTGGTTTTGTGTATCAATGTGGCAAACCAAGCGCAACTTCCACATTCTTGGTATTCCGCTTCTTTTTGCTGGGATGTAATTTGAAGGGATTGTTCTGCGGTTTTTGTTGGGATGTCACGCCTCAAAACGACGTCCAGGTATAGTATGTATGTGACGCTACACATGCCACACGCGTTGGAATACCTGTGGGCTCGTACGCACGGGTTTCCTTCTTTTTTTTTGGTTGTGTACGACTCCCACCGGGCAACATGAGCTAGATCATACAGATCATACAGATCATGCAGATCAGAAATGTATTTTCCCTGAAATATCTAGATCATGAAGTAATACAAATCAATTATCTGCCCGAGGTGTGAAGCTTGAAACTGCCACGCGTAGAACACCTGCCTGCGGGCTCGTACGCACACACGTACATATCATACCTCCGTGGGGCGTACGAAGTAAAGGCCGTCGTCTACGAGGCTTGCAATGCGCACGACAGGCGCCCCGTTCGCATCTTCGTACACGCCATCGATGTCCTCTATCTTCAGCTCGCGCTTGATCCGATCCAGAAAAGACAACCATCCGGACTGAGCGTGCGCGAGGTGGACGCGCAGCGGGATCTCGACCTTTATTCGTAACAGGCGATTTTTTTAAAAATCGTGTACAGCAGTACACACAGAGCGAAAGTGCGGAGAAAACGTGAGCTTCTACGTATGATAGCGGTTGTGGGCAGTTCGATGGAAGCCGGCGAGCAGTGGGGATGCTGAGATTTATGCGCAATAAAATACAAGGCGTTTCTTTTAGCCGCCGGGGGAGGGGGAGGGTGGGCACATGCAACCATGGGTTGCAGAAGACGTCAGACTTTCGAAACATAGACATTTGTTGCGGGCGATCATCGGAAAAACCGAAGCGTTTAGTTGGTTGGCTTTCGGTCGGCGGCTGTCTGTCGTTTATGCTTCTTTCATACTAAACATTCTGCGAGTTTTGAGCTGGAGAGTAATTAGCACTACAGAGTACGTACTCGTCCAATTAGCGGGGCGTGGGTTACGTGCGACACGCCAGGTGAAATGCATGCATACTGCAATATTTTTGCTTGTACGTACGAAGCGAGTTTGGGTTTTTATGATTCAGATCGGCGCGGGCTCCCCGATAACTGACGATTGCTGAGCGCGATAAGTCTGTCACCAGGGTCGGGGCAGTCACATTGCTCATGCTACCTGCTTCATGATACTCGTACGTATACTCGTACGGTTATACCAGTATGTGACAGTTTGAACTTGCCCTAAAGTATATACCAGGCACGAGGTACCGTCTCGTGTATACGGTGTCTGGTTTTCGTTCAAAATGCGACCAGCGTATGTCTTTAAACCAATAACCCTTCGCATCATGTGCGATATATACGAGTAAAAATAGGTTTGCGTCTACAGTACGTATGATATAGGATCTTCAGCCGTGCCAGCACCCTTTCTTTGTTGGGCTGTATGAGCCGCGCGGAGAACCAGCTGCGGCTCGACGCAAGAGTAAAGTTCAGGGGCACGCGGCGTGCGGGCGCATTTGATACTCTAGAATGCGGTCGGTACCTGCAAGGATCGATCTCCTTCCTTGAAGACCAACACCGAGATGTCTTCGAACGTCGCTATCTTGTCCATCCTGCCGGGCGCCCGATCTCAGCGCTCGCTCGACCAAGATCTAGTAAAGGCTGGGTTTCAGCAGCCAACATATGTTTTTGGAGACGGCAGTTATCGGCGTTGCCAGTCACGCCAATAGGAGCTCCCACACTAAAACGAGTACATCGAGTCTAGACCACCGCCCGGCACAGGCTTGAAGTGCGGTCTGCTAGCCTCTCTATCAACACAGTCAACAGTCAACGGTCAACAGCTGGTCACAGCAGCGCCTTTTATGCTGGGTATCGAAAACCCATCATGGCCATTGCAACCACGCCGATACGTCGACAAACCCGGCTCGAATAGGCGTGATGCGCGTATGCAATTGAGCTACGACGTGGCAACACGACGCCCGCCTATAGCCTCTACCCGCGGCCCTACCCGCAGACCCGCAGCAGCCCTGCCTCTGCCTCGCCCGCCGCTCGCGCGGAACAACTCCTGGATCTGAAACGGAATCTATTCCGCCGCATCCAGCGTACCCATTGTGATAATGCTTCAATATCTATTGGCACTCTTTCCACTCAACCCTCTCGACTTTTTCGCTCGCAGGAGAGACGTTTACAACAGGCTCAAAGGCATCTAGCGCCGGCTTGCATAGCAGCTCCGCTGGTTCTCGTGGCCGGAGAGGGTCAGAGATTGCGGGGTAATAAGTGGATGAAGCCCAATGAGTTCGACGATGGTGAAGCATCGCCGACTAAGCACACCACTAGCGGCTCTGGGTATGCCGCAGTCACTACGAATACTGCTGGGGCATTCAGTGCGAAGGTCACGGGTGGCAGGAGATACCACGCGTTAGGCGCCGATAACAATGAAGGCTTCTCGAAGGTGGGCCGTGGAGGAGCGGTCGAGGTGTTACAGATTGGGTTGTGTCGGTAGCGTTGGTGAGCCCTAGCTCGTTGTCTTGACCGATTGTTCCGACAATAAATGCACAACGATGAATGTGACCAGCTTGAATATTGGCCAATATGTACGCAAATATAAGGACCATTATTTTATCTATATGAATAACCAAACGGTTCTTACATTTTCGGATATGGTCGTCTGTAGGTACTTGGCAATGCAGCGTTGCAGCGTTGGCAATCCCAAGCCTGTGACCTGTCATAAGGACTGTCTGCTGATCTGAGCACCCTACTCGCACTCGTCCGTGCTGTGAGTTCGCTGAACTTCACGGATGCGGGTAGCTATTTGGGTGGGTGGCGTTAAACCAACGAACTGACTTAAGTTTGTATCAATAAAAACCGCATAAGTCGAGCCATAAATGCGCTATAAACATCTCTGTCGTACATGCATTTTATGGACGGGAATGTAAGCACCGTGATGGTATTCTTATATATGTTTAAACACTCCTTATATTTCCGTCCATAGTGCTACGTATGTATCATACCAGCTGGTTCCAGCAGGGTGCATCACATTTCACCTTACGGCCCTCAAGCAATGGACACCTTCGACTGCTCGACAATACGCGTACGTGAACATACCCACACGACGACACACGACCACATGGCCGCATGAACAAAGGGAACCCATGGGCGAAGAGTTTTAGTAAATCGGAGTTGTACTTCGTGAGATTTTGTTCACAGATGCTCCCAGTATACTTGATACTCGGAGAAGATATACTCGGAGTATAGAATACGTTTCGTACTACGAGTACTGAGAGTATTGCAGTACTGGCGGCCTGATTACTGCGAGTACTGGGAGTATGAGCAGTACTGAAGGCCCAAATACTGCGAGTACTGGGAGTACGAGCAGTACAGAACCCTGAGTACAAGCAGTACCTGCAGTACCAAACACCCGAAATACTTGGAGTACTCAAGCGTACCGAGAGTAAATACTGCGAGTACTCGCGGTACTGTATATACTCCCGAAATACTGCCAAATCTCCACGTACTCCACAGCTGCCACCCCTAAAAGTTGCTTGCCCCAACTCCCACTCGTGGGATCATCCGCGAATGCTTTCTGAAATATAATGGGATGGGATTATCGAAACGGTACATAGATGGTTGAAGTATACGTCATACTCGGAGTACACTGCGCATATTGAGAGTATGTTGTACTCCGGGTACTCCGAGTACTCGCAGTACTCGCAGTACCAGCGGAGGAAATACTGGCAGTACTTGGCAGTACCCCGCAGACAGTACAGAACCTTGAATTACTTAGAGTACAGCAGTATTCCACAGTATTGAACCCCCGAAATACTGCGAGTATGGCAGTATCCGCAGTGTGTGTGTGTGTGTGTTCTTCACATTAAACCTTCCTTTCTACCCGTCGACATCCAGCACACCCAGTGTCCGTGCCGATTCTTCATCCTAAAAAGGTACCAGTTCTGTGGTCACAAAACTACGACACAGAGATACTACACTCAGTGCAGTAAGCAGAGCAGACAATGCAACGCCATATACGACAGGCAAGACCTACCCTGCTAGCAATCCAGGTGCATGCAAGAGAAAAAAAAGTACAGAGTCTCGAATACTCGTAGTATCCCGCCGTAAGTAAAAAGCCCAAATACTCGGAGAAAAAGGAGATAACTCCTGCTGTATGGTGTGTATGTATGCGCGAAAGCACGAAGACGCGACAAAACTCGCGCGTAAAGTGACCCAGTATGATATGTCGCCGAGATTGATCTACTTCGTATACCACTACCTGGTGTGTTTTTTTGTTGTACTTTTGTCATTGTTGCGGGGGAACATACAGAAGTTAATCAGACAAGTATGGCGTGTGAAAAAAAGGGAGATATGTGGTGCTTGGTGTCTTTCGTGGGCGCTGTATTACTCTGTATTACTATGCCCCCCCCGGTGATAATAGGCAACACACAGCAGTAGTCCTCGTGCCTAACAACATCGATTTCGTGGGTTTCAAAGTCTCACCGAGCGCACAAAAACTCGTGAGGATTTTTTCTTGCATGAAAAACGATTTGCGGGAAGCGCGAGAGCGTTAATTGGCAACATTCATAGATCATCGACGAGCGGTGGGAATGCTGAACCCTATGTATATACTTCAGTATGCGCGATAAATATAAAGGCGTTTACCGGGGGGGGGAGGGGACGCCACCCGTGACCACGGCTTGTGTACAGAAGGTCGTCGAGGGTAGAACCTGTCCAACGAGTTAAGCTGGAAAGTAAAAAGTGATGATAAAAAGAAAAATGGCGAACGAAAATTGTGGCTTCGGTCGGCGTCTGCACGCTCCCCGTTGTCGAAGGAATGAGCTTGGAAAGTTCGTCCCGAGGGTGATATGTTATCACCCGGGTGGTAGTATACGGTGCTCTCGCACCAGATGTAACGTATCTGGCATATACAAGTGTTGTTATTGTTGTAGTTGATGGCGGTCGAAAAAGCGATTATAGCAAAACAAAGGGGAAGGTGGGGAAGAAAAAAAATATATAGTATTGGGACTTTTGCGTTGAGTATAATGAGTATAATATGCCGGTAAGGGTATGTCATTAGCAATAACCCACCGACGACGGCAAAAAATTACCGACCGTGTCATCGGTAAAACGGCCTAAAAAGCGGGCAAATAAAAAAAAAATTAAAAAAAACGGGGAGAACGGAAACAAGCGGTTTGGCTCTACAACTCCAGCTTAGCCCTTACACTACTGAAAAAAGTGCCACACGCGGGTTCCATGTAGTATGTCCCATACAAATTGTTGCAATTTCTAACTGTCAAGTGCCCCCGCCGCCCTCCCTCCCTCCCTCCTTCCCTCCCTTTCTCGCTGTTTGGCAGAATGGAAGCGACATCGAACCGTTCGAGGTGGAGCTCCTCAGCGATGTAGAAGGGGCTTCAGAGAAGAGGAGGCCTGGTTCGGGGGCGGGGGCAGATGAAGTCGTGCTCTCGGAGAATGACGCTTGGATGCGAAACATTTGGGGGCCGGAGAACCGGGCGGTCGTGATGAGCTACTTCTGCGTGGGATTCGCGATCCGGTTTTTGACCACGCCTGTATCCTACTACACTGTCAACGTTCTAGGTGAGTTTTTTTTCGTTTCTCGATACTCGTAGGATATATATACGTACATAGCTCTCGATGTTTCGCTCACGGTCAGCGCTAAGAATACGGGGACGTCAATTGGTGGATGGACCACGAGTATCCGGGAAGAGAAATGCAACGACAATAAACGCGTGCTACGATAGCGCTACGAGCACTTTTTGGCTGCTTTTTTTTTTTTTTTTTTCTGAAAGACGGGGGTCCTCAACCCAAATTCGTCGGCATTTCAGTGTTGAAAAATGTTTTTTTAATTTATGCTCACGCGTACGTAGACCATGGGAGTTTATCGCGTACGTACGTAGCACTTTTTATTTTCCTCTAAAACCAGTTTTTGACTTACTAATAGTATAGAGCTCTTCAAGCGGCCACCCTCAGAAGGCCAAACCTTAATATGGTGCATCTCTATTGTAGCATGCGTCAATAAGCCACTTGATATATTTTTTAGCCCCGATTGGTGCGTGTCTTAACCCCTCAAGAACTGGGCCCACGTATTTGGGGACAAACTACTTGGAATTAGTGTGGAACCATTTTTTCAGTTATGAATGGGTTAAGTCATTTGACCTTTGACTGGGCATCGTTTTCGAGGCGGAGGGAGCACTTTGGGTATACTATTAATAGTATAAAAACAAAGCGAACATGCTTCTTGCACGCCTTGTTTCTCACCCGTCGAGATAAATCATCATTCTGGTTCGTCTTGACATTCTGAGATCGGGAAGGAGTGTAAACGTAGATACAGCTAGTAGAGTTCACCAATTATTCGAAAACACATAACTTTTGATTGGTCAACAACTATGATTGGTCAGCACACGCACACACAGAGATTTGCACCCTGCTCCCACTGAACCTTAGCCCTTCGAACTGGCTGGGTATATGTCTAGATAACCACAGTAACCGCAGGCAAGGCCCAACCAAGCCACCAATCACGCTGATCCCACGACGACAAAAATGCAGCCAGCCAACATTTTTGTCGAAAAGGCGGTGGAACTCCCGTGACGCTCGACTCGCCCTCGTAACCCTAACCCATCATATCACACTTAAATCCTTCGTTTTCGCGGGCTGGTCATTACAACCCAATACGGGGAGTCCTGGGGGCGGCTGGATGGGCTACTGGTGGGCGTGAGGGTAAAAGGGGGTGTTTCTCGCGCCCCTGGTGTCGGAATCTCTTTTTTCTTTTTTCCACAGAGTAGCTGTGAGGCATTCGAGGGCCGTGTCTAAACTCCATCACACTAAAACCCTTCGTTGTCGCGGGCTGGCCACTACAACCCAATACGGGGGATCCTGGGGGCGGCTGGATGGGCTCCTGGTGGGCGTGAGGGTAAAAGGGGGTGTATATGTGCAGGAGGGCCCGGCACAAAGTTTTGTGCAGGATGCGATTCCTATTGGTCGAGGCTGTCCTTTCGGGTCGCCCGGAGTTTTTTTTGGGGATAACGCCTCCAAGACACAAGGCGGAGCCGCGTGACTGCCCCTGCCGACCTCGAGCCCCTCAAAGGGCAGGGGTTAGGGTTAGCGTTAGGGTAGGGTTAGGTCGGGGGTCGGGTTGGTCTCGGGCGACGTGCAAAGTTGGAAGTGACCACACACGTCCTGCACAAAGTTATGTGCCGGACCCTCCTGCACATAATAGGGCGCGCCCTCACTCTCGAATGGACGACAAAAAAAAAGGCTCCCGCATGGTGGGTATATATACAAAAAAACAAGGTAATCATCATACTAAAACAACCCAAAAAAATATGCCATTTGTTTTTTTCGGCCGTCCAGAAATCTCTCCCACTGGTTGGTTTTGTTTGTCCTTCTTTTGACCTTAGGGAAGGAGGGAGTGTCAAAAGCAAAAAAGGCAGTTTTCTGTTTGTGTGTGTACTGTCGGGTGGACGACAAAAAACCGTTGCACCGGTAGGTGTTTGAAACTGTCGCTTTCTGTGTACGCTGGTGAAGCAAAAAGTCACGGAATTTCCGTCTTCAGATTTTCTGCAGGATCTCCGATATCGCCAACCTTAACTCGCCAACCTTAACCCCTTGTAAGACTGCGTTCTTGTTTTGGGGAAAAAAATGTTGAAATTCAAGTTAGATATATGTTCATTTACCCCGGTGGTATAGTGGTCTAGCTGCAAATGCTTCCATCGTGGTGAGATTTAGACTTTACTTGCAAAACTAAAAGGCAACGAATTGCTGAGAGTGCCTTCGTAGCTTCGGTAGGCGCAATTCGACGCGGGTCGACGAGGGAAGAAAGGGACTGCAGTATTTTCGCGATATAAATGCAAGGCACGAACCGTAGTGGGGGGGGGTGGATAATGTAATAGCCCGGGTCTGAGCTACTAGACTACTGCCGTAGGATGTAGATAGCACAGAAGGGCAAAGATGATAAAAAAAAATGGGGAAAAAAACAAACCAAAAATGCAGCAAAGGGTTAGAAATTAAAAAGTAAGGCACGCCGTAACTTTTAAGGTGTCCGTGGAGACTATTAATAGCATCTCGCTTCGCTCGTATTAAATACCGATATCGCCAAAACCTTAAAAGCAAGGCATGCCCCACTCTTTAGTTGGCCGTGGAAATTAGCACCTCGCTTCCCTCGGATTAAAATACGGAGTACCAGTACAACTCTGTCCTTAAACGGGGCAACAAGAAATAAGAGAGAGTTCACCCCCTTAGCGATGTACCCCCCCCCTCCCCCCGCGCTCTTGCCGCCTCCGTCTCTACACAAACTGCATACCTTGATATACAACGACGAAACAAAAACAAAAACAGGGAGTTCACCAGCGCAGCAGAACATTCTGTTCACGCTCGGGGCTCTGCCGTGGAGCTTCAAGCTGGTGTACGGTTTCATCTCGGACAACTTCCCCATCGGGGGCAAGCGAAGAAAGCCCTACTTCATCATCGGCTGGGCGGTGTATGTCATGGTCAACCTCTACACGGCCACGAAGGAGGTCCCGAGGTGACACCCGAAAAAAACGGCGACAGTAGTAGGAACGGGGCAAAGGGTTTCGTAGAGAAGTAGTTGCTGTGTTTTAAAACTGAAACGGTGAAAGTCGTCGTGGTCAACCTCTTGATTGTTCGCCACGCCACGAGGGATGCCTCGAGGTGACCCCGATGAAACGGCGACAGTAGCGGTAACGGCTAAGGGTTTGGTAGAGAAGTAGTGCGGTGTTTTAAAACTGAAACGGTAAAAGTTGTCGCGGTCAACCTCTTGATCGCCCGCTATTGTGCGGTGCTCCGGTTACTTTTTCCACTGTCCCTTTCCATTTTTTCACCCTCCCCTCCCCTCCCCTATACCCCCCGCCGCCCCTCCCCTATTTGTGCGGTGCGCCGGTTGCTTTGTTCAATTTCCTTTCCCACCGTCTCCCCTAGTGTGCGGTGTGCCATTTGCTTTGTCCACTTTCCCTTCCACCGCCCCCCCTCCTATTTTGTGGTGCGCCGCCGGTTACTGTGTCCACTTTTTCTTCCCGCGTGGCAGTATCCAACTGCTGGCGGCGGGGGCTCTGTCGTCCTCCATGGGGTTCATGTTGGCCGATGTTACGACGGATGCCATCTTAGTGGAGCGGTCCAAGCACGAGCCGAGGGAGACAAGGGGGAGCATGCAAGCGATAGGCTACAGCGTGCGATTCGTCGGCAGGTGAAATTGCGTTGTTGTTGTTTTTTTGTGTAGAGATGTTGGGCATATCGTGCTATATACCGTTCCTTACCTTACCGTACCGCACCTTACCCTGACCTAATACCTTTCCCTTCCCTTCCCTTCCCTACCCTACCCCACCCTACCCTACCCTACCCTACCCTACCATTTTGATTCGGTCAGCTTGTTCGGGAGCGTGATGGGGATGCTGCTGTACAACGCAGACGAGTGGGGGTGGGGGCTGTCGATCCAGCAGCTCTTCGTTCTGAACGGCATTTTCCCGATCGTGTTCATAGGGCCCTTCGTGCAACAGCTCAGGGAGACCACCGTCGTCTCGGACGGGGTGCCGGTAAAGCAAAGGCTCAAGTCTCAGGTACGATAGAGGTGTAGGTATACCTTTATTTTGGCTGAAATTGTTTCTGAATGTTCAAGCTCCTTAACCCAATTTCGGCGGACTTTCATTATTGTGGCAGCAATATTTTTTTCGTTGTATCGTTAGCCCATGGGGCTGTTCATCGAGAATTATCACAGCTGTGCGTTAGTGGGAAGGAACATTTAAAAAAAAAAAAAACGGAGATTTTTCGTCGGACCCAAGAACAACATACCCCCCTGTGTTTATAGAACGACATTTGGGTATGATTACTATAGATGTCCCCCCTTCGATACTTTTTCGGGGGGGGGGGGGGCGAGGGCTTTTCGGTTTTCGTAATTCCGCCTTCTGTGATTGTATTATTGTCCTTAATCGCATCGCACGCCTGTTGTGATTGGAGGGCCTGACCGGTTGCTGTCCCTCATTTTGATGTCGATGTTGCTGTCTGCCCGCTACTTTGCTGCCAATGTAGACGGCATCCCTCTCCTCCGTACGCCTGTTCAATGGAGGGGGCCTAATTTGACCGCTTGCTGTCCCTCTTGCGATGTCGATGCTGTGCCACCTTCTGATGATGTTGCTGTCTGCCTTGCCCCCACCACTTGCTGTCAAAATGTGGACGGAATTCCGCCCCCTCCTATCATCTGTCATGCTGGCAGTGCCGAGAGATATTCCGAGCGCTCGAGCAGAAGGCGGTGTTTATTCCGATGGGTGTTGTCTTCATCTACAATCTGTTCCAGGTGCGCGCCGGTTCTTACAACCCGTTTTTGGGACTTTCAGATAATTTAATGGTAAAAACGGCGAAAATCGACGAAAAATAACCCGTTTATGATACTTTCAGAGAATTAAGGTAAAAACGGCGAAAATCGACGAAAAATAACGAAAAATGGTGAACAACATGGACGATTATTTTGCAGCAGCGGTTACGTGATGAGCGCAGGCAGCCCAGGGTGGCGAAGTAGAGGAGTTGTACAAGATGTATATCACACGGGCGGTAAAACCCGTTCCGCGTGCATGCGCCGGGTCTCCCACCTTCGAAAAAATGGTTAAAATAGTTTTATGGACTCTAAACCCCTAAACCCAGCCATGTGACCCCCATCGCCACGGAAAGTTCTCGGAAAGTTCTCGGATTGAAGCTAATAGTCTAGTGGAGGGTGGTGTACCTCGCCACCCATGGGAGAACACTATGGTTGAGGGTCATTGTGTTCGATACGAATATAAGTACTAACCCTACCCCTATGACCCCAGCCCAATCAGCCAGTGTACCAGAGTATCGGGGTAGTCGTCTTCGTCTTGTTGACAGCGGTGTTCGTCGGGGATAGTGTCGAATAAGTGAAGTCTAGACTCATCCCACCCTTCGGCTCAATATTTTCCGAACGGTTGAGCTCCTCCTGTGGTTGTTTTAGCCCTAGCGCATCGAAATCGTTGGTCGGGCTTCGCGAACATTTTTTTTCCGAAGTCATGTTTCCGGTGGGATTTTTGAGTTCCTCATGTTAGGAGCTCAGAAAATAAGCCCCCGCCCCTACATGGCATTGATCTCTACTACTCGTATTCGTAACGCTATTCCCAATCGCCAGGGAAAATTATCGGATTGAAGCTGGCAGTGAAGAGTTTTGTGTGCACTACTCGTATATACCAACCATTGTTTTTTGTGTACACTATCAACCATGTTCTCGAAGAAACTCACGATCAACTCTTTTGTCCAAACTATTAATAGGACAATCTGTCGAAAATGATTGGAATATACCTGACTCTCAGAACCCTTACCTTAACCCCCTTCGAACCTCACCCAGGTTTTTGGAGACGAACTACTTGGAATTATAAATGATAACTTTTTCACGGTATATACTAGTCAAATTGGGTTCACCCCCAAAACCCTATAAACCCGACCGCTTGGGAAATTTCTCGGAAATTTAAGCTGTAGTGAGGAGGGTGTGCTCACCGTCGACCATTTATTTCCAAGTTTGGACAAGTCGTAAAGCCCGCTGCTGGGTTTGCTGGGTAAATCCGCTACTGGGTTCGGAGTAAGCCCTGGTGCTGGGTTACAACTTGCCCCGTCTTTTTTAATGGTTTCTCGACGCTTGGAGCAGGGAAAAGTGGTAACGCTTGGTGGTGAACGCGACTCCATAACAATACGTGCGTAATCGCTGCCGGGTTCGGGTACTGCTGGCTTACAGCTTACAACCCTGCTCTGCTGGGTTACAATTAATCCTGCCGCTGGGTTGCAAGTTGCGCGTCGCTGTTCAATGGTTTCTCGACGCTTGGATCAGGGCAAGATGGCAACGCCTACTGTACATGGTAGTAAACGCGACTCCAAAGCAATACTTGTAGAGCGGTCTTCGAATACCATTTTTCAGCAATATTTGTTTTGGAAAGTTAAAAATTGTGTGTGTTTTTTTTTGGTGCTTCTGGACGCAGGTGCCGAACGCGGCGTGGCGGTCGTTCCTGGTTGACGGCTTGGGGTTCAAAGCCTACAAGGTATGACGGTATGCGGCATGATAAGACTGGCCAATCACAGAGCGGGGATCATATTCGTGACGGACTTGAAAATTATATTTAAGTTCGACATGATGGCAATACACCAAAAAACGAAACGATATGATTGCAACACATGGTCGATACTGGTACTGGTACTGGTACTAAAACGTTTTTGGTTTTGCATTAGCATTAAAATACAGGGATGATATTGCGGGGGGGGGGGGGCATAGTAAGCAAAGCCCACGATGGTTGCGTGATAGTTCGCCAGCGCATGTGCTACATTCCTGGTGAAATCTGTTGGCACCTGTCATTTGGTAACCAATGGAACAACACATTCAGGCCTGTTTATCAACGGCGGCAATATGCGGTTAAGAACCAATTTTTACCTCTCGGCGAATAACGAGGAGGAACCACTGAAAAGGCGCAAATCCATTTTCTACTGTGTTTAATAAAATATGCACTTCGTATGCCGGTGACCCCCTTTGATTCTGCCAGAGGGTCAGCGTTTTCTCTTTTGTTTGTTTTTATATTTCGTTACCTGTCAGGACCCTTTTGACCTCTTCTGTTTTTTTTTTGTTTTCTATCCTACAAAGCTTGGGATCTTGGCGGTCGTGGGGTCGTTGATGGCGAGCTTGGGGCTCCTGGCGTACAAGCGCTGGTTCTTTCACTCGAGCTGGCGCAAGATTTACGTGTGGACAACTCTGATCGTCTCGTTCTTCAGCGGCTTTCAGGTTCTGCTCATCTTGAGGTGGGTATTGACAAAAATGGACTCCTTGCCATGATTGGTCTGTTTAAGGAGAGTGCACTGATGGCATGTTGTGATTGGTTGTGTGGTATTGGACTGCCCGTGATTGGTCAAGCTGGCGCATGATTAGACGCCTATGAGCGTCTCTGTCTTTGGCGGCTTTCAGGTCCTGCTTATCTTGAGGTGGGTTTAGCAGTGATGACCTGGCGTGATTGGTCAATTTGAGAAGCGTGTATTGACGGCCTGCTGTGATTGGTTGTGTGGTATCGGGCGGCCCGTTATTGGTCGAGCTGGCGCATGATTTACGTATGGATAACTTTGATCGTCTCCTTCTGTAGCGGCTTTCATGTCCTGTTCATCTTGAGGTGCGTGTATTAACAACGGCCTCCTGCCGTGATTGGCTGTGTAATGATGATGTCCTGCTGTGATTGGCTGTGTGATGGTCATGGCCTGCTGTGATTGGCTGTGTGGTAGATAAGCCTGCCGTGATTGGTCGTGTGATGTGGCTGCCGTGCTTAGTCGTGTGATAATTTTCCAGCCATGATAGATCGCGTGGCCTGCTTGTGGTCGGTCGTGTGATACTGAATTGCGGTGGAAGTATTTTGGGTATGGCACACCATAATTGATCTTGTGATGATGACCTGCCGTGATTGGTCAGCTGCCGTGATGAACAGTATGGTTCCCCCCCCCCGTCCTTGGTTTCACCATGTATGGCTTGGTCGGGTTCGGGTAGTTGTCTCCAATACACGACACTCGGGTGTTCATGGTTCGGTTGTTGCGCATGTGTCCTTATCCCCCTTTGTCGACGGACGACGGGCGTCCTCCTTTTTCCTTGGCCGCATGGTAACGGAGCCGCGTAACACCGAGGCGAGACGGGTCTTGGCGTTTGCAATATCGTCGAGCCGAAACGGGTATTGGCGTTTGCAATAACGTCGAGGCGAGACGATTGCTGACGTTCGCAACATAGCGCGTGGTGCAGATGACCCGGGCAAGCCGTCTTCTTCCTCGAAGAGTTATTGACGCGCGCGTGGACGTTTAACGTTTTTTTCTTTGTGGGTAGGCTCCCTCTGTGAGGCTGAAAAATTTTGCACGGCTCGACCCGAACGCTCGAAGGGCGCTGCTGCTGCTGGTTTCGCTGGTACTGCTGGTGCTGCTGCTGCTGGTGCTGCTGCTGCTGCTGCTGCTGCTGCTGCTGCTGCTGCTGCTGCTGCTGCTGCTGCTGCCGCTGCCGCTGCTGCCGCCGCCGCCGCTAATGGTGGTGTTCACCTTTAAAAGGCGTTGGTGTTGTTTTTGCTGCTTGTGCTGCTGATGTCGATGCTGCTACTGCGGCTGCTCCTGCTGCTGAGATTTGAGCTACCCCCCCCCCCTCTCCGCTCATCCCCCACCCCTGCCTCTCCTCACTTTTGCAAAACTAAACTGTCGCGTCCCTGTTTTTTTTTGTTCTTGTTCGGTTTTTTTTTTTCAGAATCAACCAAAAGTTCGGCATCGGCGACCTGGCTTTTGCGATCGGAGATGACAGTATCGCCGACTTCGTTGCCAGCATCCAGTTCCTTCCCATCGTCCAGATGGTGAGAACTTTACCCAGGGCTATACCTTAAGCATTCCACACCTCAAACAGATAGATCATTCAGATAATTCCCTCTTCATGGTCTATACCAGGTAAGCAGTAGACCTTTCAAGGCGGGTTATCTGTTCTCGATCTTGTATGGTTTTAGTTCATGTTGCCGGGTGGGAGCCGTATGATCTCTATGATCTAGCGCATGTTCCATGGGTTGGATGTGTACTGTGCAGATCCTTAATAACCTCTCACAGCGGCAGGTGAGGAACTAGATGATCTAGATCATGATCTGTATGATCTGTATGATCTGTCCGAGGTGTGAAACGTTCAACCTCCGATCAGCGGTGACGCGGAGGAATGTTAGATACCACTCGGCTCGGGTGTTTCTCGGCATGTTGTCTTTGTTGTCGTTTTTGGTGGTGTTGGGGTTGGTGGTGTGGTGTTGTTGTTGTTGTCTTAAATTGGTGTTGCCATTAATGTTGTTATGTTGTTGTCGTTGCTGTCGTTGGTGAGGTTTGTATTCGTCGCTGCTGCTGTCGTTATTGTTCCCTCTCTCATGACAGTCCGTGGTCACAAGACGAGACCCCAACAATTCTGTACTGCTGGAGAATAAACCAAAACCAGGAACAAACGAACACTCTGAGGCAAACGTTACTTAGCGAACAAAATAAATACTTGTTCGACGTGTTACACACAAATTGAGCAAATCGTACACAGCAAACTAAATCAACCATGGTGAACCTCCCCCACGGCAACGTAAACGCACGTAGCAGATGTGTGCTCATGTACGTTGTTCGACTTGAAACGGGATACCGTACGTATCACCCGGGGGTGATAAGCTAGCACCCGGGGGTGATAAGCTAGCACACCCCCTCTATTAATAAGACGCATGCCAAAGCTGTTTTTCTCGACAACGGGGAGAGTGTAACCGCCGAGCGATGCATGCGTGTATGGAGATAATAACTCGACGACACATTTTTCAAAACCACCACTTTCGTTGCGTGTGCGCTCCCTAAGGCATGTTTTGGGGAAAAATCGGGCCCGAAATTCATCCTGGGGAGCGTGCTATCTTATCACACGTATGATACATACGGTAAATTGGAGCGGGACGAGGTGTTTGAACGGACCTATTTTTTGCGCCGGACCCCGTCGTGGTTTTGCATTTCGTCGTGTTAATCCAGTGCCCCAGTGTAGGCTCTCTCCCCGCCACAACCGGCTAACTTCGTTCGTCGTTCCTGCCTCGCTCGTTGGTCTACGTGCGTGCATCTCTCGTGGTCTTCTGTTGTCCTGTTTCTGTTCTCCGAAACCGAAGTACATCTCCATGTGTCCGGACGGGGCGGAGGGCACGACGTACGCGATTTTGACGACGATGACGAACGTTTCCCAGGCGGCCGCGTTTAACCTCGGGACTCACTTCACCTCTTTCTGGGATGTTAGCAACGAATCGTTCCTGTGAGGTTTTGAGGTAGTAGGAAGCGTGGCGGTGGTAGTGGTAGTGGTGGTGATGGTAGTCGATTACGCTGTTATAGGAGACCGCTGTTTGACCGCTTGACTGAACGCTTGACGGGCCGCTGTACTTGTCGTCCCTCACAAGCGGTTCTCAGTAGGATGCGGCTCGCCCTTCCTGCGACTCGCCGAAGAACCTCAAGGCGCTTTGGTGCTTTGTGCAAAGCAATGCCTACCTGGTCGGTGCAAACTCGGCTTGCTCCGTCCCGGCGTTGTAGGGGTGCGAGAGTCTATCGTCATACGACTGTGGCCATGCATGACTTGAGTACACCACTCCCCCTACTTTTCATGCAGTGCGTTACAACCAGAAGAGGCTTTTCTTCGCCCAAAAAGACGGGTCTCGCGGTGTTAGCATCTTTGGTGGCGGTGGTGTTGTTATGGGCATGGCCATGCTGGTGGTGGTGATCGTGGTTGGGGTGGTTGGGTGAGAGTGATGAGAGGAGGCGGGTGGCGGTAGTGGTGGCGGTGGTGATGGGGGTAGGGGGTGGTGTTGGTGATGATGATGGTTAGTGTTAGCGTTGGTTGGGTCGTGGTGGGTCGTGGGTGACAGTGGTTTTTGGGTCATGGTTATCCTTTTGAAAATGCGAGTCCGGTACTCCCCACATCAGCAAACCAGGCCTTCAGATATTGTTTTGTCCCTTTCCCCGCCCCGCTCACGCTCGCTCGCTCCCCGCTCCCGCCCACCCCCCTCGTCACGTCTGTCTGTGAATTGGATGTCCGACAGCGCCGGGGAGTTTTCAGGCATGTGGAAGCTGACCCTGTTGACGAGCTTGATCCAGCCGCTTCCGCTGCTGTTGATCAGGTAAACAGCGAGCGCTCGCGATAGGGTGCCAGTCGGCGTAATATGTATAGATGCCCTGTGGTGCGCACAGTATTTTTTTTTGTGAGCGATTTGCTAACGTACACAGCCGCCTAAAAATTAGGGCATGCCTGAATACCTTTTTTGAGCTGGGTGAAGACGAACATCCGCGTTGTCCGACGAAAATTGTTTTCTATTTTTTTCTAAGCCTTAGCCTTCCACCAGCGCGCACGGTTGACGACGGTTCAACGGTTACAAACAACCACCAGCGCAAAAATCCTAGCGAGAGCTACCCTATCTTTGCTTATGAGGAAAAAACAAATCGCGACTTTGGTGCCAGAAGCACAGCTCGTGGGTGGTTTGCGCTTTCCCTCCACCCTTGTAAAACATACCACTAAGTACTGTTGTTTTAGGCATGTGACATGCGATAAGTCGTTACATGTGCGGAGTTTTTATTTGAAACGTATATTTTAACCATTCTTTGACGAAGCGGGGCCAAGTACAGCCCTCGACTCGCGATAAATGCGATCCACTGTGGGCCACATCTCGCTAATTTGTTCCCCCCCGACCGCGCGAAACTGCTTTTGCTGATACATGTTCCGGCCAGGTACCTCCCTGCGAGTCAGGCACAGCAGCGAATCCACCAAGCAAGCGGTGCCAGGAATCGTTGGGGGGGTATCATCCTGTTGACTGTGTTGTTCAGCTGTCTTTTCTGGACCATTTCATTGTCCATCAGCGAGGTTTTTGACAAATAAGAGCACCCGCGCTAGGCAGCAGCAGCAGTAGCAGCAGTGCAATAGTAGTCGAGGTGTTTGGGGGCTGTCTTCAGTACCCGCTACGTGCAGCAGCAGTAGACTACTACAACAGCAGCGTGTTGGGGCTTTCTTCCGTGCCGGCTGTGCGCAGCAGCTGCGGCAGTACGGCAGCAGTCGAGGTGTTGGAGGGATTCTTCAATACCCGCTGTGTGCAGCAGCAGTAGACTACTGGTACATAGGTAGTCGTGGTGTTGGGGATTTTCTTCAGTGCCCGCGGTGTGCATGCAGAACAGGAGACCAAGTAAAAAACAAGCGGCTGATCCCAGCTACCTGGTAGGTTATTATTTGAGAATGTGGGTGCGTTCTATAATACACTTAACCCCGACTCCCTAATTCCTTGTTTTGCTGCTAATACCAGCTTGGCTTACGTACTGTTCGTTTTCTCCGTATCAGTAGGTGCTCCGTACTACTGCTGTAGAGCAGTAGTCGAGGTGTTGAGGCTCTCTTCAGTAGTACCCGCTTTGTGATCCCATGGTGGTAGTGTTTTGAGGTATTGGACAGGTACGAGTGTTGAGGCATATGTGCCCGTTTGTAGATACCCCGAGTATCCGGTATGGCGTAGGTAACTTTTTTTTTTGCTGAATGTGTTTTTCCCGGTGCTGCTGTAACATGGTGACCAAAAAGTGTTTTTAACTTGATTATAGTATAAAGGGGGGAAGTGACGGCAAACAATGACGATAACGGCATCGGACGCTGCTTGATTGGGTGATGATAGATATACACACGTGGGACAGATCATCTACAGATAGATCAGATAGATCATCTGGATCCTTAACCTATCCTTCTGAGATGATGTGCAGGATCCCGTCTTGAACAGATCCAACCCAACAAACATGCCCTAGATCATGCAGATTATATGGCTCCCACCTGGCAATGTAAGCTACGTCATGCAGATCAGGGTTCTATCTGCCCAAATATCTAGCTCATCAAATGGGAATTATCTGTATGATCTGTCCGAGGTAGTAGCCGGACTGCAACAAGCGTTACACCTATCGGACAGATCAGATATATCCCTGTTTCAACCATTTGATTTAGATATTTCGGGGCGGACAGGTCCCCAACGTACTTCGTATAAAGATCTGCATGAATCTAGGTCATATTTGTCGGGGTGGGGTGTGCATGACAACGTCCGTTGCGCAACATGTTGGCGGGGTGGGACCTATGTACGATACGCCTATTCCTTGCAAAACCATATACCGGGTATATCATAACGGCTAATAATATAGGATCTCGTAGAGGATCTACTGGTGGTGGTGATCTGTCTCATGTGTGAACGGTCGGCTGATAAGTGTACAGCAGTAGTAACCAAACCACAGCAATACCATACAACAATGCAACGAGCTGTTCGACACGATGGGCGCAGCATGATGGTACTACTGGTACTCCTGCGTACACTCGCACTATTAGCAGACGATTGCCGAGGCCGCACCTCTTTTTTTTGTGTGGGGATCTCTAAACCGCTAAGCTAGACAGAGTCGTTTGCTGCTGGAAGTTGGTGCTTCCTCTCGGGTGTCGTGCCAAATTTTGGGGCGGCCGCGTTGTTGGTGAATCGGACCGATGACCGAACCCATTTCACCGCTGATAATAGAAGGCGGGGCGGGACATGGCTGGTTGTGGGGTAGAAACAAAATTCCATCGATTGTGACGGGAAATTAGCACTGCTGTGTCTAGGCTGAACGATGAATCTCTTCGGAAATATAGTATGCGTTTTGGCGTTTACCCCAAAGGCAAAACGCCTTCTATGTTTCCGAACAGAGTGACACTTACCCGCCGGATGATAGGCGTGCATTTATCGTGTCTGCGTTTATATGAATTACTTGTGTTTTAATCTTGTGTTGGTGCGGGTGTGCTTGCTTGGGCTCAATTGGCATCTCGACGGATCAACGATTGACCCCCGCATACTTGGTATGCAGCCCGCAGGCTTGTTTACCGTGTGGCAGCCATCGCTCTACAAGTGCGGTAGCGGGGAAGGCTGCCTTCTGGCGCAATAGTTTCAATTTGACGGGGCTCTTAACCTTTTAAAACCCTGACTGAGGAAACCACTGCTGCCGTAGCCACGGCTGGTGGGTTGTTCGTATGGTAATTGTCTCTGACACGCACGAGAGATATCGTTGACAAAATACACAAGAGCAGTAGCAGCAGTAGTGGAGGATTGCACGCGTCCAGCCGCCTCCAACCTGTGACTGCTGTGTAACTGAGTATGTCTATTAATAGTGCTGTGGCGACTGAGTACACTCACCGCTCTTCTGGGCTTCCTTTGTCTTATACCTGGTAGTTTTTTTCTGGCGAACAAAAACAAATGGCGCGGGGAAGGGGGCTATGTACTGCTGCAGAGGTGCGTCGTGGTGGGGTGTATATGGTGGTCGACGCGGAGCAGGCTTCAGAGCCCGTGCCTGAACACGGAGGAAAAATAAGAAACTGGGAGAGACACTGGCCCAGGTCGGATTTCTTATTTAAGAATGGGTGATTTCCACACTAACTTCAGTGTAACCGCTCCCGAATCCCCTAATTTTCTGGGGATTCTCTGTGACGGAAGTTCCAAACCTGTCCGTCAAACTCGTCGGCGCTGCCATACGGTTTCTTCGTAGTTCCCTGGAAATGTATAGTATACAGCTGACTTTCTTGCAGGGCTGTTTCTCGTGTGAAGGCAGTACGTACTGTAGGAGGTACGTATTACGGAGGACCATAGTAAATAGGACCAAATATTGTTAGTGAAAATGGGTAAATATGTAGGTTTTTGTCTGTACCGTAGGTCCTATTTACTACATTAGCCCACCCCGTAATAGTGTATCGCCCTGTTTTTTCGTATGTGCGCGATGGGATCGAGAAGCTGTCTCGTGGGCTAATCGATTGTGCAAGAGAACATACGGTCGATCGTGATATTTTCGGCGTATGGACTACTGTCCGCCAGACGGTGCAGGATGGTGCGCACAATATTTCTACGGGAAAAAATGGTTTCGGGTGAGGTATACTCAGTCCTCTCCTCACTTTTAAGAACCTGTTTTTAGAAAGGTACTGTACCCCCTGTAGCGGGCGTGGCCCCGGATTCCTCACGAAAGGCGAGACAGACCAGCGAGTCACTCCCCCGAGTAACACCAGGCTTCTTCTGTCACACAGGGTAGGTCTACAACAGACTTTTGTCAGATGGGGGTACGTCTACACCAGGCTTTGGTCAGATAGGGTACGTCTACGCATACCCGTTAAGAACTCGCGCCTGTGGATGAGAGGGTCACTGTCGCCAACTGCTGTGTGCGCGGGTGGAAGGCATACTTTTAAAAAAAGGAGGAAACAAAAAGTCGGAGATTTTTTGGTGGGAATGTCGCAGATCTCCTTCTTCGTGCGTCTTACGTAAAGGATTTCCCCGGCTCCACCCAGCTCCAAAGTAAAAGGCGTGCCCTAAACTTTTGGCGGCCGTGAAAGTTAGTCAATTAGCAACTCGCTTTGCTCGACCTACCAGGTACCTGGTATACATTATAATTTCATTATAGTCATGACCCCAACCCACGGGTCGGGTCAGGAAGTTTTCAGAATCTCGCGGGTCGGGTTGGGTCGAGTCGGGTCAGAGGATTTTCGATTTTTCACGGGTCGGGTCGGGTCCGGTTACCGTTACCCGACCCGACCCGACCCGACCTTGACCCGCGATGGTTGACCCGACCCTTGAGCAGTCTTGCCTGTGTATCAGCAAACGTTTTTCACTTGAAATAACCAACCGTTCGGCATCGACCTACAACAATAGCACGGGCACCTTTGCTGGGCGCCTACACCCGCCAAACGCGTCCTCTCTTCTGGCCCGCCCCTTGTTCGCGTACGTAGCGTAAGACGCGGAAGAGGCAACGGAACTCCGCCCGGACCCGCGCGTCCCACCTCCCCTCCCCCACCGCCCACCGCGAGCCAGAAAATCAGACGTGCCTTTTTCTGGGGGGCGGGGAGGAAACATCGGGTTTCCCTTGCCCCTTGCCGACGCGATCATCGCGGGAGAGAAAACCGCGGCGCGTTGTTTGACGCGGACGTTGTGGTGGCCGGACGCGCCGTGCACAGCTTCGAAACGTTCTGGCCAACTCGCGTTATCTCCGCCGCGTCTTTTCTGAGAGTATTTACAGGCAACCCCCCCCCTCTCTGGTGCGCTTGACCGGCTGCCGCTGCTACTGCCGTTGTCCCAACCGCTGAACTTGCTGCCGCGGCTACCACCGCGGCTACCCCCGCTGCCGCTACCCACGCCACCCCTCGATCTCAAGCCCCCGCCCCCGAGGGTATCGCCGCAGCTGTCCACCAAGCGGTCCAAAGCTTCCGCCTGCCGGTTCACGACACCTTTCAGCTCCAACAGGATGCCCCGCTTCTCCGCCAAGAGCCTTCGTCTTCCGGTCCCGTGGGACAGAGGACTCGTTCCCCGGCCCCCCGTCGGCTTCACAGCTGCTGCAGCGCCTGCGCCTTGGGCTCTCCTCGGCAACGGCAACGATTGATCAGCCGGCAGTGGTGACTCCGCGGCAACTCGCACGCCAGCAGGGCCACCCCCCGCCTGGTTATCGCTACCACCACCACCACCCCCGCCCCTTTGGCGATGTTTTTGGCGCGTCCGATGGTTGCCTGTTGTTGTTGTGTGGTCTGCACCGGTAGGTTTGGTGGTGGTGGGCCCGACTCGCGCTCTTCGCGGCGGCCTCTGGTAGTCCTCACGCTTGTGCACGTAGTCCATGAAACGCATCTGCTAAGCGGTGCAAGTAGA
This sequence comes from Saccharina japonica, assembly GCA_008828725.1. Lineage (NCBI taxonomy): Eukaryota > Phaeophyceae > Laminariales > Laminariaceae > Saccharina > Saccharina japonica. The sequence goes on along the minus strand of MEHQ01001221.1, from coordinate 196,875 downwards.
GGGGGTGGCGCAGACGAAAAAAGTATTACACGCAGCTTGCAAGAGAAGTTTCGTCGAAACCCTCGATATCATCACAGCTGAGGAAATCTTGATCTTATTTTTTTTGTAAAAAGTATAGTCGATGGGGCCGTGGGTATAGGGGGGGCGTCCTCACTTTTTGTTTGCCTTAATAATTTGACCATTGACCACGCATCCCTTTCGAAAACGGAGCACCGTTCATACTCCTAATATAAACGCCTCCAACAGTTATTAATAGGCGCTTTCCTCCAACAGTTGGGGCGCTTTTATGTATACCATTAAAAATATTATACTAACCGGTAGTTGCTCGCTTGAGAAGCTCAACCGGTCCCAGTGACAGTCCCAGTGACAAAATACTGCCTCAGAAGGCAAACACTAACTGCAACAGCCCCTATGGTATGCTATGGGATGAGCCATGGCATAGCATGCATTTCAAGTCAGGAGCCCCAGAAAAAATATGGTTGGTACCCATCCCGCATATAGCAAGCGTCTTTTTTCTTATCACCCCAACCCCAGCAAAGGCCGCCATCGTTACCGCTGAGGTGTTTTGTTTTTTTTCGTCGAATTTTATCAGATGAGCCTCGTGGTTTCTTCAGCATTGCTGAGTGATACCGTATGATACAAACAAACGAACGGCGTCGCGTTGCCGTGCTATACTTCGTATGCGAAGTACACATTTGTGTTCCCCCTCAAAACCCGTAGTTCGTGCGATCGAAGTATCCCACGCAGCTTGCAAAGATGAGTTTCGATACAAATCCTCGATCTCACTCATATGTTTTGTAATATAACATGTGCGCCGGACGTGTTCTCTAGTTATTGAAGTAGTATAAATAGACCTGTTTTTTTTTAGTTTGTATCATATAGTTTTTTGTGAAGGTGCCAAATTGAGTCGGGGGTTTTCATGTGTCCATCCATGATGTTGGAAACATAATGAATTAACTCCAACACTCTGTACAAGATAAATATGTTTTTGTATGAGTCGAACTGGCATCAACGTTCGATGGAACCTATAACAATACGCATCCGATACCACCCAAAGTGTTCGTTTTCCCCAATCTCCTGGTGGTGTCCTCACGTGCAACCAACCAACCAACCATTTACCACCGGCACACCACACTCTACCTGTTTAGCGGAGATGAAACGCGAATCCCCTCCTCCTGCCTCCGGTAGCTCGATGAACGCGTTACACTCTGACGTCGCCCCTCCCCCTCCTCCTCCTCCCCCCCCTCTGAGCGATAACCCTACACCAGAAGCACCACCACCAACAGCAGCAGCACTAGCACCGCCTCCTCCACCCGAAACGGCGGCGGTGATAGCGCGTTTCGGACGAAGGTTAAGGCTGCTGTCGCGTTGGCTGTTACCGGAATCCTTTAGATTGCGCCCTTCGTCTTCTTCTTCCGGGAGATGGCCGGCGGTGTTGGCACTACGCAAGGCCGCTTCCACGGCATGCGCGTCTTGAATGAGGCGGGAAATTTGAGTCTGGTTTTGACGCCTTTCCGTGTCGAACCTGGCCAGAGGCGGAGGTGGGGGGGGGGGGGGGGTTGCCGGTATTAAGGATGAAAAATGTGCAGGGTGGGTGAAAATTGTTTAGCTGATGACTTGAGCTAGTGTGAAGTAATTGATCGATTGTTGTTAAGAGACCATATCCAGTGCTGTTCACGGATCGGGTCGGGTCGGATCGGACCGGGGCCGGAGTCGGCCGGGTCGGTCCGGGTCGGGTCGGACGGGTCGGGTTCGGGTCGGCGGGTCGGTTCGGGTCGGCCGGGTCGGATCGGTGGGGTCGGCGGGTGACGGGTCGGGTCGGGTCGGGTCGGGTCGGCGGGTCGGGTCGGCGGGTCGGGTCGAGGGTAACAGCGGTCGGTTCGGGTGGGATCGGGGTCAGGGTCACCCCGACCCGACCAGCGAAAAAAATGAGTTGTTGACATCTGACCCGACCCGACTCAACCCAGAACCCAACCCGTGAGACTTTGAAAACAACCTGAGCCAACCTGTGGGTCGGGATTTGATGCGTGAAAAACAATGAAAGGCTTGTGAAGCGATAGTAAAAAAACGAAGCAAAACATATTATCCATCGGGTGTTTTGTAAGGGTATGATTATGGTGTGCTATCATGCGCGTTGTATGGCCGGCTACAACGTCGCCACCACAACAAGGATTCCACAGTGCCCCCGAGGCTACACGTACGTATACTCGTATGATAGATATACCCGTCGTGGCTATATACATAATATATACTGTAGTATAATTAGTTTTGTTGGGGACAATCCCGGGCGGCTTGATTAAACGACAGGTACGTAGTGTACATCGGCTCATACACGCTATACTATGTCTGATATATTCTGTAGTAGACACTTGTTAGACGCCAGGTGCCTGGTATGATATATATGACCTGTAGTGTAGTGATAATTAACCTCTTGCATGCGCGATAAAACGAACGCAAGCAGTGCCGGGGGGGGAGAAGGGGAGACATATCTACCTGTGACCTGTGACCCCGGCTTGTTCAGAACGCTGATGAGGGTATAACACCCCAAGGGTTGAGCTGGAAAACGAAAGTAATGCACTACAAAATACTAAAAGTATATACATATATATATAGTACACATTATATATATATGGAAAGATGAGTTTCGAGGAAATCTTCGATCTCACCGCCGTTTTTTTTTTTTTTTAATTTTCACCCGAGGTATAAATATATTATAAGCTGTACTGCACATAAAATATGTTGAGAGACTTCACGAAGAAGAAACACCCGCCCGGCTATGAAACGGCATTTACCGGCATTCCCACATAATTCCAGCAATGCCATAATATGTCCTCAGTACTATCGGACACTGCAATAATCATATATAATCATATGAATAGTAGAACCGATGCCGCCCGCTCGCTTGAGGGGTCCCCAAGTGGCCACGTACTGTAAGCTATCCATCACCGACCGGATCTGAAAGTGGATCGGAAGCTAGCTGCCCAGCCCTGGAAACCCCCGGACCACCGCTGCAATCCGGGCGTGTATAATGTTTACTGTTGCTGCTGCTACCGCCGCCGCGATAGTCGTACTAAGGACATGCACTGCGATATAGGGGTACGGTACGTATGTAGCATTATCGAAGCCTTATTTGGTCTGATGGGGTTCCCCAACAAGAGGAACTACTCAGTAGGTAAGGCGTATGCCTTGTAGGGCATGCCTTTTACCGTTCATCGAATTCCTGTTTCTAACCCTACGTATAAATATAGTTCTTCCTCTTTTGCTAAATTAATGAGTCCACACTAGCTCAAGTAGTTAATTGTTTAATGTAATCTATCCCCATCCACACTATTTGCCAGGTATATGAATGTGGACCTCTCTGTATGTGTCCTTTTTTATCGAAACTAATTAATCCACACTCAACTAGCTCAAGGAATTCAATAATTAAAAATTGCATCCACCCCTACCCCTGCAATGTCAAGCTATCTTAAGGGGGGTCGCGTTTTAGCCTCTTTTGAAGCCGCGTTGCATACCGCAGATACGTAGGTATGTACATTATTGGTGTTGTGACCGACCGTACAATAAGTGGCCTTTGCACAATCAATCAGCTGTTTGATGAGGTTTTACAGCAGCAGTATGATGCAATGGAATATTGCTGTTCAGCGGGCTCTTTTCTGTTTCCTCCGTGTTTTTTTTTCTTTGTTCGGAGTGAGTGCTTATGAGTGATCAATGTTAAAGCTCTTTCATGCTTCGTACGTACACATTGTCGGATGGCAAGGGAAAACAAACAGTGAACAAAAACCTTGGAACAATACGAACGCCGAGGTTGAGCGTCCGTTTTTTATCATTTTTGTTTTGGGGGGGGGGGCATATGGAGCTCCTGCACTATAATCAGGAGAACCAAGTGACCATCCTCCGAAACAATAGGTACTATTAATATATACCATACTATATACCACATACCCCTACCACCGTATGATAGCCGACTTCTAAGAACAAAATTTGATACCGCCGAAATGGATCATTTATTTCGTCTAATTATGTACCTGGTATACACTTTCGTCTGGTCTACTTCCTTGAGTAAACGTAGCGAGCGGCGTATACGTAGCCGCCCGCGGAGCGCAGCCTTGTACCACATACCCCTACCACCTACGAACAACCGTAGCCCACTTCTCAGAACAACATTTGACACCACCGCCGAATTGATTATTTGCTTGGCCTTTTTCGACGCGCCCCGTGCGCCTAACACGCAGAGCCGAGAGGACACGGCAGTGCCACTACTATACGCACATGTCCGTAATTATAAGGACATGTATTGAGCACTATTCATGCGAAAACGGTCCTTACATATTTTCGGACAAAGAGTGGTATGCGGCTTGGTGGTCGGGGCTCCAGCCTGCATTTTGTTGTGTCATTCATGTTCTTCTTCTTCTTGCGGCCGAAAAGCGCATGGCAGATCTCTGTCCCCATCCTTATAGGCAAGGACTAATGAAAACCCTTGCCCCTTCAGACGCGCGTTCACGACGATCTCTCGATCTTCGTCCGGCTAGCTTTCCCATACGTACGACTGTGGTTGTGCTTAGGGGGGGGGTAGACGGCAATAAATCAACGCCTGCTCAACGTTGAACCCGGCAATCTCTTGCCCGGTCAGCTCCTGGGAGGCTCCAACTCCCTAAACCATTTTAATCAAATCTCTTCAGCTCATGCTTGGCTCATGTTGTCACCTTATTGTTCGTGAACGCAACCACGTATTATTTATATTATACACATTATATATACATATATACATACATGTTCATTCGCGGTGCCCGTATTATTATAATAGTTCCACGAAAACCCCCGTCGCTATACGAGTATACGTGTGCAATACCATGTACACCACGTCCAACAAGAAACACGGAACCTGGTACAGGCTGCATTTTTTTTTTTTAATGGGTGTGCGTTTTGCACTAAAGTCAGTATATCACGACTCCCGAGTTTCTTATTTTCCTGTGAATCTCAGCTTGCCTTTCTTATTTGCCCGTTTTCTTATTTCGAAGGTGTCCTGTACTGTTTAGTGTACAGTGCAGGATGCCTGCTGCTCAGAAAACGAGCGCTATATAAGAAAGTCATTGGCCGTTTTCTTACTACTACTACTACTACTACTACTACTACTACTACTACTACTACTACTACTACTACTACTACTACTACTACTACTACTACTACTACTACTACTACTACTACTACTACTACTACTACTACTACTACTACTACTACTACTACTACTACTACGATACTACTAGTGTACGTACGTGTCCTGTGCTGTACGTACGCTTACAGTGTTACAGGATGTCCACTTAGAAAACGAGCGCTATGATACATAAGAAAGCCACACGCCGATTTTTATAGAAAAATGACAAATTCGGAACCGGTTTCGTATTGTGCTGAAGATAGTGCTGAAGATAGTGCAGTACAGGCCGACATTTTCGCATCTCCAAAAAAATATCGTATTATATATACTATCCTCGTCTACTGCTGTGTAGGCGCTGTCGCCTACTCTTACTAAACGATATAATACGTACTGATGATATAATACGTACCCCCAGTCCACAGTGGTTATTTGTTTTTCGCCAATGTACTGCAACAGCGTTGCTGTGTACTCTTGCCCCCGCTGGGGTCATACTCGTAGCCTTGTATACTGTATACTTGTCTGCAGTATGTTTCTTAGAGAGGTTTTGCTCCTGCTGCATTGCTTTGTGTATTGATCAGATGCTGTCCATCGACGGATGAACGTGTCGAACGTCCGATGTCTGATGCCGAATATCGACACCAACGTACTGGTTGCACCAGTTTTTTTTTGTGTTTGTTTTTTCATCGTTGGACGTAGAGCAGCACACTACTACTAACTGTGTATATAAGCCCAACAACAATCAATGTACAAACACCTATACACATGTACAGCGAGGCAATCTTGCACACGACAGCTATGAACACGTGTTATACTTGGTATGGCAATAGCTTTGTGAGAACCTGCTGCATCTACTGTATGAGTATGTTGCAAAAAGTAGGCCCCGTGCTGAACTTTCGCATATAATCGTGCGTGTCCAGGCGTGTCGCAGCCTAACGTTCAACACGTAAGGTAACACACCCCAGCCGGGGATATAAACATACATCATACTCGTACGTACGTACGTACGTACGTACGTACGTACGTAGGGCTGTGGTGTTGTGGGATCGCGTGGTACGTATCTGACGTACAACAGTGTCCCGGGTGATATCATAGCACCATGCACGGCGGGAACCCCACACGTTAGGGGGGGTGGTAACAGAGGGGGGGTGTGATAAGCGGCAGCAGCTATGGTGATACGAGTATGACACAGCATGCATACACTCGGCAAAACGGCTTATGAACACCTCGTATATACGTACCTCTTCTGCAGGTAGGCCACGCTGAACTTGCTGGTAGCGTGTCTTAGCCTCCTTTGCCTCTCCGCCTCCTGCTTTTCGGCGAGTCGAACCACCTCTAGCAGATGCTCCGCATGCTGGCGTTTTAGCGCCGCGAGCTGGGGCGGTGCACTCTCTGATGCTAGCATTTCAAGTTAACGAAGCTCGTGGGGAACGTTCTTTCGCTGTCTGCAAAGTGCTCCTTGGTGAGACCTACATAGTCCAAACCATCAAGAAGAGCTCGAGAAAGCAAGAGGTGTACAGGCGTGCACACCGATCTGCGATCTCTCCTCCGACATGTGACAAACTGACGAAAATCCAAGGATATCGCCAATACATGCGGCGGAACACGAACAGCAACATAATGTTGACGAACAGTAACTGAATGGTTGTCGGTTTCACTTTTTTTTTTTCAAGATATCTGATATCTCATGTCTGCGATGCACCACGCTTCCATGATCGACGAGCTACGAGAGAGGGCGAGAGAGAGAAAGAAAAGGGCCGGGCCGACAGCAGTGTCGTCGGCAGGAGGTGAGGGCCTCCTTTAGCCCGTGTTTGCCGTGCTGTCTGTAGACTGCGTGCAACCTTATTACCGCCATGTGAGCAGCACCTATCCTCCCATGTTGATTATGTAAATTGTGTTGGATCCGTGTTGTGGTGTTGTGGTGTTTTGACCCAGTTTGCGCTGATGCCGCCCAAGAGCTGTCTCTACCTGGTACCTTGTAGAGTACCGACTGCTGGCATATTGACAAATTCCAGAAAGTTAATTACTCTCTTCGTTTGTGTTGCGAGCATCTACCGTGAGGTGCACCAGTTACGAGCCATTCGCGTGGTCAATTCATATTACAGCAGTACGTACTGCTGTAGTGCCATCACGAGCATCTACAGCAGTAGTTTGTAAGTCGACCCTTCGTATACTGTGGACTCGCATATAGGCGTTGTGTGTCAATCCCGTTGCTTTTATCTTGCCGCATCATGCCCACCTGCTCCTTTGATCGGAATGCTTGCTCTATCGATAACATAACAGCGGTTGCCCAGTTGCAGTACGTACTCGTGCCGTCGTATCGTTCTCTACGCGCACCCAAGTAGACGCCATCGAGGTGCCTTCTGCTACAGTACACCGCACGGTTACGTACTTACAAGCAGTATATTACCTGTGTAGCTGTGTGTGCGAGCATTGAATCCTACGAGTATATAGTCAACGGTAGGTTTGTACCAGATAAAATCTTTGTCTGCACATACAGCAGTAGAACCGAATTCTGAAATATATCATGCAGAAGCCGCCGCACCGTATAACCATGTCTATCGGGTCGATTGTACACACAGGGTTGATCAGCTACGTACGTACCGGTGATGGTGCGTACTGCTATAGTGAGAAGGAAACCAGCTACGACGTATGATATCCATACATGCCAGACCAACGGTTATCCACGCCAAGAAGTCTACTGCTGCTGCCGTAGTATGTGATGAGTGGATCGCCTCACCAAATATTAATCTTGTCACACCTCGTATACGTTAACACGTTAAGATCGCGGCACCGCAAAACACTCGGTCTACAATACGTATAATAGCAGCCGGGGTCTTGAGTGCATCATACAGTACAGTACAGGACACCTGTTAATAATAAAAAACAGGAAATATGGTCCAAGCTGGATTTCTTATTTGAGAGAGAGTGATTTCTACACTAATTTCAACATAACGACTCCATAATTTCTTACTTTCCTCTAAATCTCAGCCTGGCTTTCTTGTCAGCCTGTTTCTTACTACGACGTAGACGTCTTGCACTGCTTGTACATAGTATAAATAAACGCGAGGGCTGTATTCGCTTTTTTTTTACGCCTCAGGCAGAGATGATCGGCTCTTGCTACTTCACGATCTACGCGATATTTCACGGCAGATATGTTCCTGATCTGTATGATCTGTGTGATCTAGCTCATGTTGCCGGGTGGGAGCTGCAAAATCTGCGTGGTCTAGACCATGTTTCCAGGATTGGATCTGTACTGCAGCATATTCTGCACAACATATCATAACGGCAGGTTAGGCTCTAGGTGGTCTACAGTAGATGTAGATAATCTATCTGTAGATGATCTATCTGTAGATGATATATCTGTAGATGATCTTTATGTAGATGATCTATCTATAGATGATCTATCCGTATATGATATGTCTGTATATGATCTATCTGTCTATGATATATCTGAGATGATCTGTGTGTAGATGATCTGTCCAACGTGTGCTGCCCCCCCCCCCAGTTTTCCGACTGACTCAACGCACAGAAGAGGGTCACGTTATATATAACCCAAGGCCGTCAAGATGATGCGAAGACCCGACAATTTGTCGGTGAACGACCAAATGGAGGACCTTCGCGAACGCATGCGGCTGCTGCAGGGGGACCGAAAGGTAACGGCATGCATCATAAAGTATGCACAGCACAAGCAGTATAGGCACAAGTATGAAGTTGGACTAAGCAAGAGTGGGTTTTTTTTTTGGGGGGAGGGGTGCAGAAGACAGAGGCCGGAGCAAAGACCACGTCATGTTAAGGAGGGGGGTATTTGAGGGCGGGACGTGGGAAAACATCAAGTTATATAACCTGATGCCTGGTACTACTGCGGCATGCTGTCACGCACCAATGGTCAATCACTGTCTTCTGGTTTCGTACGTAGAGTGCTTCGGGTGTGATCTGCTTCGTAAATTTGTGTTGCTTGTTTTGTTTAGGCGTCTCTATTAATAGTATGTTTTGTAGGGCTCTAGCGTAGTGTTGTTCGAAGCATATACGTATCGTATGGAATAATTTTTCGATTTCACACAACTGAGGCAAGGCTGAGGTGTCGATTGTTTTTTATCATTATTATGTAATCACTCTCCGTTAGATAAATGCGGGTACTCTGTGGTATACATTCAGCCCGAGTCGTGTACGTATATGAAGCGAATATCCAGAAATTATATCGTATACACGAAGCGAGAAACAAGAAAAGCAACCCACCACGCTCAGGTAGCGCCTGTGTCTACAGAGAGTGGACGACGGCTAAGCAAAAATCGCGCGGCTGTCTCTGACTTGACGACATTCAGGCTAACATCGACATCTTGGAGTCGAATAAGGGGGCTAACAAGGAGGAGATACGACGCCTGCGCGCCGAAAACAAGGACGCCCGGTTGAAACTGTCGCAGCTCGTAAGAGGGGGTGAACATGGCGACGAGGTAAGCGACATTTCACAGATCAGATTAAATCAGATCAGATTAGATCAGATCAGATCCCCAGTTCATACATCGGACAGATCAGATATATCCCCAATTCATGTGTCGGACAGATCAGTTAGATCAGATCCCCAGTTCACACATCGGAGATATCAGATCCCCAGTTCACATATCAGATCAGATCGCCAGTTCGCCGATCAGATCAGATCAGATCCCCATGTCACATAGCGGACAGATCAGACCCCTACGTAGTTCTCACATCAGATATATCAGATCCTCAGTTATTACATCAGACAGATCAGATTCCCAGTGCACACATCGAACAGATCAGATCCCCAGTTCACACATCAGACATGAGTACCCCCCACACCCCTCCCCGCCCCCGCTCCCCTCACGGAACGCCTATTTGTCCTTGCCTGTTTGCAGCTGGCGGAACTCGACACCGCACAGAGGGAAGTACATCGGTTGCGAAAAACCTACAACGATTACAGAAGCCGGTAAGGGTCACGAGAGAAAGGGCAACACGGAGTTGACGTACCTGGTACGTAAGACGTAGGTGCCCAACGGAGTCATTAGTAGATTAATGTAGCCTACGAGGCGAGTCGACGAGGACAGAAAGGGCTGAAGTCTTCTTGCGATGAAAAAAATGCAAGGCGCAAGGCACGGGGGGGGGGGGGGGGGGGGGGAGGGGGAGGCCTGGTATGTGACCCCGGATCTGAATTACGACTATTGTAGGAAGGAGAGAGAAAATAAGGCCGGAGACAATACGTAGACGGGAACAAGAAAAAATAAAAATGCAACAGGGAGGAAGCTACAGTTGTAACAGACCACTGTGCGTAGCAGACCACCGTACGTAGTCCGACAGGTGTCCTTGGTTTCCCTGGGTGTTTTCTCCACATTTCTGTAGCTGTTTCATGAGTTGACCGATTCCAAAGCCTTATCTACGCTGCACATCGGCGGATGGTACACGATAAATGGCATGATACACGACAACAAAATTGATAAACGTTGTGTTTCCCTTGGTTTTATCTCCCCTTCTCTCTGTCGCTGTCTGCGAGTTGACCGACGCCAAAGGTTGTGCTGCACATTGTACGACGCCAAACACGACAACCACGAACAAGTATGAGATTACCTTATCACCCGGGGGTGACAAGATAACACCCCCCCCCCCCCCTTGGGGTGAATTTTCGGAGCCGATTGTCTTCAAAGCCAGGGGGAGCGCACACCACCAAAGCGGTCGCTTAAGGAAATATCTCATCGAGGCCTTAGATCTTTCCATAGACGTTTCTACTCTTTCGTTTGGCAATTGTCGAGGAAATCAGCTTGTATATTCGCCCTATTAATAGAGGGGGTGTGTCATCTTATCGCACGTGTGATACACATACGGTAGGAATTCATGACGTTGCACTGACAGCAAAGTTGGCCTCTCGTGCTCGAGCGTTTCAGGTCGTCCGCTTGCCGGAAAGGACTGCAGCAACTCAAGGACGAGGTTAAAGACCTCGAGCTGGAATCACGGCAGGCAAGGTTTGGGTATTTTCGGTAAACAGTAACTTTGCCAACCCATAAAACCCTGGCCGACTGTTTGGTAAATTTCTCGGGAATTTTATACTCCACGAGGGGTTAGTGTGGTGTTTCAACCGTTTTGCTGTCGAAGCTGGGCCAAACCGTAAACGCTAATGTTTGAATAACCAAGGTTTTCTTACCCGCTTCGTTAGAAGCACTTGCTGCTAGCCATGCTCCGTCTCGGAAGGGATGCGGGGTTCAATGGTCAAATGACCATGGCAAGCAACAAATGAGTAAGCCCCCTCCCCCCCCCCCCCTCCTGCTGGAGGATGCAGTGCGCCCTTCATGCGACTCGCCCACTACCTGACGGCGCCGCGCTTGGTACATACAATGTCTCCCTGGTCGGTGCAAGTCCGATGTACTACGTAGTGTTGTAGGGGTGCGAGAGTCTATGGTCATACGACTACGGCCATGCATGACACAAGTACACCCCCCCTCATGCTTTCTCTCACGGTATGGATGAAAACGACGCGTAATATCCCACCCCCCCCCCGATACCTGCTCTTCAGCCGAATCGGGAGGACTCTCCCCTGACGCGGAAGATTCGGATGCTGGAGAACCGCCTGGATAAGGCGATGATTAAGTACAACGAGGCGCAGAGCATCCGCAAGACCTACGAGCAAATTGTGAAGCGACTAAAGGTTGGTAATGGTTGTCGTCGTACTTGTTAACCTGCTGAAGTTTTCGGGGTTTTCCTGCATTTACCCTTCATGGGCAAGGATGCCATATGAATGGTGCGAGAGGAGCTACGTAGACTGGCAGGAAAGGCGTACGTTTTGGGATTCCCTGGGTGGTTTTGTTGTTGTTTCTGTATTTTTTTTCGCCTTTTGTTTTAAGTGGGCGAAATTAAAAAGTTGAGCTACAACATTGATTATTGGATGGCATTTTTTTTAAATATGGTGTCGGTGATATCAACCTTTTACTTAGCACGGTGAGCAGCCCAGCGGTACGGGTAGGACCGTGTTGCGACGGTGCCGCACGAAGCCTTGCACTCTAAAATTCGGGCACCCATCACCCCCCCCCAATAACGCAACTGCCGTTTCTGTAACCGTCATTTTCGTTTCGTCGTTTTTTTCCACCTCTCAAGTGCGACGAGGGATAAAAAATTGTGTAGTACATCGGTTGCTGGATGGCCAAAGTGACCGCAGCAACAACAACAATTGTGTCAAGTCATCTGGCAAAGGGCAGCATGATCTTCAAAGTCGATCACTTATCAAAACAAGCACCCCTCGGAAGAAGAAGAAATCATAATAAAACCCAAGGATAACCAAAATGTCTTAACTGGCCAGGTTCGGGGCTATCCTGTTTTCCCTTAGTGTGTTGAATTATATGATGTGAACAGTACGACAGAGAGGGACTGCTGGAATAGATTTTGCAAAGGAGAAAACTTAAATACAGGCTTGCTTGGCGGATCGAACGCTTGCGGCTGAGGTCGTCGGTTTTGGCGACGTGGCGTACTACCGGGGAACGGTATATAATATGGTGCAAACCAATCATGTGGTCGCTGCCGGCGAGATAACAGAAAATCGTACCGCTCTGATCCTATATATTTGCCCCTTTTGTACATTCACATTGAATCTAAGTGTTCCTTATATTTAGGGTCAGGGCGGTACGACGTATATATGCCGTGCGGCATCAGGTGCTTGCATTCAACTGCGAACCTCACGTGATACTCGGAAGCAGGCAACTTGAGGTACCAGTCAGTCAATAGTGCTGACGGCGCTATACATAGTTCGTCCGTTTCGGCATAGTGAGGAGTAGCTCGCGCGGCATACCACCGAATAATATACCCGAGATAGTGCTGACGCGGGCAAGCTCGAATGTTTGCTTGTACGTCTCCACCTGTCGGCTGTTTTCGAAGTTGATGTTGGGCTACGATACATGGCATAACTTTGATATCTGAAGGGATTATATTGCAGATGACGGGCTACTGTTGAAGTTCTCGAAAAGCAAGCACTGAGGGCGCTGTTGTGGGGCCTCCCCTAGCGTTTCTACGTATTGTGGCTCATGGGAGGTTTCACATTTTATTCCTAGGAGGCGTTCCCCTTTAACTCTCGGCAACACATTATTCTGTTGTGTTGTTATTTCGTTCATTAGTGTGTGAAGTTGATTCATCGGGGAAGTCAAGGCACTGCCACTGACCGCGATGTCAAACATTAGCCTTGCACGAATATCGATAGAAACGCCAACCCCAACACCAACACCAGCCCCAACACCAGCACCAACACCAGCACCAGAACCAACACCAACACCAACACCAACACCAACACCAACACCAACACTAAGATCAACACCAATACCAACACCAACACCAACGCCAACACCAACACCAACACTAACACCAACACCAACACCAACACCACCACCAACACCAACACCAACACCAACACCAACACCAACACCCACCCCTAACCCGAACTCTAGCGCTAACCCTAGCACGAATCAACACCCCGACCTTACCGTGATTCTAACGCGAGCCCTAACCCGAACCTTAAACCGACTCCTAACCCGAATCTTAAATCTAACCCTGGCCCGAACCTGAACCCGAATCCTAACACGAACGCGCGCAGGAGGAGCGGGTGGGCTTCGACAACCAACTGGGCGCTGTCGAACGTACCCTGCAGGCGAAGATCAAGGACTACGAAGAGCTGCTGCTGCTGTCCGGCGACGCCAACCACGCCCGAGAGGTACCACCACACTACTACACCATCACACTACCACACTTACCACACTATCATCGCACTATCGCACTATCGCACTATCACACTATCACACTATCGCACTATCGCACTATCACACTATCACACTATCGCACTATCGCACTATCACACTAATATCACACTGTTAATATCACACTGTTAATATCCTACTATCACATTAATATCACACTACCATACTATCACACTATCACACTATCACACATCACATTATCGCTCTATCACATGAATATCACACTATTAGTATACCACTATCACACTATCACACTATCACACTACCGCACTAACTGACACACTCGCGACTCGACGAGGGAAGTAAAGGTTTGAAGTATTTCCGCGATACAAAGTCAAGGCCCGAACCGTAGCGGGAAGGAAGAGGCAGAAGCGCTTACTTTGTGACCCCGGATCTGAGCTACGTTCAGGGGGGAGAGACAAAGGAAGGGCGAAGCTAATAAATGGGATGGAAAAGAAAAGAAAAGAACTCTCAAACTATCAATACTATCGCACTAATAGCACACTATGATACTTGTACTGTAGGGCATTGTAGGGCCTACTTCATGGAGTTACACATATAAACTATACATGGAAATTCGTGTTTTGGGGGGAAATTGGCCAGGGTGTAGTTCCGGCACTGTCAGAGAGGTATTTTATCACACTATTATCATACTGGACAATGGGGAAACACCTGTCTGCGTGCTGCACGCTATATACGCATAATAGCCACGCCGCGCGTCTGTTTTGAGCCTTTGCCTGCGGATACCGAAAACTACACTGGAATCGTTAGCGCCGCGCCCCACTGTACCTGTTGAAAGCTCGTATATACAATAACAACAATATCGCATCACACGAGTGATACTAATAGTATAGTATTAGCATACTTTACTTATACATCGTATTAATAGTAAGATAGCATACCCCCTCGGATTTCGACGCATTTTGGAAGCATGTTTTTCTATCGACAATGGGGAAGGTGGAAACGCCAAAGCCATGCTTTTTGTTGCAGGTGCCTCTCATGCTTTGGAGAACGTCGGCTCCGAATTTCTTCTCAGGGGGTACGTTACCTCATCACTGGTGTTTTCTTCGATTCGTCCAGTAGAGCCTCGCCGTCATAGTCACATTTCTAGGCTGACCGCACCACTGACGCGCGATCGACTTGGATCGAGGTGCCTTGATGGCTCCATGTAACCGATGTTAGATATGGATACCCTACTGCAGCGGTAGTCAGTACCTGGTGTGTTATTCTACCTACTAGCATCAGCATCTGGGATCGCCGGAGCGTCAGCAATCTGGGGTCGCCGGAGCATCGGCATCTGGGATCAACGGAGCATCTGCATCTGAAATCAACGGAGCATCATCAGCATCTGAGATCGCCCAAGCGTCAGCATCTGGGATCGCCGGGGCATCGTCGCCTGAGGTCGCCGGAGCTGGGATCACCGGAGCATCACCGCTTCGGGTCGCCAGAACATCATTCATCGGGTCGCCATATTCCTAGCACTGGTAGTGGACTGTCTCCGTATTTCGGCACCACACACCCTGTCACCCAACACCCTCTGTCTGCACAAATAAGGCGCCAATCGCTCACATTCCACCACAACTTCGCCCCCATCAGCTTCTTCTCGTGTATCGGAAATCAACAGGTGGCCCAATCAGAATCGACAAAGCACCGGTAGACTCATTTTCTCGATAGTTCAGCACTTACGACATGCCCTGCATATAACCCCAACACTACTGCTGTTAAATGACATTTTTCCGCACAACGAGCTGTACGTGTCCGCACAAAAGAAAAAACGGCAATCGCGTGTCGTCTCGGTATACTCCATCACATTTCCGCCTGAATCAGGATATTTGAAAAGAAAAACAGCTGTGAGATCGGTGAGATCGAGATTTCTTCTCGAAACTTCTATTTTCAAGCTGTTTGTGCGATAAAATTAATAGTGATGATACTTCGACCATATCATATCACACGTACTACGGGGTGTGTAGGTTGTAGAGTTGGTCTACAACATCCCACCATTGCCATGTGCCGGAATGCCTTCAACAGGTGGCCCAATCAGAATCGGACCGCATACGGGCCAGTTACGAGGAGGAAAGGAGGAGAAGAGAGGCAGAGCTTCGAGAACGGCACCAGGTCGTGCAGCTGAGAAAGCAGCTCAAAGCCCAGTCTGACAGGTGGCCGCGCGATTTTCGTCTCTACGTATGAGGCCGTCTTAGCCTGCCAGATGCAAAATTCTGTACATACCTGGTACCTCTCGTACCTCGTGCCTATTTTAACTACCGTTATAGCACCCTTTACGAAAAAAAACTAAAACATATGTTACCGTTTCTCTGTGGTCGTTCTGCAAGTCGGTGCATCTTTTCTTTAATGAACATCACCACATCTCCATGCAACATCTCCATGAAAACAAACCACCTTGAAGAAACGGTCGAATTCCTAGCTATAATATATAGCACTGATTCCGTACTGTAGCCGTTTCTTTCGATAAAAATAGCCACACGTAAACTTGTCTCGGAATTCACCTGCTATGATACCCGTTCCGTTTCAATGCTGCAGGCGTGCGAATATGAAGGCGGGGATAATGGCAATGGAAAACGAGGCGGGGGAAACTGGAGAGCAGGGCCTTAAGAAGGCAAGTCAGTTTTTTTGTTGTTAACCCCTTAAGAACTGGTCCCACGAATTAAGGGACAGACTACTTGGAACTAGTGTGGGACGTTTTTTTCAGTTCTGAATGGGTTAACTGTGTGCCGAAATATAGGGGGTGACCACATACTTAGAATGTTTCTTACGGTTGCGAAAAAAAATCAGCTGAAAAATAATCGCCTTATCCGCTTTTAAAAACGTGCACCCTCGTTTTATGGGGAGAAACCACTTGGAATTACGTAGTGCGTGACAGTTTTTCGCAGTAGTAGCAGAATGCCTTACTTTTGGTTGTGGA
The DNA here is from genome assembly GCA_008828725.1 of Saccharina japonica. Taxonomy (NCBI): domain Eukaryota; class Phaeophyceae; order Laminariales; family Laminariaceae; genus Saccharina; species Saccharina japonica. The sequence goes on along the minus strand of MEHQ01001221.1, from coordinate 180,062 downwards.
TGCGGCGAGGGTTATACTGCGTTTTTTGTTTGAGGGGTTTCGTAGAGGCAAGGCGTTGTTTGTCCAGTCTTTGATTTCAGGGGTGAACCTGATTTAAAAAAATGTTCAACGCGATATACAGCTTTCCTTGCCACGTACGTGACTACAGTAGGTGGACGCGGCCTATACCTAACACCGGCAGGTTGTAAGTTTTGGGCGTAGACGAACGTGGGATTAGAGGAGGAGGGCGGATAAAGAGCAATACGTGGAGTAGGAGGTTGATGTTAAGCCAGAAGCAGGCATCGAGAGGAGCTATTAGTAGGCTACTGTAGTCTAACAGTCTACTGTAGGCTGATAGGCTGCTGTAGGCCAATAGGCTCTGGAGAAGGAGGTTGATGTTAAGCCAGAAGCAGGCATCGAGAGGAGCTATGCATAGGCTACTGTAGTCTACTAGGCTACTGTACCCAGTAGGCTACTGTACCCAATAGGCTACTGTTGTAGTCTACTACTGCTGCAGGCTTGGTTGCGTGGATTCCCTGCTGGGTTTTCTTGTCCGTTCTGTAGATGTTTACGAGTGATCGGAAATCGAGGTTATGCTGCACATGCATGCTCGAACGCCGAAAACGAAAGGCATTTTTTTTTCGGGAAATGTTTATGGGTGGTCAAAGCTGAAGCTGATGCTGCCTGCGCATGATCGGATGGCAAAGCATATGACGACGGACGCGTGCTACGATAGAGGTAAAGGTATACCTTTTTTTGGCTGAAATGGGCTCCTTACCTTAACCCCAAATCGTCGGAATTTGACCATTTTTGTGTTGCGACATTTTTCAGTGTATACTTACAGGCCATGGGATTTTTCATCGGGTATATATAGCATTTTTATTTTCCTCCAAAGGCAGGTGGCTTACTTTTACTTACTGTTAGTATAGAGCACCTCAAGAAGTAAGGAGCCTCAGAAAAAACATGGTTGATGCACCTCTGCCGTAGCATGCGTCAGTGCGTCAGCATAAAAATCTCGGGGAATACTTAGGAGTGGCCAACGTTGAGGCTCACGGTGCACACACCATACATACATACAGTACAGGACACCTAATAAGAAACAGGCTATTAAGAAAGCCAGGCTGGTATTTAAAGGAAAATAATAAATTCGGGGCTCGTTATCTTGAAATTAGTGTAGAAAGCACCCTCCTTTAAATAAGAAATCGAGCCTGGGCCAGATTTCCTGTTTCTTATTAGGTGTCCTGTACTGTACATGCCCGGTTTGCGAACATGATAATAACGTGACCCCTTTCGCGGGAAAACATGTCGAAACCAAATGACGACTACGGCATCTACCTGCTAGGTTAAGAGACGACGATGCTTTTTATTTCGGACCCCAATTTAAGGGGATACGAAAACCTTCTAAGGCTGATAAGAGCGAAAAGTCTCACTGTTGGGAGGGCGCTTGAAGAAAATTCGATTAAGAAATCGCGCTCAGCGGCCCCTACCGCTCCGGGCTGAAATATAAGAACCGTTTAGACACTAACATGAACAACAATCGGTCCTTATACATGTCCGTCCAGAGTGGTATATAGTAGCCCATGCTAAACCCTTTAGAACTGCACTGTCTAGAAATACATATTGCAGTCTAATTCCCAAGTGTTTTGTCCCCACATCGGAACTGCAGTCCTAAATGGGTTAAGGTTGTGCCAGGATGGTGTCACAGTGATATTCTAAGCTTTGTTTATCACATAACGAGTATGTACGTAGGCGTTTTTTGTTAGCGGGCCCATACTGCACGACACGGGTGCAGGTCCCAAAAAAAGTTAGTATATACCGGTACGTATTCCAATAGACTCGCCTTGGGAACTCTAGCGAGGCGCCATTGATGCCAGCGTGCCGCCCCAAGCACACCTACCGCCTGCCATACCCAAACTTATAATCGTGATGAACCGTTTTAAGGATGGACGAAACGAGCGATGGTGCAGGCAGGACCCGTGCACGTTCTTGATGGTGTCTGTCCACCCCGGCTATTTGTAGCAGCCCGTTTTGTTTTTTGCGAATTATAGGAGCATGCATGTATGTGTGGTGGCTCTTCGTTGGCGTTATCCTGTCTTCACCAGCACGTCGTGTATTGTAACATGTTATCATACTCGTAGAAGTCACACGTACTGTACAATTTGTACCGGTCCTCTCATCAGAAAGAGCCCCGCAAAAACACCCAGCCTGAGATTTTCGGAACAAATGAAATATACTACGTAGTATAAAAAACGAAATCGGGACCGGTTTTCACTAAAGCTACTAATTCGGAGGACGATAATAAATAGTACCAAATATTGTTAGTAAAAATATGTAATAAATATAAAATATATAGGTTTTTGTGTCTACCGTAGGTCCTATTTACTATGGTCCTTGCCCGTATTACTGCTGTAGATGTGGAATACACCAATTTATCACATAAAACATCTTGCCCGGGTCGGTGTCCCGGTTTTTTTATTCAAGAGCCGGTAAGACACTGGTAAAGCCTATAGCTCGTGTCATGGTATATGTATATATATATGTGTATCCCCTGTTCCCCTCTATTGTTGTACAGGCGTTACTACAGCAGTATTTGTTCTTCCTCTTGGAGGAGGGCATGCGTGCCCTCTCTCTCTCAGAAACGCCTGGAGAGGCCAGCAATAACTATTATGATGTCAACGTGTTGTGGCTCGCCCGCGATTGTCCTGTTATCACGACACATACCATATCATACGAAAGCCCGGAAACAAATCGTGCGAGTATATATATATAGGGCAGACGACGGCCGAATCAGAGGGGGCGCACATTTTCAACGTCAATTACTTGCCAATACGTAATGCGCGACTCCATTGAGAAAAAGGGAAGAATCTGAACCAAAAGGAAAAAGAAAAAAACAAAGCACGTCTTGTTTCTGGAGATTTTTTCATGGGTGATCGGAATTTGCAGCTGATACTGCACAGCAGAATTGGACGGCAAACATAACAACTACGATGAATTAAGGGAAACAGAAGAAAAAAAACAAGAAGAAAGAAACGCCTTCGGGTCTTCGGGCCTTTATAGATACACTAAAAATAGCACTCGGGAAAAGGAATATAGGCCCTCCCTCTGATTGGCCAGGATGAATAGCAAAATTGCCAGACGCACTACAGTTATTTACAGCCACGGTTGTTCCGCCCCCCATCACCGTTCATGTTTAGGTCATAATTCGGCGGGGGCGGGCCTTAAGGTGCAGGATTTTAGAGTAGCCCTCCTTGCCCTATTGGTGGCGGGCACTTCGTCCGTGGCGGTTGCTAGCATTTCACAACTCGGACAGATGATTCATGATCTAGTAGTTTCAAGGCAGACATATTCCTGCATCTGCGTGATCTGTATGATCTGTATGATCTGTATGATCTAGCTCGTGTTGCCGGGTGGGAGCCGTATAGTCTGTTTTACCTGCTGTAGGTTGGAGCTGTACTGTACAGATCCTGCACAACATTTCATAACGGTAAGTCAGAGTACATATGATCTACTGTAGATCGTGATCTATCTGTCTGATGGTCTAGATCATGTCCAATGATCTAGATCATGATCTATCTGTCCGAGTTGTGGAGTGTTAGCAACCACCACGGACGAAGTGCCCGCCATCAATAGGGCAAGGAGGGCTATTCTAAAATCCTGCACCTTAAGGCCCGCCCCCGCCGAATTATGACCTTAACGAGCAGAATGCTGACCGCGGACTGCATGTTCGAAGTTTAGCTACAAAAAACCGACCCGTTCTCCTCTCCGAATGATGAATATGACGATTTTTATTGTGTCTTGCCATTCGACAATGGTTGGAGTGTAGCATGATGAGCTTCAACATTGATCACTCAGAAGCACTTCCCCGAAATAAGAAAGCCACGGGAACAAAAGGAGCCCTATATACTATGCACATAACTCTTCCGTAGCTCCCTTCTGACCCTATACCTAATTCCGGCTTGAGTTCTTATCTACGACCTGGTGTACAGTAGTATGCATTTTCTGTCCTTAGTCCTTCCCTCTCACTTCGTATGTGCTCTTTAATTTGTCTGTCTTCCAAATGTTGATGGTTGTGTTAAATGATATGTATGACATGACAGGCTGCTGCAGCCCACGCGACGACCACGGCCAGGATGGTGATGGACCGCATCAGCCACAAGACCAAGATAGACGTCTTCGAAAACGCGTTCCGGAAGATAAAACAGGTGTGTGTGTCTTGGGTGTGTCTTGGGTGTATACATGCAAGCACAATTCGACGAAAGTTGACGAGGGAAGAAAGTGCTGAAATATTCTCGCGATAAAAATGCAAGGCAAGAAACCGTAGTGGGGGAGGAGGAAGAAGAGCCTACTTTTGTGACCCCGGATCTGAGTTACGACTAGGAAGGAGAGAGAAAGGAAGGGCGAAGATAATAAATGGGATGGACAAAAATACAAAAAACAAAAAACATGGTGGGTGGGGCGCCGAACACGTTGTTATTCGTTCGTCTACTTGGAGTACCTGTTAGTTAAACGAAGGGAAAATGTACCTGGTACATACGAGTAGCATGCTCGTTGGAATTGCTTTTGGGGTTTTCTCGTTCTTACTGCTGTAGTTAGTTGGGCTATGCGTTATCGAGGTTTGAGCCGGATGTTTGTCGGAAAGCGTTAATCTTCATGCTCGCAAGAATACTTTTTTTTTCGTGCAGAATTTTGTCGCCTAATTTTCCGTCAACCCATAAAATATGGCTTTGTACCGAGATGTTTCTACGAGCGCGCTGCCGCTGCATACCGTACTGGCTGCAGTCTTCCTACTTCCTACGTATTCATTTCTAAACACTAACTTGCGAGATGACCGGTAGGTCTTACACTCTGGTTGAGGGTGAGGGTCATGGTTAGGACTACTATAAAAATAGGGGTTGGGTTGGGGCTATTCCCCGTACCTCGATCCCACCAGGGAGTGCTTCCTAGCCAGCAAAAATACGCAATACAAGCACGTGAACAACCAACCCTCCTACAAATCTGCGGTGTCGGATTGTAAGACCCCCGATAAAATTGCGGTGTACTGCAGTTTTGCTGCGGAGGCGAATTACTTGGAATTCGAATGCTATACGTACCTGGTGCTATTTTTTGTAGTGAAATCCCTTTTACAAACTGGACCGCAACCGAACCCTCGCTTTTGGGGACAAATACATCCGTACCAATTCGTATATGCTTAAATAAAAGGACGGTTTGTGTATCAATGTTTAGTCCAAACGTGTCTTATATTGAGGGCCAGAGTGGTAGGAATTAATGAATTCTACTTAAATACAAGGACCGTTTGCGTAGTAATGTTTAGTCCGAACGTGTCTTATGTTGAGGGCCAGAGTGGTAGGAATTAATGAAAAATACTTAAATACAAGGACCGTTTGCGTAGTAATGTTTAGTCCAAACGTGTCTTATATTGAGGGTCAGAGTGGTAGGAATTAATGAATTGCACTTTAATACAAGGACCGGTTGTGGATCAATGTTTACTCCAAGCGTGTCTTATATTGAGGGCCAGAGTGGTAGGAATTAGTGAATTCTACTTAAATACAAGGACCGTTTGCGTAGTAATGTTTAGTCCAAACGTGTCTTATGTTGAGGGCCAGAGTGGTATATAAGAATTAATCAATTATACTTATAATACAAGGACCGTTTATGTAGTAATGTTTACTCCAAGCGTGTCTTATGTTATTTTCTATTTTTTAATGTAAAAAAAAAACAGCTGTGAGATCGAGGATATCGTCGATACTCATATTTGCTAGCTGGGTGCGATACTTTGATCGCGCGTGCTTACGGGTTTTATATGTCATCATGCAGGATGTACATCCCGTATGAGGAGAACACAAGTATGTGGAGGGCCAAAGTAGTAGGAATTAATGGATTAACTCGTAGACCTGGGCGATCTTCGCTGAACAAAACTGGCGCATATCCCCTCGAAAACATTCCTGACGCTAGGGTACTGAAAAGCGCATATTATTAATACCTGGTACTGTACATATTTTCGGTCTGCAGCGGTACAGTAGCCGTTTTCACGATTAATAGTCATATTTAACTACTCGTACGACGTACTGCTGTGCCTGTGCTTTAGGTGTTCAATAGCAGCCCACGGCAGAATTGCTTGCTCACAGCTGCCCGCGGGCACGCAACATTTAACGGATTTTTTTGTTTTGTTGTTGTGTTTTTTGTGTTTCTTTCGGGGGTCAGTAGCTTACGCGTTGAGCACACGACATTGGGGAGGGCGGTAAACTGGTGATATGAAAGCATTATTTGGTTCGCACCCGAGGTAAGGTTACGTTACGATTATTGAAGCGGACGGCTATCAACGGGTACGGGATAACTGTTTTTTTTTTTTTTGTAGTGAGAGTGGCGTGTGCTACTTATTGCGTTCAGTTAAATAACTATGCGGATTTTTGGCATCATTCATTAAACACAAGCAAAAATGTGGAAAGTTCTCTTTTCCATCCTTCGTCACCTACATATTTTTTCGAACACATCGCTTTACGATTGATTATAGGCTTTGCCTGTGGTCCGAAAAAAAAAACACACACGATGTATACACGTTTGCTGTCAAAAGTTACAAACTACTAGACATATCACGACCGGACTCGTACGGCCTCGTACGGAGTACGGCCTACAGCCCACGGCTTACATTCAGCTTTAGATTATTACCAGGTATTCCATTTGCCATCTGACAACTCGTCTCCCTCTTGTGTCAAAAACAATGAATCACCACTCGTACAGTAGCCCAAATCATTGTTTAAGCAATAATAAATTTAATTAATCCCTACCCCTACTATTGTCAGTATTAGTATTATGGTGTTTTGCCATCCGACAAAGTGTAGCATGATGAGACCTTCAACGCTGGTCACTCATTTTATGTACAGACCCGGTCGTGCTATAAGTTAAACTACATTTCACGACCCCCTCTATCGGTTTGTTTTGCTCATTTTCTTCCCCTCGTCTTGTTGTTTCTTGAAAGGCTACGGGCGTGTCGGACGTGAACGAGGTTATCCAGAAGATGGTTAGCCAGGAGAGCACGGCGGAAAGCCTCATGCTACTCACCAAGGAAAACCAGGTGCGATAAACCGTATTACAGGGTGGGCTAATGTAGTAAGTAATACTATTAATAGTATATGATCAGAACCCACGATGGACCCAAAAAACAGGTATACCCCTATGTTTACACATCGTATTTGGTTATAATTGCTATTAGTACTATGTTCTCCCGTAACGGTCGATGTACGTCACTAACGTAAATTTCGTACGAGTAGCTCCTTTGGGGCTTGAGAGGGATCATGTGTCCAAATTACTGAAATTTTCCAGGCACATTAGGTTAGTCGATGTAGGTAAACTATGCAAGGTATAATCCTTGCGGACATCACCAGAGGGAGAACGTGTAAAAACACTGAATGACTTAGTTATAGTTTTATAGTACACCATGGTCCACACGAAGGAAGCAGTCCGGGGGGCTGATGAGGTAATACATGTATCCCAAGTTCAGCGCAGGGAGATAGATGTACGACACGACACGACACGACACTCGGACAGCATACCGATACTTTTGTGTTGCCGCACGCTCGTTTGTTCTGACAGCCTTAATCTAGCCCTCATAGTGGTAGTCGTAAATCATGTGCCTCGTAAGTGAAATCCTATTAATGTCTTGAACTATTAATAGTATTGACTAAATGATATAAAATGGCGTTGTATCGTAGGCTTTAGTGGATGTGCCAAACGGGGACCGGGTGACACAACTTCCAAGTTGTTCTTACTATAATTCCAAGTGATGTGTCCCCAAAACGAGAGTGCGCTGATAAAAAGAGTTTGCCCGTTTAGGCATGCGGCTTATTAGGAGACTGCAGTCCCGTTGTGGAGACAAACCACTTGGAATAAGAGTCTGATTTAGGTGCATACACAGTGCACTATTAATAGTAAAAGGGTTAATGCTTGTATGTGCTGTATGTGCTGTGTGGCTGCTGGCCGGTAGTAAAATGGTTAACCCATTTAGAGCTGCAGTCCCGCTGTGGAGACAAAACACTTGGAATTAGACTCCGATGTAGGCACATGTACAGTGCACTACTATCAACGAAAGGGTTATCATAACAAGTCTACTCTTGCCGTTTTTTAGATCACTATTGTACACGGGTCACAAAAAAAAAACAGTGAACGTAAAATTTGCCCTCCTTCTTCGGTTACCTTTTGGGGGCTTTCTTGTTCCTCTTGGATGTGAGGGGTCGCGTTTTGAGACGAACATAGTTTTTCGGCGGGAAATCTCGCGCCATTCGGTCGGATCATCGCATGTGGTATTCCGTCGGTAATCGCGGCTGAAACTGTATGTATAGGGAACTAACACCTGAGAGTCCCTCGAAAAGCTGAACATGTAGGTATGGTAACACGTGTTGTTATGTCACAACTTGGTAAAACCACCCGCACACACACCCGCAGGGAGTTTTTTAGGTGGGAATCGAGGAGCGGCTGACTAACAAAAGAGTTTTACCGCCTAAATACCAACACCCGCGCTGACGATTGAGGCGAAATATCGAGCAGCTGACTACATCTGTAAATGAGTTAACCTTTTGCCTCGAAATAATACACACGTTTTTTATATCATAGTGCCGCAGAAAAACCGCTTACCCACACCCGCACCGATGTCATACGTAGGCGAAAATCGCGCAGCTGACAGATAATTGAGTTTTGCTTCGAAAAACAAACGGTTCATGTTTTTTTGTCACATCTCGGCAAAACAAACGCCCACACCCGCACCGATGTTTGATGATGTAGGCGAAAATCGAGCAGCTGAACAAGGTGAAATCGTCGCTCAAAGCGGCCGTGGAGGAGGTGAAGTACTCCGGACCTGGCGAGGGGCACCGACGAAAGGTGAAAAACAATCCCGCCAAACAAGAGACGACAACCGGGGAGGATTTTGATTGTGCCCTCTGTAGCGGCGTTATGGCATGTCTGAGGTGTTGTGAAGCTTAATTATAGCCTCTACAAGTATGTAACACCCAACTTTCTGGAGACAAACCACTTGGAAATAGGGTGAGGTTATTTTGCAGGGATCGACTCTTTTGAGACTGTAAAAATCCTCCTACTCTATTTTCAAGTCGTTTGCCCCCCCAAAAACGCGGATGAAGTTGTACATGGATTTACTCAGCTTATCTCGGTAGTTCAGCTCAGTGAAAACCTTCATGGGATGTTGAATTCTGAAGCTAAGCTACCCCACCGCGGTAACGAGCACGGCAGTGAAGGGGTGACGACTTTTCCACGCAGCAAAAGTGGTTCTCGCCCAAACCGGGTGATAGAAACATGCGTCCCGCGCTTCTGCGGTGTGGCTGCGCCCGTACTGCTGCCGCTCTTTCTTGTCTTTCGACCCAAGACTCACCGTTATTGCGAGGATTGTACGTAGGAGTTCAATATGCACACGGTTCTACCATCTTCCCGACCCGCGAGGTTTCGTCTCCGCGGGTAGCAGATCCATGCCTCTATAGTGCGGTGCATGTCATAACAGTGCGGTTCATGCCACTACAGTGCGGTGCATGCCTCATCAGTGCGGTAGGCCATGGCTCTACAGTGCGATACATGATACTACAGTGCGGTAGAGGGGGTACTTTCGAGCCCAAAAAAATTCGACTGGCGGGGCTCGTAACCTATTAATACTACTATTACTCAAATTTGGAATCGCCCAGTATATATTTCAATCCCACTTGTATTGTTGAATGCAGCTTGTGATATGCCCGGCCAGTGGCATCGTTTACCTTGTGGCGTGTACAGTGTTGATCCACGCCCCACCATGGCAGGGCTCACCAGCGCATCAACCAGGTCCACGTAATAACGGCAACGTTTCGGCGGTTGCGACTGACTACGGGTATTCGTAGCGTATTTATGGAGAGAAGTGACACCTGGAAAAACAAAACGTCAGCTGTGAGATCGACATTTTCCTCCAAACTCGTCTCTGCAAGCTGTATGTGATATCATATAATATCATACTTCCATCGCGCGCTCTACGGGGTGTGTGATTTGGTGGTGATACATATATACATTCTCTGACGGCTTTCGTATGATATGTACCAGAAGAACTCGTTACCTACGAATATGCCATGTGATAGCACCCGTAGCTAAAGGCTACTGGCTGTTGTATTTGTACTATTTGTGCTATTTGTACTTTTAGTACTATTTGTACTATTTGTACGGTGCCGCAGACGGCAGTAACAACGGACAGCCGATCATTCATACCTAGGATTGTTTTACATATTTTTTGTATTTTGTATGGTTTCACAGATGGTGGACGACCACGAAGAGCTACTGTCCAACAGCGTCGCTAAGCTCGAGCGGATACGCCACAAGCACGAGCGACTGTCGAAAATTCTAATCAGCGTTAAGGCCGGGGTGGAACATCTCCAGGACAAGCTCAAGAGCACGGCCGGCGAGGTCAGTCGTCGCTCCCAATCGCGTAAATAAGATGATTTCCCTTGGGTTTTTTCTCCTTCTTTCTGGGAATGTTGATGTTTTATGAGCGATCAACGTTGAAGCTCGTGTACTACTAATAGTACCTGCCCATTATTAAATCAATCCCAAACGCAATAAAAATAATAGGGCAATATTAGCTAGATCTACAAGAGCGGGAAAAAAGTCTGTCTTGAAATATCTAGATCATGAGGCGGGAATCGATTTTCTGTCGGAGATGTGCATACAGTAGTTTCATACTTGGTATATATATTCTAGTGGGTATGGGTGGGTAAAATAATTAGCTATTGACTTCGAGTTAGTGTGGGTTAACTAGTTTTCGCCTCAGAGGCACACGGTATCGTATGTATGTACGCAGGAGCCAAGATAAAACGCTTCTAGCGTCGGGCTCTGATACACAGGTGAACCAGACGGAACGCACTGCACTCGAACGAAAAGCGTAAAAATTACCGCAGAAAAGAAAATGAGTCCTTTTTTATCTTCTCCCGCACCACCACAGCAGTGGTCCCTGTATAGTGCCGTGGCTCCTCTATAGTGCCGGCTGCCCGTTATAGTGCCGGTGAATTCGCTTGGCACGGATAGGGTTAACCACTGTGGTAGTTTGCGGAGTAGTGCCGGTTGCGGCTATAGTGCCGGTATTATTGGCTAGTACAGGCGAGGTTAACCAATGTGACAGTGTGCGCAGTAGTGCCGGTTGCCGCTGCAGTGCCGGTAGTGTTGGCTGGCGCATACCGGCACTAAAGACTGTATAATACCTGGCGCGTCTCATGTGCACGTGTTGAAGGTGGGTGTGGAGGCGGTGGCCATGACAGACGAAACGGTGGTGGACGTGCTCGAGGTTGCCGAGAAGGTGCTGGTGGAGGTCAGCGAACGTGTCAAGGTGAGCAGCATCACCAATCCTTCACCCTGCCCATTGTGCTCGGTGTTCGAGGTGTTTGTGAAACGGGTCGGGGCTTATTTAGTGACCACCAGCGAACGTGTCAAGATATAAACAGCTGCATACGCATGAGAGGGTGTTTGCGATTGTTCCAATTTGGTTGGGTTGTAAACGTATTTGAAACCTACAAACGGGAGGAGCTGGCTGGGTAAACAGGTGACTCCAAAGGCCCTACTCGTAGCCAGTCAGGAGTTGCTCCGCTTGCTAACCAACCCACTGAGTTAACCCAACCCGAGAATAATTAGGTTAAACGCGTTCTTGTGGTCACTTTTTCCCACAGCCGTCAGGACTATCCTGTTTTTTCGTGGGTTCGGACTGCTATTTTGATAGGAAACAGGCTACAAGAAGTCCCTCCAAATTGCTTCCAACCAAACCCTTCGCGAACACCCTAGTATTGGATACTGCCGATTGTACTCATGTGTATGAAACGGTTCGGGGGGATACGTAGACACCAGCGAGCGCGTCAAGGTAATCAGCTGAGACACATGCATCCTGTGACTGTACGCAGTGTACGAAATGTTTGCGTAACGGTTCGGGGAACTACGTAGAGACCATAGTGATATATCTCGCTGTGGCATAGCGCGCACCTCGGGCAGGTGCCTCATCTTCGCTGTATAGGGCATCTCTCGCCGGCCTGTGCCATTACGCAAGGGGGCACTTAACACAAGGGATCGAAGTAATCGAACCCGACTGCGCATGAAATCGATTTGGTCTGTCCTGTTCCCCCCCGGAAGATGCCTGGTGTAGCATCTCCCCCAAAGTAGTGAGGCAAAAACACCAACCACACCGTACGCATCCGTGAAACATACCCCCAACCTTTTCCCCCGCTCATCTACTGTACGAGCCTAGCCTTTCTCTTGCCCACCGTCCGTTCGCCCTTCCATCAACCTTGGGTCCCTGGAGCTGTCTACACACATCACTCACGAATATAACCACACCATGCCATATTTTTCTGGGCTGTTTGTTCACAGGTCGGGTCTAACCTCGCGGGTCAGGTCGGCTCGGGTCCAGTAAGGATGATCCGACCCGACCCGACCCGTAAGGTTGGAAACTCTTCTGACCCGACCCGACCCGACCCGACCCGACCCGACCCGACCCCTAAGTTGGATCTACTGACGAAACCGACCCGACCCGACCCGACCCGACCCGACCCGACCCGACACCGACCCGACCCGAGCCGACCCCGACCCGACCCGACCCCGACCCGACCCGACCCGACCCGACCCGACCCGACCCGACTCGCACCTGACCCGACCTGACCCGACCCGACCCGACCCGACCCGACCCGACCCGTAAGCTTGCAAACTTTTCTAGACCCGACCCGACCCGACCCGACCCGACCCGACCCGACCCGACCCGACCCGACCCGACCCGACCCGACCCGACCCGACCCGACCCGACCCGACCCGACCCGACCCGACCCGACCCGACCCGACCCGACCCGACCCGACCCGACCCGACCCGACCCGACCCGACCCGACCCGACCCGACTCGACCTGACCTGACCCGACCCGATCCGCCCCGTGAAAATTCAAAAACTTCCTGACAAAGCCCGTGGGTCGGGCCATGACCTGCAAAACAATCCTGGCATTTTCCAGCGGCCGACTAATAAACCTCCATCTTCTTCTTCGCTCTCCGTCCGGCTTTCCAACTACCTCTTCCCCTCTGAAGCTGAGCGCGTACGAGCAAAGCACACTCGACACCGGCGCGGGTAGCTCCCCGAGCCACGCTCTTGCGCTCGCCTCCACGGGCGGTGAGGGCTCCCAAACGGATCTCGCGCTTTGGGCGGCGGGCGCGGACGGTACAATGGGTAACACAATGGTTGCGTCGGACGAAGGGGCGATGCAATTACGGCCGTACAATCAGCGAATCGACCTTCCAAGCTCGAGACTATTTCTGACCCGCAGGGTGAGGAATGGGGCGGCGGAGGGGTGGTGGTTTGGCGCGGCGGCGCGGGAGCGGGAGTGGGTGCGGTGGAGGCGGCGGGGGAGGGAGGGGGTGGTGGGGGATCGGGTGACGATGACGGGATTCACGACTTGGACGAGGATGAGCTGACGAGGGATAAAGTCAAAAAGGCTGCTTCTCACGTGAGTATTCGAAGACGGGGAGGGGTGGGTGAGTAGTATCGATGGCAGTTGGCCACAGCCCTTTTTTATTATCCTTCAGTCGTATTTTTGTCGTGACATGCTATTTAATACCAGACAGCTCTTATGCCCCCCTAAGTACGTAGAGGCCTCTAGCGCAGTGCGAAAGCACTTGGTTTTTTATTTGTAAAAATGTGACAAGTGCTTCGTTAGAGGATGCAGTAGAAATTGTGGCCGTCGGCGTAAACACAACCGGACGTGGTGGTGTTTACGTGTAAGTTCAAACGCGAGAACACATACAGCAGTTCATGAATGGGAATCGTCACACATTGGAGTGAGCAGCGGCAACTCCACCACACATTGCACAACTCCATACATTGAATTTTCCTATATTTATACGTAATGGGTTTTGTTTTTAAGTTGATCTAACTCGTGTGCGCCTCGCCAACGCCACCGACATCCTCCACAGCGAAATTTACAGATAGTAAGACAGTCACATCAATCACCCTGCACGCCCTCACCTTTGTCGAAACCCCAAGACACAAACTGTACATATTTATGTTGGTGCTTTTCCCCGGGTGTGCTCGCAACAGGTTCTCCTCCAGCAGGAGAAGAAAAAGAAGAAGCCCAAGAGAAAAGGGAGAGGGGCCGACTAGGGCGAAACTGCCGATCGATGTGTCGCACAAGCTCAAGCATGCGCGTGATTCTCAGAGGGGAAGGCGTGATCCCACGGCGTCGGGATGGCTGTACGTAGAAATATTCTTGGTGCTTCTGTCAAAAACAGGATGGGGGGGGGGCAATAACTAATATTGTGTTTCACTTGTCTTTGCGCAGTATACCAAGTATTACCGGTACACTACTACTGTATGTCGTTGTGACGTTGTTTTGTGGCCGATCTTGTATATCTCGGGAGCTAATAAGAGGGTACCAGGTACAGCAGTACGTACCTGGTATCATACCTGCTTCCTGGTACGGAGTTACAAGGCCCTGCCCTACAGATTTGTCCCGCCACCGTGCTCTAAGACAATAAAATCGTAAACATATATGGTGCTGTAGAGCAGTATATATCTGTACCCCTCTACGCAAAGCAGCGTCCATCGCAGACTACTGTGCGCGCCGCACGGAACTCACTCACTCGTGATATACGCTGCTACTGTTAATACTGCTATAGTTACTGTGCACGCTTGCTGTACCCGAGACCATACACTAATAGCTAGCGTTCCGTCGGTATTGATAGCCTGAAGAAAATGACGATGGCGAGCCGAGAAGAAAGCATCGCAAGTCAAAATACCTCTTATGTGTCGCGTGTTTCCGTCGAAAATCTGCTTTAATGTAACCGCTATTCCAGGCATGACTATGCCGTATATACTGTAGTATATACCAGGTAACGCGGAAGAAAAAAGAAAACACGCCCCCTCCGACGAACTCCAAGGCTGTTTTTCTTGACATCGCTATCGGGGAGGGTGTACACGTCTGACCGCCGCGAGCGACGCGTCTGTATAATATACGGCAAGATCTCGACGAGATAATTTTTCCAAAGCCACCATTTTCGTTGTTGTGTGTGCCCCCCTCTACCAAGCCATGGCCCCTCTATGGCATGTTTTGGAGAAAGTCGGCTCTGAAATTCGTCCCATGGGGTGCGTTATCTTATCATTATCTCGATGACACTATGTATACAGTGCAGGACACCTGATACGAAACAGGCCAATAAGAAAGCGAGGCTGATATTTAGAGGAAGATCAAGTTGGGAAGATAATAAATTCGGTAGTCCTTATCTTGAAATTAGTGTAGAAAGCACCCTCTCTCAGATAAGAAATCCAGCCTGGGCCAGATTTCCTGCTTCTTATCAGGTGTCCTGTACTGTACGCCGGTAGTACTGTACTACATACAGAGTACAACCAACTGCTGTACTCTGACGTCGCGTCGTAACGGTACCACATAATTAATGGAGGTACCAGGTAGCAGTACGAGTGCTATAATAAAACTACTGTTGGTCCATTCAAGGGTGAACGGGGATCTTGTCATTCTCATCACGCCGTGAGCTGCTGCTGCTGCTGCTGCTGCTGCTTTCTTTCTCGGCCGAAAAACGCTCGCAGATCTCGATATCCATACTACTTACAGTCGAGGATGAATTAAAACCATCGCCCCTTCATACGCGCGTTCACGATTATCTCTCGATCTTCGTCCGGCTACTCGTAGCTATCTTTCCTCATACGAATGTGGTTCTTCTGCAATAAAATCAACGCCTACTCGAACGTTGCCGGCAATAATTAATTATCGTCGGTCAGCTGGTCGTGAGAGAGACTTTTAACTGCCCAAACCATTAAAATACAACATCTTCAGCTTTCGGGACAGTGAACGTCTCACCCTACTCATGGAGTTTCGGCCAGGCTGCTGCTGCCATTATTTATTGTGTACGCTGCGGCTGGTAGCCGTTATTGTTGTCCGTTCGGTGTACATGCCATCATACATATACATACCTGGTAGACATCGTAGGCTCGGGGGAAATAATGCAACGGGGAGAAGTCAACTACTACTTACTGTAGTAAGTGCAGTAAAACGTCACACTTCGCACGTTACGCACACGTCACGTAGTAGCGTAATAGCCAGAGTCAGACCTCCTGGTGGCGCATGGTGCAGTACTACTTGTTGTTGTGCTGGCCGTAGAAGAATGTAACGACCGTTTCGACTTCTTTTCGTGCACGATGTATGATAGGCGCCCACTCTCAAAACCGACGACAACAACAACGCAAGTAAGTTCGTATAACCAACAGTCCCGTACGTACGTACCAGGCACACGATGTCGAAAGATGGCATACCGCTGCATGCAGTAGTGCGTTGCGTTGAGGCGTATGAAATGTGGAAATAAATGCACAACTCTTTCTTCTATATACGCGTGGGAGACGGTATGGCAAGATGGGGTACGGGGTAGGGATCCTCGTGGTATGATGATGGTATCCTCATCATCATCACAGCAGTTTAGATACAACACTTGTACAACAGCTTAATTTTCTTTTCACCAGGTGAAAAAAAAGACAAAGCAAAATCTTCAGGACGACTTGCGGCACTTATTATATGGGCTACAGTAGTAGTAGTGTAACAGAAGCAAGACAGCCCATGGGGCGGCACTCTACTCGTGCTATTACTACATTACTACTGCTGCTGCTGCTTGCTGCACTGCTGCACACGAGAGACAGGAAGGCTCGTACGTAAACATAATCATTAATGTCGTGCCGTCACGCCGTCACGTACGTGTACCATCCATGATCTTTCTTCCGTCACACAGAGCAGAGGCAGTCGATCAACTATTTCGCTTTTTTACCACGCATAAAAAGCGCGATTTTGGTGGGTAGAGGTCGGCCGCCGATTTTGTTTGCAACGGTACATCGCGGACCAACGAGACATCTCCTGGCTGCACCCTTCACGTATCCATCTGCCCGAGGGCGTGCCGCGATCATCTATCTATACAGCGATGTGACAACGGCGGTGTGGCACCATCCTCGTCGTGGAGGTGTGGAGGGTGGAGGTAGACTAGATTTTTTGTGCGGTGGAATCTCCCCACCATGCAAGGAGAACAACTTGGTGGTACACCTTGAGAAAATGAGAATATATGACGCAACATAAACCATCAACCGTTCTGATATCTTCAATCCACCACGCAGATCCTCATATCTTCCCAGCTCTATCTTCCACAGATTCCGTCGTACGTATTCCACATTCCTTCCACCATTTGCCTCATAAAAAACGGCAGATCCGAAATGAAACTGGAAAACGAAACCGAAAAATCGACGTTTTTCTTACTAAAATACTGGAACGTTCCGGTGGGGATAGTAAAACGAAAAGGAAACGAATCCGGGGAACTCGACTGGAAATAAATATTAAATCTTGCGCGGACCCCCAAAAGCAAGTTGTTGTTTGACTTCGAAAACAATTTTGTTTTTTCGACGACGTTTTTGTTTTTGTTTTAATTTTTGCGCACAAATAATTTTATGAGGCAGCAGCGGCAGCAGCAGCACCAGCAGCAGCAAGCACAGCCCGCCTCATTTCCGCACGCAAGCACACGACAGAACACACCCAGTCGGTCTCACTGCACCCAGCGTAGCGTGCCACTCTCTTGAGAGCAGCAGCAGCAGCAGCAGAAGTAGCAGCAGCATCAGCAGGAGCATCAGCAGGAGCAGCAGGAGCAGCAGCAGCAGGAGGAGGAGCCTGGAGAGAAGATGGTGTACAACCCGCCGGTTATCAAGGAGGGAGGCGATGCAGACGATCCCGTCACGGTGACGATAGAGCCTGTCCGCATGGGCGACGCGTACGTCGAGCAGGCGAAGAGAGCAGCGGGGTGGATAACCATAATCTTCCTGGGATGGCTGTTCCAGAGACTGATGTGCGACTTCGGATTGCCGCCGCACTGCGACGTGCCTAAGGACGCGCTGGAGGTGCTGACCGACATCCTGACCCTGCTGGTGTTCGGTCTTGCGCAGGTGAGGCCACCAGCATAATATACTTTCTCGAAAACGCGGGTCGTCGTGCCCGTTGTTGTGGTAAGTTTTTGCGCATGGTTTGAGCAAGACCAGACCACTAAATAAAGTTGCTCCCGTTTTGAAGGGGCGCAAAAGCAAATTGGAGAAGGGTCCGTATACCCGACCTCCTCCTTTGCTGCCTTGCTTGCTTGCCATCTAGCAGCACACGCGCACAGGCCTACGTCCGTGCCGCCCTGGGCTCGCAGGTTCAGCATGTCTCCTGGACATTTGTTTCGGTGGTGTTGTCTGTGTTCCGGCAACGGGCGGGTGCTCTTTATTTATTTTTCTCTTTCTTTCTCCTGTCCTTGGAGATTCTGATAGCGCGCGCACAGCACGTATAAAGACAGACCCCTACACCAAAACCAGCAGCATCAGCATCAGCAGCAGCAGTGCTGTGCATAGATAGAGCCCTGAAACCAACGGGATAAGTGGTGCTACCCACAGGAGCGAGCATTGCATTTCTGATGAAGCACTGCTGTGGCTGTGCAGGAACCTGTATGTATGAGTAGTACCAGTGCATACACATACATACATGCACAGCAGCAGGTCGGAGAGCTCGGTTTCGGCCTACGAAAAAGTTGCTTGCTTGCCTGCTACGTACCCTCGATGGTTTGTTCGTTTGTTCTCCCCATACTGGGTGCAAGTGTCTAGGGGAGAAACCAGAAACCGACTCTTTTTTCGCAACGTGTGAAAAATAATACTGGTACGAGTATACTCGTAGACAGAGTAGCCGAAATCGCGAAATCGGGAGATATATTTGCGCTAGGAAACAAAGCACCACCACCACCACCACCAGCAACAACAAAGCACCACCACCACCACCACGATGTTTTGGTATTTTGATATTTGTCACGTGCGCGCGCGCGCAACCCTTCCGACTTGGAAGTGCAATTGTCTTGGTGGTCGTTCTACAGCAATCGTATATCGGCATTCATTCCTGGTTTCTCTGTGTTGTACCGTATGTGTGTGTGTGTGTGTTCTTCACATTAAACCGTATACACTTGTTTTGCTGCTCGTACGAGTACGTGGTACAGAGGTACGAGAGTATGTATGCACTTTTTGCGCATCAAACAACGCACACAGGGTCTTGTCTTACTGCGTATAAACTACCTGCGGTACCGACGCTGCTATGTATCATATGGGTACTACAGGACCGCTGCCGCTGCTGCTGAAGGAGTATTACTTTCAAGTGTTTTTTTCTTTGTAGCGGAGGGTTTCGTCGATGAACACAACTTTGGTGTGCATGGGGTGGATCATTTTATGATTTGCGAAGAAGCTCTGCGTAGGATAGTACCGGTACGTATATACGATCGGGCCTGGGTCCCTCCCCTGGCTTGCATGTTGCATGCCCCCTGTTTGCTGCTCAGCTGCGGCGCAGTTTCGTATGTTCTGGCACAGCTGCAAGCAGCAGCAGCAGTTTGCGTACACGGCAGGCATATCATATCCCACATAAATCTGCTCCCAGTCTGTCCCAGTCCCAGTGCCTGAAAAACGCGAACTCTGTCCGCAGGCGATCGTACATAAAAATATAAATATTTAGCTGTGGCTGGTTCGCTGGCTGGCTTTGACTGGCTGCGCAATGCCATTACAGAGTACAGCAGTTTATGTACCTGGTACACAATTTCTCAGTTTACGCGATTTAACACTCAAAATATGCCAGAAAATATCGACATCTCGAAACAACGAGTACCAACCAGAACATGTTGCGGATCAAGAAACAAAAATGGGAAATGGGGTATTATATAAGTACGTAGGTAGCTCTTACCACTCTGATTCGGAATATACGGACCGTTTATATATTATATTAACATTCAATTAAAATGATCCTTATATTTCGGGTCAAGAGTGGTACTAGGTACCAGTATTTTTTAACCCATTCAGAACTGAAAAACTTATACCACACTAATTCCAAGTAGTTTGTCCCCAAATACGTGGGACCAGTTCTTAACTCATCCAGAACTGAAAACATTATCCCACACTAGCTCCAAGTAGTTTGTCCCCAAAAACGTGTGACCAGTTCTTAAGGGGTTAACCCATTCAGAACTGAAAACATTATCCCACACTAACTCCGAGTAGTTTATCCCCCAAAACGTGTGACCAGTTCTTAAGGGGTTAGTTAACCCATCCAGAACTGAAAACATTATCCCACACTAACTCCAAGTAGTTTATCCCCAAAAACCTGTGACTAGTTCTTAAGGGGTTAACCCATCCAGAACTGAAAACATTATCCCACACTAACTCCAAGTAGTTTATCCCCAAAAACGTGTGACCAGTTCTTAAGGGGTTAGTTAACCCATCCAGAACTGAAAACATTATCCCACACTAACTCCAAGTAGTTTATCCCCAAAAACCTGTGACTAGTTCTTAAGGGGTTAACCCATCCAGAACTGAAAACATTATCCCACACTAACTCCAAGTAGTTTATCCCCAAAAACGTGTGACCAGTTCTTAAGGTTAAGGGGTTAAGGTATCATAAAATACACTGCTGTATTTTTGGGTATTCTTCCTCCTTCCTGTGAGATATTCCTATTCTATTCTTCTACTCCAGAGTTGACAGTTATTGGAGCATTTTTTCCTAGTATGACTGGACACGCCTCCGGGGCATCCATCCATCCATCCCCTCCGCTGAACGCGCCGCCGGAGGTAAAAATCGCGTTGTTTTTCGCTTCATTATTATTTTGCACACACACAAATACGAGTAAAATCACGTTGTTTGGCTTAATTGTTATTTCGCACACACTCAAATACGATCTTACGATCAAACCACACACAAATACGATCGTACGATCAAACCGATAAAGATGAAGCCTTCCTATAAACAAGGAAATCCGAATACGCGTTCGTGTCGAATAGTTTGTGCTTTGTGCTTTGCGTAGCAGCAGTATTTCGCACCGCCGCTGCAACCAACTACCGTTAACTCTTTCCTACGGTACAAGTATACACAAAAAGCTACACATTTCCCTATTTTGACCAACAATATTTGGGAGCTGTCGCACCGCACCGCCTTCGCACATGAACGATCAAGCAGAAGTCCAGCTTCGGGAGGCGGACGAGGAGGCGGAGGAAGTATCAACCACGACCTCGCTTCGGTGTCCGACCTGCTATCCCATGACAAGCAATGGCGAGCCTTTTGAAACACGGAACCGCTACCCTGATGGTTTGCCCTTGTTGTCTTAAGGCTCAAGACAACAAGGGCAAACCTTCAGGGTGACAGCCCCGTGTTCCGAAAGGCTCGCCGTTGCTTGTCGTGGGATAGCAGGTCAAACAACGAGGTCGTGGTGTGCTGTTTTCATGTTGAACCGTTATTTTTAATACCAGTTTTTTTTTTTTTTTTTTTCCCCGGTTTATTTATTATCTTTGCACTTTCGTCTTTCTCCCTCCCTATTAATAGTCGTAACTCAGATCCGGGGCCACAAAGTAGGTTCCTCTCCCTCCTCCCCCACTACGGTTCTTGCCTTGGTTTTTATCGCGAGAAGATTTCAGCGCTTTCTTCCCTCGTCAACTTCCGTCGAGTTTTGCTTACCCACGCTATAATATGCGCTCTCGACAGAAGTCGGTGTCATTTGAGAATAAAAACCTCCATGGGGAGAATCGAACCCTCGACATCCGGCTCTACAGGCTTCGTGGCTACCAGTTAGACCACCGGGGCGACCGGCAAGGTATACCTGGTATTAAAGAGTACATCTACCATCAGTACATCAAAAGTACACCCAGTGTCCGTCGTGATGCTTTATCCTAGAGAGATGGAAATTATGGGGTCACAGACTTTGATGTGTGTGTGTTGTCTTCACATTAAACCCCGCCCATCAGTACACCTTGGTACACCCAGTGTCTGTCCTGATTCCTAATCCTATAGAGAACAAATTATCAAATTCTGTGGTCACAGACTGTGAGACAGAGAACCAAAACAAAATAAACGCAAATGAATGGGTAAATCAAGTGAATATAAAATGCCAACGTACCGGGTACGATAACACAACGACACGAGCCACAACAAAAAATACGAACAAAAACAATTAAAACAAAACGAATTATGAAATGAAACATAATACAAATGACGCAAGGAGACAGAAGCGCCCCTAGAAGAAAAGCATACATACGTACCCAAGAGTAACAGATATAACTGCTGCACGATGTGAGACAGAAAAAAAAACGAGAAATGTGTGCCTAAATTTAAGGATCGTTTGTTTATTAACATGTTACACAAACGGTCCGTATATTGCGGTGCAGCCCAGCCGACTCACATCCCCTGGAAATGGAAAAATACCGCTCCTACGTATATACCAGCTTTTACTGTATTACTTCAAACCAGGTAGTTGGCATCGCTGGAACCACTTCGTATAATAATACGAGTAATCACATCTTATACAGAACATGGCACCTAACAGGAGAGCTATTAATTAGTGTAGGCTGGATTTCTTATTTGAGAATGGGTGCGCTCTACACTATCTTCAGTATAACGACGGCCGAATTGCTTATTTTCCTGCATATTTAGTATTTCAGCCTGCCTTTCCCATTTTTTTGGTTTTATTAATATTTGTATACTATGTATATGATCCCTGGTAAGTTGTCGCTTGTACCTGACGTAAAGTGGCTACGGAGTAGAAAGTTGAAAGTGTGGGTGAGCTGAAGTTTTCGTGTTTAGCTCGGTCTCCGTCGGTGCTCCATATGCCTGCCTACCTGCCTACATTACAATGCACTGGCTTGTATATATACTGGTACATGTTTCAGTAGTTCGGACCGTTCCTTGTTGTGTTGCTCTGAGTTGGTGATTGTTTGAGTCGCGTTTACTGGTACGGAACTAGGGAGTCCGAGTCCAGCCAACGTCGGTATATTTACTACTGTTTGTAGGCATAATATATATTACAAGTACTATTGTGTGTATGTAACCTGAGCTGGGTTATAGGGCAAATAGGCGCGGACTTGCTGTCGAGGATGATCACACCTGAGCTGGTTATGGGGTAAGTACGCGCTGATGTACTGTAGAGGGTGGTGGAGGAGTGACCCCAGGAGAAAAACACGAGTATTCAAAAGAGCCGGTAACGTAAGCAAGCAAGCACTCGATCAATTCAAGACCAGCTCAAACCTCAAAATAACTCTATTTTCGAGACTCGTCGCAACTCTATTTGGGCTGTTAATAGGCTGACGTATGTACCTACTGCAGTGCCTGTATGTAGTCGGATAGTTGGCGACGCCCTATTATTAACAAGCGTTACATGCGTATGTTTGTATGCGTACATAGTTCCAGCGATGCCAACTATCCGACTTTTGGGGTTGCCATGGTTGTTTAGGTGAGAAGGCTTGTTTGGTTGGATCACACTTTTTAGCAGCTGGTTTTGATTGTGTTGGAAGCCGAATATCGTGTTTTCTTCGTCCGAAGGTGCGCCTCCGAAGGTCAAAGGTGCCTCCGGTGGGCCGGCCCTCCTATTAATAATTGGGTTTCCTTGATTGCAAGAAGGCTTGTTTGGTTTCATCGTCGTACTTGATGTAAAAATTAGCCAAGGAGGCGTGTCTTTTTCCTTCCCCCTCGGGGGGGCGCCTCTGTTTTTTTTTGTTTTCAAGGCTCGCTTCGAGTAACTTCAGTTAGTTTGGTTGGCTTGGTCACCCCCAACTGGTAATTACGTAGTTAGCTACTGCTGTAACTACATTATTAGTACATAGATAGTACAACTAGCCGCGAAAGTCGCTATTTTCGGGGAACCATAGTAAATACTAGTAAATAGGACCTACGGTACACCCAAAAATCTCTATATTTGATATTTATTACCTATTTTTACGTGGAATATTTGGACCTATTTACTATGTCCTCCGTAATAGGAACTCTTGCGGCAGGACAGATTTGTAACTGTCAAGTTGTGTGCAGGCAGGGCAGGGCCGTGAGCCGTGACGGCGGGCGGCGGACGCTTTTCATTCAGGCAACTAACTCGAAAGGGATACTGCTGTACCCTATTGTTTTGCAGCGTGGTGAAAAGCGACCGGACCAATGAAAATCCGTAAGGTTTTCGTTGTTGCCCGTCGTCTAGTACCGTATATGACACTGCTGTATACCACACCCCCCTCGGACGAATTTCAACGCTCATTTTCTCGACGACCGGTCGAGCGCTAACCCCGAGCGACCCGTCTATGGAAATATCTCGACGAGATGCTCCGAAAGCCGCCTTTTTCGTTGTCTGTGCCCCCCCGGTTATGTAGAAAGTTCGCTTTGAAATTCACCCCAGGGGGTGTGATATATATATCCCACTCAGCTTGCAAAGATGAGTTTCGATAAAATCCTCGATCTCACAGCTGTGGTTTTTTTAATTTTTCTAATATATATACACTTGTTATATACGGTAGCAGCGTGAGCGCCCAGCAGTACACGGTTAGGATCATGTTGCGCACATACCCTATACCCTACGTACGACCGACTCCCTTGCATTGCAACCATTGTATCTCGGGCACCAACCATTGTATGATATCATCCCTCCCAATCAAATCAGGCAGTGGCCGTTACTACTGCTGTAACCGTCATTTTATATCGTCAATTTTGCCACTCTCTCAAGTCCCAGGAAGGTTACCTTCACCCAATCAGAACTGCAGAAAAAATCCCACACTAATTCCAAGTAAGTTTGTCCTCAAATACGTGGGACCAGTTCTTAAGGGATTT
Source organism: Saccharina japonica (assembly GCA_008828725.1). Lineage (NCBI taxonomy): Eukaryota > Phaeophyceae > Laminariales > Laminariaceae > Saccharina > Saccharina japonica. Next base: position 155,441 of record MEHQ01001221.1, on the reverse strand, counting down.
AAGACACCTTTCGTAGGCATATTCTTTAGGCAGTATTAAGCATGCCTTACTTAGTAGGACTGACTGCATGCAGTCTTATTATTGTGGTGGACACAAAACACTTGGAATTAGAGGCAGATTATTTAGGTTAAAGAAAAAACATTGCAGTTACTACCGTACTGCTGTAGGAAGGGTCAACAAGGTTGTTGATACTTGTTCTTGCTCGAGGCGCCGAACCCGTAGCGGATGGTGTCTGCTTACTACGGGGCTATGACTGCCGTACGAAAAAAACTTTTGATTTTGCTGCCGTACTTGGATACTGTAATGTAATGTCATGTAATGTGTAAGTCCGTAGACTGGCGTCACAGTGTGATGCCGCGATTACACGATACCCGCTCACTGACTGCTTTGTACTGCTGTCTGCTGTGTGTCACACCCGTTGTTGCCCCCCCCCCCTCCGTCCTGTCGGTCCTTGACGCAGGCGTGGTTCTGTGAGATTTTGGAGGAGCGAAGATTCCGAGAGCTGAAGAAGGAGATCGTTTTCGTCGTTGTCTTCTTTGGCACGTGAGTTTATCCATCACTTCATTCATACCATACGAGATAGCTGGTGGTACAAATGTGGTATTCCTTTGCCCGTCCTATTTATTGTCCAAGCTTACACCAGGTTCTTGCCCACCCTGAGGCTGCGCTCACTCAGTTTGTTAGCCTTAACGCTGAGGCTGTGGTGATCCTAACGCCCGCAGCCTCGTAAGCAATTGGGCGAAGGTCGTCTAAACCGTAATACCTGGTTGTACCATGCTACCATGCAGTGTAAGTAGAAAACGGCGACACGAAATCACCATGGCCACAGAGCTTATATCTCTCTAGGCTGTAGGATCAAGAGTCGGCACGGACACTGGGTAGGTGTGCTGGACGTCGACGGGTATTAATAGAAATAACTGTTTACTGTGAAGAACACACAAACACACCATGATATTACACCATGATATTATTTTAAATAGTATAATATATTATGGCAACATTTACACTTTGGATGCTTTTATTTTATCCGTGAAGGATAAAGGAGTGACTGGTTCTGATATTGGATGGACGATGGGTTGGATACATGGCGATAGTGATGTGCCGGTTCCATTCTTTCCAATAAGTTTATCGTTTTCTTGTCACGAGGCGGCTTGGTGTGTCGGCTGTTTTATGCTAATTCGGCCCGGCCCGACCCAGCCCGGCCCGGCCCCATACACAGAATTTGGATCTATAACTGTATACGATCGTACATGTTTCCTAGTTTATATGTATCTACTGCTCTGGGCGTAAATGTAAGGACCACTTGGGACCACTTGGTCTTCATATTAATGTACAAATGGTCCTTACATTCCCGCCCAGAGTAGTACGAGTATAGATAGTGGAATATGTTTCCTAGTTTTACCCGCCCACGGATGAAAGGAAGACAACGAACGACTCTTCAGTGAAGTACTATACTCTACAGGGACCCAAATCTGACTCTTATTCCAAGTGTTTCGTCCCCACAACGGGACCGAATAAGCCGCATGCATGCCTTATAAGGGGGTTGATAATCTAACGTAAAAGGCGGGGGAGGTGGTGGGGAAAAAATATGTTTTTATCACACCTGGTACATAAGAAAGCCTGATCCAGCTATTATATACAAAACTGCAATGTACGATACGAGATTATATTATCTGCCCTCCCCACTACGCTTCGTTTCCTTCCATGTTTATCGCGAGAAGACTGCAGCACTTTCTTCCCTCGTCGATTCGCGTCTGCTAATTATTAATAAATAGTACGTACCTCGATCTAGTTATCGAGGAGCGGGCGGGGGTGGTACTCAGTGGGGGGGCTGGGTGAAGGAAGCATTGCGTATCATGCGGTACAGTATTCTGTCTTAAAACTACGAGTATACTACAAGTCAGTGACCACATCTTTTGTATCTCTAGGATGAAGAATCAGGACAGACATCGGGCGGGGGGTGTACTGATTTCGTTGCATAGAAATAACGGTTAAACTGTTAAAAAGGACAACAACAACACAAGTCCACGGTATAATATATCTTCTTAACACGCGGCGGGTACGTGAACGGTTAATTCGCCAACTCGCTAAAACAGCAGTACGCGCGATACGCCGGTTTTGCGCGCGATAGAGCCCGACCCCCCCACCCGGTCTTTGCGATGGCGCAAACAATAACCAAATCACCCGGGGGAGCACCAGCATCATTATTGCGTAGGGTATTATGTTACAGAGCAGCAGCAGAAGCAATATCGCGAACGGTAATTATACCAGGATTATTATACCTTACGAAGCACATATCACACATATATATGATCTGATATTTCCAGGATTGCTACTGTTGGCCTCCACTGCTGCTGTGAGCAATGAAAATGCAACTCACTGAATGCTCGCCACGTGTGTTCGTGTCGATCGATGCAAGTACGATTTTCCTGTTCCGATTTTTTTTTTTTTTTTTTTTTTATGAGTCAAGTCGTTTGCAATCCGCCCGGGGACCCCCCTCGGCCTGGCTCGGCTCGGCTCGGCTCGGCTTATTTCTCGTGTTGACCAGGGGCAGCGGCATTCACACTAACAAAAAACGCCGTACCGCAACACCTCCCGTCTGACGAAAGAAATGTCTACAGCCGACCCCAATTTTAGATTTTCTCTGTAATCCGCTACCCTCGGCTCTCACCATAGGCTACATCATCGTAGGCTGTCACCTATCTGATTTTTTTAGCCCTTGGGTTCCTATTTGTACTTCTTTTATTCTCCTATTTTCGTAAAAATTGCGTGATGTATTGGTATAACCAGGCACCTTGGTATATGATTTACTACCCTGACCGGAAGTATAATATCCCTGTGTGGACTTAGATATGAACACCCTGACGGAACTATCAGCCATGTTTCCACGATGGAGACAAAGAACGCCTGCCTACGACGCCACCCCCCCCCCCCCCCCCCCCCCCCCCCCCCCCTCCATGGCCTTACGACTACGGCCATGTACATACTACATGAGTACACTCCCCCCCTGATAACACTTGATTATTGCATCAAAACCACCACAGGAGGCTCCTCGTTTCCGCGATGGAGACGCCTGCCCGAGACACTCACCCCCCCCCGACCCGCGCTTCTTTGTTATACCAAAACCACTACAGGAGGCTCCTAACACTTGATTGTTATGCCAAAACCATCACAGGAGGCTCCTCGTCTCCGCGATGGAGACGCCTGCCTGAGACACTCACCCCCCCCTACCCGCGCTTCTTCATTATACGAAAACCACTGCAGGGGGCTCCTCGTTTCCGCCATTGGAGACGAGCAAACCGTGGGAAATAGCTTGTCTACGCCACTCAATCCTCACGCCCCCCCCCCCCCTGCCCGCGCTTCTTTATTATATCAAAACCACCACAGGGTGCTCCTCGTTTCCGCGATGGAGACGAGCAAATGGTGGGAAGAGCTGAGGTTCGACGAAAACGAAGACTGGAACGAGTCCCACATCGTGGTGGTCGCCCTGTTCCTCATTGCCCTCGTGCTTATGGTCGCCTGGCACTTCGCCGAAGCTTGGCGCATTCTCCCCGGGGCTTACTACGTCTCCGGGAACATCAACGTCAACGTGGTGATCAAGGAGAACCTTCACCGAATATACAATGTCAGCAGGGGTCTGATCGTGACGTACGCTTTGCTGTACGGTGCGTTTGCGGTGGAGTCGCCCGGCGGCTTCCAGCAGCACTACATTCTGCTCGCCTGGGTGCTTTCGCTGCTCGCCCAGTTCAAGAGCAAGCCCAGCGTGATCTTCCTCGCCTTGTGCACCGCCGTGTTTGTTCAGGGGATTGGGGCGTACCGATTGAGGTGAGATGGTTGTTGTCGTTGTTGTTGTTGTGGTGTTTTTCGGGTTTTATCGTATGCTGAGGCGTGGTTATTCAGGGGGGTGTGGTCGTACTGAGGGTGCTGGTTGGTGGTTATTTTGTGGTTCGGGTTTTCTGCTGTTGATTGTACGTGTTTGATCAGGGGTCTAGGTCGTCCGATCGAGAGGTGAGGGATGGTTGGCAGATGTTTCGTTGTTTTTGTTTTGTTACAATTTTCTCATGTTTTTTTTCGGGCGTGTTTTTCAAGGGGCTTGGGTCATACCGATTGAGGTAAGAGGGGTAGGGTTGTGATTGTTATTGTTGTTTTACGGGTTTTCTCGTGTACCAGGCATGTCTATTCAGGTGATTGGGTCGTACCGACTGAGGGTGTACCCGGGCCGGGCATCTATACTAAGCGGCTTGGGTCGTACCGATTGACTTGAGGTGGTTTTTGGGCTTTTCGTTTCGGGCTTTCTCATGTACTCGGGCGTGTTTATCCAGGGTCTTGGGTCGTACCGATAGATATGAGTTTTTCGTTGTTTACATCTTGGTTCGTTTTTTTTTCTGCACGCTCTCTTGCTGTTGAATATGGTACATACAGTGAATGGATGGTAGACTACTTTCAGTCAACAAAGAGCCCGCTGCTTCGCGAGTTCTTAGCGGCAGTTCAAACGTTATACATATACTGTAGTGAAGTGATAGCGAAATTTCGATTGGCGTACGGCACCGTAGGCGACGGCGATGGATGAATCAGTGAGCAGAACGGCGAACAGCTTACCGCAAACGAAAAAGCTAAAAGTTAAAATAGCTATACTGTAGTGTACGGCACCGTAGGCGACGGCGATGGATGAATCAGTGAGCAGAACGGCGAACAGCTTACCGCAAACGAAAAAGCTAAAAGTTAAAATAGCTATACTGTAGTGTACGGCACCGTAGGCGACGGCGATGGATGAATCAGTGAGCAGAACGGCGAACAGCTTACCGCAAACGAAAAAGCTAAAAGTTAAAATAGCTATACTGTAGTGTACTGGTACAGATTTATACCAGTAATATACGAAGTGTATGTGACCCCCTGTCCGTAACGCCTTCTACGCCTGCCTGTATACCTGTCACACCTCGGACAGATCATCTATAGATATATCATCTACAGATGGATCATCTAGTTCCTCACCTGCCGTTGTGAGGGGTTGTGCAGGATCTGTACAGTACAGATCCCACCCAGGAAACATGTGGACCATGCAGATTGTACCGGTCCGACCCGGCAACATGAGCTACAGCAGGTCATAAAGTATGAGAGATCTGCCTTGAAAGGTCTACTGCTTATAGATCATCAAGTGGAAATCGATGGTCTGTAGATGATCTGACCGAGGTTTTATTGATTGCCTTTCGTCTGTCCCCTTTCCCCCGCGTTGAACTTGCCTTACGTATATACGTGTTATCATACCCTTTTATTTTTGCCAGGTTCATCTGCGACTCCATGGGCAACCACGGCAACGGCTTCGGGTCCCCTGGGAGTGGCTTTGGGCGAGACAGCAGGGACAGCTACGAATATATCCAGGACGACGACAGCAACGACAGCAACACCTTCAGCATCGACGACGACTAAAGAGACATCGTTTTTCTTTCGGCCTTTGTTGACGATGGGTTTCCATTGCGTTGCGTTTTTTGGGCGGGGACTAAAGGCTTCCTTTCGGCCTTGTTGACGATGGGTTTCCAGTACGTTGTGTTTTTTGGGTGGGGAGGGGGGGGGGGGGAGGACGATATCGTTAATGATGACGAAATCAGTCAGCACCGACAAGTAAAAAAAAACTTGCCCTTTATTTTTGCCTTCACGATGGGTTTCATCCCATCACGTTGTGTTTGTGGGGCGGAAAGGGGAAGGGGGGGTGGGGTGACTATATAACGTCTATGTTGACGACCAGCATCGACGACGACAGCCAAGACGTTGTCCCTAGGCCTTGACGATGGGTTTCCATTTTATTTGCGCTGCTTGGGCGGGGAGGGGAGTGATCATTGACGATAACTAAGATTTCCTTTCTCCACCTTGACGATGGGGTTTCCAGTCGTGCGTTACGGTGCGTTGCGTGGGCGGGAAGTGGGGGGTGGGGACGAAGAGGCGACCACGCGAACGCCTCGCACGCGTGTATCCGCACAGGGCAATCTCTTGCGCAAGGCTGGATGAGATAGGGGAGGGGAGGGAGGGCCGATAGCGGGTTGCTGGACGTTGCTTGCGATTGCTCTTGTAGCTCAGGGGAAGTGAGTTAAGGCAGATACGACAGCCACATTGAAAGCTAGCTATTGCGTCTTTGGTGGCAGTGGATCGAAAGGTGTTGCTTGTGGCTGGCTGAGATTCTGCTCTCGTAGCTGGGAAAATGGTCAAGGCAAGGCTGGTGGCAGACTCATTTGAAAGCTAGCTTTGCATTTGGTGGCATGGCTGTGGTCGGACGGACAGGCATTGGAAGTTAGCCGCGCATTTGGTGGTGGTGCAGTGCAGTCCATCGGCCCTCAGACACACTGAAAAAAAGGCTGCGCAATTTTGGCGTCAGTCCCCCCCTCCCCACGTAGGATTGACGCCTCTCTGACTTTCTTGGCTGTGCGGGATGGCCCCCCTGTATCATGCTCTTGTCTTCCTTTTCCCACAGCGCGCTAGCTCGCTTGCATCGATTGCTTCAATCGTGTTGTTCGCAGCGATCGCATCGACGACGACATCGACCAATCACATCGATCGCATCGATAGTAGTACCGATATCATCGAAGCGGTGGTGTGTTTGACTTCCGTGAAGTGCCTTGGAGGAGTTAGTTCCCTACCCCGTTTCTTACGCGTTTGCGCTAGCTAGCCAGCCACTAAGTATGGTGGGGGGGAAGAAGGTCTTCACTTTTGCTCTGCGACGGCAGTGCTTGTATAGATGACGGCGCTGCCATGGTAGCCAGGCTGATCAAGGGACCGTACCCTCTGAATAGACCTGGTCGGACGGACCTTCAGGGATGTGGGGAAGCGCCGGGGTGGGTGGGTGGGGGGGGGGGGGGGGGTAACGACCGGTCCGGTCCAAATGACCGGTCTGGTCGAAACGACCGGCCTGGTCGAAACGGCCGGTCTGGTCGGAATGGCCGGTCTGTTCGAAACGACCGGTCTGGTCGAAACGACCGGTCTGGTCGAAACAACCGGTCTGGTCAAAACGATCGGTCTGGTCAAAGCCCCTTTGAATGCCCTGCAGCGGAGATATAGCTGGATAGGGGATGCTTGGTTGGACGGGCGGGGCGGCTGAATGAAGGGAGCTAGCTAGCGTAAGTCTTTGGCCACTGAATGCCCTAGATAAAAAAAGGGTTAGCGGGGTAGAGGTTTGTTGGTTGGTTGGTGGGTTCTCTCTTCTTCGTCTACGTCGTGGTGTGGCCCTTGTAGCAGGGAAAGCTGGGTAGGCGTTTTTTCTTTTCATTTTTTTTCATTTTTTCTTTTTTCTTCTTGTTCTCTCTTGGCTGCGTTAGTTCGTGGTTGCTCTCTTGCGTGTGTCCTTTGTTTCGTCAGCGCGATCGATGATCCCTTTGGAAGATTTTCGTTAAACCGTGATGAATATGAGCGCGGCGGGTGGGGGAAGTGAGATTGATGGCTGAATGATTGCTGTTTTGAGAGGAAGGGATGAGGAGGGGTAAAGGTGAGGAAGGTGGAAGCGGGTCTGATCTGGTCTGGTCTGGTCTGGTCTGTCTTCCTGAATGACGCCTCTAGGTTGATCTGTGGAGGAAGACAGTCAGTCTATCGTCGTCCTTCCGCAGCAGCAGCAGCAGCAGCGGCATCTCCATGCTGTACCAAGAATACAGTAGAATGAAAAGGGGTGTTGTTGGGGGGTCGGGTTATTTATTGTGCCGACCCGGCGCGTTTGTTTTTTCGGCCCGAACGCTAGCATTCATTGTATGCGCGTTGTCTGTTTCCGTGCTTTTGATTAGTTGCCTAGTTGCGCCGCTTTGAAACGGCGAAGGGCGGGTTGGGTCTTTTGATTGCGGAGTTGTTGCGCTGCTTCGAACCGGCGAAGGGCGGGTCGGGTTGGGTTTGGTCGGGGTTTATTTACGATGGCTTTTCTCTTGCCTCCCTCCCCTAGCGTGGAGGCATTCCTTTCTCGCGGCTTTGCTGACTTGACCAGAATTGATCAGGGTCGGCACTGGCTGCGCTGTCGTGTTCTGTTTTCGCTTTTGAAAAACGGAGTAAGCGAGAGAGAGAGAGAATTGGCTCTCGACAAGCGACCATCGGAGTCGAGTCAGTTGAGTCTTGTGCTCTCGAAAAATAAAGTTGATTAGTATTATACCCCCAAAAGCTGTGTGCGTGTTTTTTTTTTCATGTATGGCGGCGAAAGGTGAGGCGAGGGCCTGGTTAGTAGGGTGATTCGATACGAGCGTGCGCTGGTGGTGTCGTTATGTGAGGTGGATTGCTGTATCGGGTTGCGAAGTCATTATTGTTGAACTGGCACGCGACCTCTAGCTTTTCCCCACCCTCGTCCATGATATGTAAGACATCATAGGCGGGGTGGAAGAATTGACTAATGTATTATATATTGCTAGCGATCCATATATTCATATGGTACGTACGTACGTGCGCGTGCCGTACGCATTATTTTTTTTGCGGTGTTTTGATTGGACAGAAAAGTTGATTGTTGAACGTCAACGAACAGCACTTCTTTTTTTGCGATGTTTTTTGTTTTGGACAAAAAAAAACTTTTTCGATATCTCGTCAACCGAAACCAGCAGCGAGAAAAAGGGAAACTTACAGTAGAATCTCGGTTCTTACACCTACCAAAATCCACGGGTTGTTTTCTGTTTATTTCCAGGATGCAGGAGGGAAAATGACTACCTCGTTTCTTGTGGCGTGGTGAAATCTGCTTGGTCATTTTGGATTTGGATTTTAGATTTCGATTTTTTGACACCTCGATGATATATAGGCCCGGGTCAGGCGTTTTCGTTTTTTTGTGCGGGATTTGGACTGAGCAATCGACTATGTTTTCCCCTTGGTTATTGGGGTGGTGAGCGTAGTAGGGAGGGGGGGGTACCGAGTGTGTGTTTTCCTGGGTAGTATATGATTTGTAGGCGTTTTTTCAATGGCTGGCTTGGAAACAGAACGATGAGACGAATAACGACGACCTATGATATCTATCTATTTTTCCCCCTATTTTTGCATAAATACGAGAGTGCCTTTCGTTATTCCCCAGTTTGGTGATTCGTTATATAGTACCTGAATTACATGCGGCAAGTGGTGACTGCTGTCTTACTGGTTTAGACACCCAAGGGCCCAGTGATGATTGGCTAGTTTAGCTCTCCACTGTACAGCTGGCTTTGGACCTAACTAGCTGCTGTCTACCGGTGCAGGTTTAGACACGTTGCTAGTGGAAGATCGGCTAGCGACACAGCTATCTTTAGGCCTAACTGACTGCTGTCTATCGGGCTAAACGTGAAGGTGTTGCTACAGTAACAGTGGTGATTGGCTAGCTCTGCACCCTACAACTAGATTGGGGCCAAACTGACTGTTTGCTGTCTATTGGTTCAGACACGAGAAGGAGCTATAGTGTTGATTGGCTAGCTCTGCACTATACAGCTAGCTTTGGGCCTCTCTGCCTGATGTCAGTGACGATGCGGACTAATGGGTGTGCCACCAGTAGTTATTTCTACCTCTACAGGTGATGAAATAAGTTTCAAGGGTCATTACACGACGTAGTAACATATAGTAAGGCATACACCCTCCTACTCGGGGTACCCGGGCACCTACCCGGGTACCTGCCCGAGTACCTACCCTACCCGGGTGCGCGGAGTACCCGGGTAGGTACCCGGGCACCTATCCGGGTACCTACCCGAGTACATACCCGAGTACCTACCCTACCCGGGTGCTGGGAGTACCCGGGCACCTACCACCCGAGGTACCCGGCCGGGTGGGTACCCCAGAATATATGCCCTGCTAAAAAAACACACCCTTGATAAGTTATAGGAGCAGCAGCACCGTATTGTTTGGGACAGGAAGAGATAGAAGCGGGGAAAGGAAGGTCTTCAGTATCTTGGGTAATGCTACTGTTCATACCCGTAGATGAGGGGGGGGGGTCTTTGCTGTGGTGTGCTGGTTATTATAACAATACAATAATAATAAAATAAAATGTGTTGCCAAACATTAAATTGCCAAATATTAAATTAAAAAAAAAGTTTTTGGCTAATGATGAGATTTTGAGGCTTGGTTCGTTGTGTTTTTTCGTGAAGGACATGGGGGCCCGGCGAAATTACTCGCGGCTTACCTGGGGACAAGTATGCTAGGAGACCGAGGCTTGACCCCTTGACTGTCGGCCCACCAACATACACTGTAACTGGTATCTTAAGGTCAGAGGAGACTGGCTTGACTTGACTTGACCGCTAGACTGACCGCCCACCTACACTGCTGTAACTGGTATTTTAAGTTGACCGCTAGACTGACCGCCGACCTAGACGGATCGCCCACTTACACTGTAACGGGTATATTAAAGCCAGAAGAGATCTTGACTTGACTTGACTCTTTGACTGACCGCCCACCCACACTGTAACTGATATTGTAAGGTCAGAGGAGGCCTTGACTTGACTTGACCGCTAGACTGACCGCCCACCTACAGTATAATTGCAAAAGTTATCCGACACTATATACAAGTACGTCCGCCCCTACTAAATAGTAGAATAGGTGCAGTTCTAAGCTGGTCTAGAGAGTGAATAGAGAACCTACAAAAAGCAGCTGGAGGAGATTCATGTGATGCAGTTTAGCGCGTGTGTACATCCTCGTGTCCCCACTTCCCGAAAAATATTCTATAGGAAACCGGCCTGTTAGGGCGCGTGAAGGTCTAATATTGTAGGTGACCTTGACTTGATCCTTTGACGGCCCACCTATACTACAACTGATACTCTAAGGTCAGAGGAGACCTTGACTAACCGCCTGCTACCAAGACTGACAGCCTACCTAGACTGACCGCCAGCCTACACTATAACTGGTATGTTAATGCCAGAAGGGACCTTGATGCTCGCCCAAAGGCCGGGTTTCCTAGCATATTTGGTGGGAAGTGGATACGAGGACACACGCGCAGACCTACGTGAAGGAATCCTCTCTGGCTACTTTGTAGTTTTTTTATTCGTTGTTGACCAGTTTAGAGCTGCATCCACTTTTTTTTTTGTGGGGGCCTATTACTTGGAATTCATGTAGAGTAACTTTCGCGGTGGGGAATAGAGAAGAAGCCATTAATATGTTAAAAGAGAGCCTGCCTACCTCCGGTCCCAGATTCAGATTTTGACACAAAACAATTCACACTTCGGACAGATCATCTACAGATAAATCATCTACAGATAGATAATCTACAGATATATCATCTAGACCCCAACCCACCGTTCTGAGGTGCTGTGCAGGATCTGTATGGTATAACAGATCTAACCCAGGAAACATGCCCTAGGTCTTGTAGATTTTATGGCATCCACCCTACAACGTGAGTTAGATCATACAGATCATATAGATCATTTAGATCAGGGCTCTCTCTGCCCTGAAATATCTAGATCATCAAGTGGGAATGATCTGTATGACCTATCTGATTTGTATGACCTATCTGATTTGTATGACCTATCTGATTTGTATGACCTATCTGATCTGTATGACCTATCAGATTTGTCCGAGGTGTGGAACGATCCTATTCCGCCGCGTTTGAATTCTGGCATGATAGAGAGGGTGCCTACGTATAATTGCTCAGGTTTGTGTTAGGTCATGCAGATCAGATGGCTCCCACCCGGCAAAATGAGCTAGATCATACAGATCATACAGATCATTCAGATCAGGGCTCTATCTTCCCTAGAAGATCTAGATCATCAAGTGAGAATGATCTGTATGATATGTTTGATCTGTATGATCTGTCTGATCTGTCCAAGGTGTGGAACTATCCCATTCCGCCGCGTTTGAATGTTTCCATGGTATAGGGAGGGTGCCTAGTTTGGTTCAGGTTTGTGTTGTGTTGTGCAGACTCTTAAGAATCTAACTAGAGGAGGGGCTCTATCGTATACTTCGCGTTACCTCACCCGACATCGACTTTGAGAAGCATTGTACGCGTGCGCACACACACGTAATCCGATGGACAACCAATCCTCACAGCCCCCACAGTCCATGTGTGCTAACACCCCTCTGTCCGGAAATACAACCAACTTTTATTAATATTCAATAAACACGGTGCTTATGTTTAGGGACATAGTGGTATATATGAACCAGTCTGCCCGGAAATGTAGTGCCCAGTTAGACTCTGATGTGAATACTAAACGGGTCTTATGTTTCCGTCCAGACAGAGAGAGGGAATACTATCTTCGGGCGGTGTTTGTTGCTACTACGCGCACAGCCAGCAGTAGCCATGCAACGACGACAGTACAGGACACCTAATAAGAAACAAGGAAATATGGTCCAGGCCGGATTTCTTATTTGGGAGAGGGTGCTTTCTGCGCTAATTTCAAGATAACGACTCCCGAATTTCTTTATTTTACTCGAAATGTCAACCTGGCTTTCTTATTAGTCTGTTTCTCATTATTAGGTGTCCTGTACTGCTGCTGTACAACAGCTAAATGAAATAAAATAAAATAAATGGGATGATTACAGAGCCCTTCCGTCCGTCACAACATACAGCACTTCGGGCCAAAACACACATATTTTTTTACCCCCTCCTGCCCCCCCCCTGCTAACCTGACAGTGGGAGAATGTGAAATGTGCAAGGAGGAACGGGATGTATTAGAGGAGGAGAGAGATGTGGGGAAAATGGACGAATGTGACATGGAGAAGTTTGGTACACCATTTCGGACGACCATAGTTAATAGAACCAATTATTGTTGGTAAAAATAGGGAAATATATAGGTTTTTGTCTGTACCATAGATATATCGTATTTACTAGTATTTACTATGGACCCCCGTAATAGATAGTAGCGAGAAAACGATCGGCTATCGTAGGAGATAAGATGGTGGTCACAGGCGGCGAAACAGGAGGGTGATAAGGGCCCGAATTAACGAGTATAGAAAAATTCAATTTGAAAAAAAAAAATCAAATTCGCTTTTCATTGGTCAGCACACGCACCAGCACCAAACATTATGCCCCAAGATCCTAATCTTCGGTGCTGGTGCGTGTGTTGACCAATGACGTTCGGATTTGAATATATATTTTTTCCAAATTGAATTTATTTCGTCTTCGTTAAAACGGGCCCTAAGAATGTAGCAAAAAACAAATTTATGTAATATACGGAAGCAACGTAATGAGCGCCCCAACTGTTGGAGGTGTCTTTGTTAGGGGTAGGAACGGTGCTCCGTCTCGAAAGGGATGCGTGGTCAATGGCCAAATGACTAAGGCAAGCGAGAAATGAGTACGCCCCCCCCTTAACTTGGCACATGACTCGTTTCTTGCGCATGCATTTATGTGTAGAAATATATACCTGGTATGTTGCACCAAAAAAACATACCAGGTCGTACCTGGTATCATAAACCGGGTACCTGATACACACGATAGACTTTGTGCAGAGGGATTTTTTGTCTCCGTTGTTTTCTTCTTTTTTGGAGTGCTTATGAGTGATCAATGTTGAAGCTCATCATGCTATTATTACATGAATACAACATTATCGGATGGCAAGGATAATAATATGCGATACGCGCATACGGTTAATAACATAACAACCGGACGGTGGAAAACGGAACAATATACCTGGTATGATGTTACTACAGCAGTATATACAGTTCGTCGGGTCGGGTCCGAAATGAAACCCGGCGGGTAAGACTGGGGGTAGGTACATCAGTATCAACATCAGTACGATCATAGATACATCCAAACCCTTCGGGTTGGACCTGCCGCGCGCGGTTCACGGGGTCCATTCTTCTTTTTTTGTCCCGTCCGTTACCTTTGCGCTACTTTCTACAGATCTCTCCCTTTATTTAGCAACCGCCAGGTATAACTCAGGTCCGGGGTCATATAGCAGTAGGCACCCCCCCCCCCTCTCCCCACTACGTATGTACGGTGCATGCGTTTCACATGTATATATAGCAGGCAGCTCCTCCCCCCTCCCCACTACGTTCAGTGCATGCATGTATTAATAGTATATACCTGGTATGCGTTTATTTCTATCGCGTAGTATGCGTTAAAACTTTTCTTGGAATATGTGTGTGTTTTTTTAGTCGCGAAAAGGGTTCGGCATTTTCTTCCCCTTTTATCGACTCGCTCGCGTCGAATAGCAATTCAGTGGTGTATTGCCCATTATAAGACCACCGCGCGACAAGCCCAAAAACGCGGTCTTATCTCTACGATGGTCTTATCTTTAACTACTGACCATAGTAATTCCAAATAGTTTTTTTCCTCGTGTCAAGCCGATTTACCTGGTATTATACTATGATATGGCCTTAAACCGGGTGGTCTTATACTATGGCCTTAAACCGGGTGGTCTTCTACTATGATATAGCCTTAAACCGGGTGGTCTTATACTATGACCTTAAACCGGGCGGTCTTAAAGTGGGTACACCACTGTTGTGCTTACGCACGCTAAGAATGATACGTAGGCGTTTTCTGCGTGTCATTTTTTGCACAAGATAAGTCCTTCGTGGCAGGGGTGTGGGTGTGTGCCTCGAACTCGCGAACTCGTTATGATACAATGTTTACCCCCACCACGCTCACGACTGTTGCTGCTGCTGTTGTTTGTTGTCACAAGAACACGAGCAAGCACTAGAGGAGAGCACGTAAGTAGTACCAGAAACACAATACTTTTATGGAGGCGTTTTATTCTGAAGTTAGTGCAGAACGCGCACCTATTATCAAAATAAGAAATCCAACCTCTGGATCATCTTCCTTCCCGTTTCTATCCGTTTACAGTGCAAAGAGTGGGGGTCCCCCAATAAGGCGGTATCCCTATAAGGCGGTATCCCGATATAAGGCGGTCAAAATCGCTTGACACGATTGGGGAAGTGCACTCATAACCTAGAATGAATAAGGCGGCTTCCCCCAATAAGGCGGTCATGTTGGCATGTTGCTCTGGCACATCACCGCCGCCTTACTGGTGGAGACCCCTACTATATGTATATACTCTGTGGTGGCCGGTACTACTCTGTATGCCAATTATACCCGGCCGGTCGGGTGTTGACCCCAGTATAATACTCGTATTCATTCGCAGAGAGATTGAAACTTTTGGCGGGTACCGCCGGGTACATATAATATAGAGCCATACCCGCCGGGAGACAACTAACTATTAATAGTCATTTATGTAGTATTTCTTTCTTTTTGCGACTATATAATACCATGATCATATTCGGAGGGTAGGGATAAAAGATTTTGCGTAATAATTAGTACATTAGTCTGCAGGCAGTATACGTAGTCAGAGTAGCTGACCGAGTAGTTCGTAGGTAGATTCTCGTAAGACAAATAATGTCCCATGCCCGTCAAAACCAGGCATTGCATGCATGTGGTTTCGCTTTTTCTGCACCTTTTTCATTTTTCACCCGTCAAAACCATGCATGCATGCATGTGGTTTCGCTTTCTCTGCACCTTTTTCATTTTTCACCGATTGATTGTTTTTTGTTTTTCCTCGAGTGAAGCCAAACTCGCGGGACTGTCAGATCCTACTCTATTTTCTAGTTGAAAAATAACAGTCTCATTTTTATCTGAATTTCCTCTGCTTGCTGTGCCTGCTGCTGCTGCTTGGCACACATGGCACTCGCTACACACAGGATGGCACACGCCCTCGCCTGCATAGACCGGCAACCCAGACCACAGCACGCACAGCACGCACAGCTGTATAGCCATGGACGATTCTACGTTTCGCGACATGAGTCGGAGTGCAAGAGCAGCCATCTGGGTCGGATTCTACGTGCTGTGCTGGATGGCAATGGGGCTCAGCTGCCGAGCCGATCTCCCGCCCAACTGCCTCAGAGCTTCGGAGCCCATGGAGGTGCTGACCGAGCTGCCCGTGCTGCTTGTCTTCGCGCTTAGCCAGGCAAGTGTGCTGAGGCGTCGCCCCGAGCTCGCTCGTTCCGATCGCAGATCGAAAGACCTAAAAGAGCAGACAGATATCCGGAGACTCGTATATACAACGTAATTCCGCCGCACATCAATATTCAATATCGTCAAGTTTTGTTCTTTTTTATTAGGTCTTCAAAAAGTACCTAAGTTTAATTCCAAGTGTTTTAACCCGAAAAACGTAGGTGCTGTCCTTATAAATAGGTTTTATTATACTGTAGATTGTACACGCCCATGTGCCATCGCCATCACGTACCCGGCATGCCATCATGCGAAGACCGCAAGGCAGAACAAGAACCCGCCCAAGAGCCTGCTTGCGTCCGTGCCGCACGAGAAGGTGCCGATTTATTTGTGGTGTGTGTGTCGTACCAGTATGTATTTATACCTGGTATGTATTTTGAAGCGCGGTGTTCTCACGCCGCAGATGGTGCGCTATATGTTGCTCCTAAAGTTATTTATCACAGCGCGGTTTGGCTTACAGAGTACTGCCTGTGGGTGCAGGTATGTACGAAGTCCGTACTGTCACTGGTATCAGGTACCTGGTACCTGGTACATAAAACTACTGCCTGTTATATAATACATGCTGTGCATACACAGCACAGCACAGCCTTGGCCGTGGTCAGGACTCATTGCCACTGGTGGTGCTGCTGGTGCTGGTGCTGGTGCTGGTGCTGGTGGTGCTGGTTCTGGTGCTGATGCCGCCGCTGCTGTCGCAAACGAATAGACCATGGCATGGTGGATGGCATGGTGGTGCTTTACTACTGTACTCGTGGGCTGACCCAAAATGGCTTTAACCCTTATAGGACTGGAGTCCCGTTTTGGGGACAAATTACTTACAATTAGAGTGGATTGTCCCCAAAACGGGTCTGCAGTCCTAAAAGGGTTAAAAACAAAGACATACCAGGTAGTCTTTACATGAAGCAGTTCTACGTACTCTGTAGACTAAACAGCTCGAAACACCGACGACGAGCTGGAAGAATAATACAAAGTCGACGAAGCAGCAGCAGCAGCCGCCGCAGCAGTAGCAATGCTTCAGCCTCTAAATAGCTAAGATCGGCGAATATAAGCGTTGCCCTCTCTTTCTTATGACAACAACCTGGTGGTGCTACTGTTCTCGTGCAAGCAGGCGTTCGTGTGCAAGATCCTTGACGATGGAAGGTTCGAGTCTCTCGTTACTAAACCCTATTTCCCGGCGGTGGTCATTGCAAGGTAAGTAAGCACTATTTAGTATTATTATTGCTATTAATAGTATCCTTGCCATCCTCAACCATGTGTATGTACGTACAGTAGCATGAATGAGCTTCAACGTTGATCACTCATAAGCACTCACTCCGATAGAAAAAAAAACACGGAAACAAAAAGAGCCCTCCACACAAAATCTACTACCTTCTCTACCTACTTGCTCCCGGCCTTTGAGCTTTGTCCACGTACTCCATTTTTTTTCTTGTCTCCCCATTTATTGTCTTCGCCCTTGTTTTCGCTCTCCCTCCTAGTCGTAACTCAGATCCGGGATCAGACAGCAGGCTCTCCTTCCCCCTCCCCACTATTAATAGGGTTCGCGCCTTCATTTTTACTTCTTTTTTTATCGCGAGAACACCTAGTTTCAGCCCTTTCTGCCCTCGTTGGCATGATTAGGGGCTTGATCAACCCCGGAGAATGTTATCGGTGGGAGGGGGAATTGAGCTTAAAAAGGTTATTACTGCTGTGTGTTCGTTTACATTAGATAAGCCACTGAGCTACTCAATCAGCGCTGACTGAGCAGTGGCTCAGTGGTTTATCCTATCTATAAACGAACGCCACCACGAGCTCTCGCGAGTCATACAGTACAGGGCACCTACTTGAAGTAAGAAACAGGAGTGTTGGCTCAGTAGATTGGATTTCTTATCTTCGAACGTGTACATTGCACACAACATCCAGTTTAACGGTTTAGTTCTCAATGTCCTATTAATACCAGCCGGGCTTTCTCACTGTCCGTTTTTCTATATATACCTGTACTACAGCAGTACAACAGTGATACCACAGTACATCAGTGGGGAAAGGGTGGGAGAAACGTATTCCACGTGGATGCGATATCGGTAGCACTGCATGTTCAAAACATATGTATGATCACGTTTACTTTCCAGCCCAGTTCGAAGATTTTTTTTACCCACAGCGATCTTCTGGAAGAGCCGTGGTCACGGGTATCTTCCTTCCTCCCCCCCGGCGCATACGTGGCTTAATTTTTATCTCCCTCAGGGTTCAGCATTGTTAGCACTGCTCGTCGATGTTCATCGAATGTTGCTATTTCACGCTCTTGCGCTTGCCGCTACTTAATTTTATGCAAGTTATGTTTGTACTTTGTTTACGAAGAACGTAGAAATGAAGCGCCTGCCAGGCGACCGATTCCTTGGCCAATCTGCATATACTCACTTCAGCTCTAGAATGGTACCAGCAGGTGATGTGTAGTCGAGCCTTAGGTCCATAGGCTTCTACCGCCTTACACCTTAAAATAAGTACATACCCCCCCCCTACCCCGACCGACCATGTGTATTAATTTCGCGATCCCAACAACCACCACAACAAACTGGTCACCCCCACTTTTGCACGCTCATGCCACTTTGAAAGCTCGCATCCTTTCCCGCCTACCGACCAGAACCCTGTGAATCTACCTCCCTGTGAATCTACCTCGCGATCCCACCAACAGCGGACTGACCATCTCCACTTTTTCACGCGTGTACCCTCTTTAAAGCTCGTATCCCCCCCCCACCCGCCGCCCAAATCTCTGAGCACCCCCCTCGCGATCCCAACAACAAACAGCGGACGGATCATCTCCGCATTTTCACGCTCGTATCCTCCCCCATCCCCCCACCAAAACCCTGTGCATCTATCTCAGCGCACTGGTCATCTCCACATTTTCCCGTTTGAAAGAGTTCGAGGACCTCCAGAACTCCGGCGGCGAATTCTCGACCGTCCAAGCGGTGGTCTCCGTTCTTCTCATCCTCTTCGTGGTCTTGGTGCTGCTCTACCACCTGCGGCTCGCGTGGGAGACCCTGCCAGGGGACATGCCCTTCGTCTCGAGAGAAACGAGCATGGTCGTCCCGTCCCCTCCATCCTCGAGGAGCACGAGAAATCAGCTGGTCGAGTACTGCTGCCTCCTGTCGGTGATCGTGGCGCATGCCGTGCTGTTCGGCGCGTTCGCGAACGGCAGGGGGGACAGCTGGGGTTTCCACTACGTCCTGGTGGCCTGGATGCTGTCTCTCGTGGCTCGGTTCGACGACGCCCTGAGCATGGTGTGGCTGGGCTTGACGACGGGGGTGTTTTTGCAGGGTGTGGGGGCGTATTCTCTCCATTTTCTTACGCACGATCACTAGGAGGGGATATTAGGTGATCACAACCACTGAAGGCCGTGAGCCCCGGAGCAGCGAAGTTATCAGGGCTCTTCACGGGTCATGGCCCGACCCCAGGGGTCGGGTTCACGAGTTCTTTAAAATATTACGGGTCGGGTCGGGTCGGGTCGGGAGGTTTAGCAAAATCTCACGGGTCGGGCCAGGTCACCCTGACCCGAACAGACCAAACCCGGCCCGCGAGGTTTGGTTTGACCCGTGTACAGCCCTGGAAGTTAGATGTACAACTCTGTCTCGAAATATGAGGATCGTTTGTGTGTTAATATTTAACCGAAACGTTCTTTATCTTTTGAGACAGAGTGGTAGGTAGTGCCGAGGAGGCGGTGTTTGTATTTGGGAAATTTCTTCCGATTTTATGTTTGAGTTGTCAACTCACGGGTTTCCTAAAGAAGGTGTTTTTTGTGACAGTCCCACGCACGAGCAGCGGAACATGATGAGTTGAAGTACGTAACGCCACCCAACCCTTTTAGGCGTCTTTAGACCTTAATGACCCCCTTTAAGGGCTGCAATTCCGGTGTGGGCACAAAACACTTAGAATCAGAGTAAGATTTAGGTGTGTATGTACAGGTGATTTTTCATGGCGGGGTTCTGCATGAGTTTAGCATAGGTGCCAGATAACACGGCATGTCGCTTTTCTCGGTTCTAAACAACAGAGTCAAAGTTGCGCACGCCTCGACCGATGCATTTGTGCGTGCTTGGGTCTGGCGAGAACATAATGAGTTAAACTGCGCGGTGGTCTCTAAAAAGCCTGGCCTTTTCGGCCATCATATACTGCTACTACTGTAAAAAGGAACCCTGGTATATATCGACCTAAACCATTGAGGAGTTACGGTAGATATCAAGCTTTGCTATTTCGGGGGGCCACAGTAATCATAACTCATGATGAGCCCAACAACCATGGTATCCCTCTATGTTCTGATTACTATAATAGGCTCCCCTGCAGTAGTAGTGGGAGTGCGCAGCATAACTACCTAGTAGTACGTTGCCGCGCTTGTATCGTATATCTCCCTATTTTTGTCAATTCGGACACACACCCCTCTACGAACTCCAGCAGCAGGCCGGGCTGCTTTGTGAGGCGGGAGGCGTGTTGTTGCCGGCCGTGCGGGGGCATACTTCATGTTTGTGTCAATTTTCTTTCTCACGATCACTACTACATACCTTATTTGGGGTCATTATGATGTGGCTTATATTTGGAGTCAGACCGGTGGGAGAGGGGAGATATATACATACGTAGGAGGAGACGGTGCCACCGTGAGCTGAATTGGAGGTTTGGTTTTGGACTCTGTGGCGTTTTTCAATGAAATGGTTGATTTGACGGTTTCGTTTGGTTCTGTGATGTCTTGGTTAATGGTTGAATACAAAATATGTTCGACGGTCTCGATGTAGGCTTGATCCATCAAGGTCTCTTTAGACTAAATATACTATTTTTAGTGTGGGGAGTTAGTTCCTTGACGTCTGTCCGTCAAGGGTCAAGAATGCCGTCAATCGGCGTATAATATACTAGTTTTAGTGTGGGGAGCTAGTTCCTTGACGGCTGTCCGTCAAGGGTCAAGAGTGCCGTCAACCGGCATATAGTATACTAGTTTTAGTGTGGGGAATTCCTTGACGGCTGGCCGTCACGGGCAAGAGTGCCGTCAACCGGCATATAATATACTAGTTTTAGTGTATGTAGTTCCTTGACGGCTGTCCGTCAAGGGTCAAGAATGCCGTCAACCGGCATACGATAAGACAGAAGAAGCGCCTGTGTAGGGCGAAAAACACCTCCATTAAATGCGCAGTGCGCGGATGATTAAGTTTGTTATAACGCATGGCGACGACTGGTTGATAAAGCTTGCGCGCCTCAAAGGTGCGCCTCTTGAAATTATGCGCTCGACCAAGAAAGTGAGCAATATCATGAATCAGCGATAGCTCTGCCTGGGGACTGAAACGGGCAGACTCCATCTCCGCGACGACCAGCTTTTTGAAAGAGCTTCAACGTTTTTTTTTATCAATACCTCGGCACCGGAGGTGGCCAAGGTGCTGCTGAAGGGATGCTTCTAAATTTTATGACGCTCCTCGCTAGTGAAGAGCCCTTTCATCTCACCCCAACAACTGGCTTTGAAAACAAAACAGTTTGCTTACGTATAACCCCATGAACACCTCCGTGGCCGACTGCTGTAGGTAGACAATGAAATATGTAATAAAACACAAGAAAATGGCGTTCCAACGATGAAGTGTGCTTGCTTTATTTTAAGAGGAGTAGCACCTAATTTTTATTCAGGGTCGTACTCACTTGAGGAGCTCTATACTACTGTTAGTATGCCTCACTGTGAAGATACGCCACGGCATTAGGCATTAGTTTAGGCAGTATGGGGCAAGCCCGACTACTGCTGTGCAGGTTCACTTTGGTTACTCTTGATCCCTCGCACGTGTGTGGCTCATATTTATAGCGGTTCCTTGCCTCTCCAGAAGTTCTGAGCAGGGGGGCAAGTATTCCTCTTCTCAGAGGAATATATAAATAGGAACGCCTCCACAACAATACAGGGGAAACGGGAATACCATGACATCACCCAAAAATCTGATTTTTGACAAAAGCTCCAAGTACAACCAGATGAACAACCGCAAAAGCCTACCAAGGTGCGTATTGATTGGTATAGCACGAAGTAATACAACAAGATCCTATCAACAATGGTACGAGTATCTCAACGATATTGGGTCAAGGAGCATACTATTACGGGGAACCATAGTAAATAGGACCAAATATTTTTGGTAAAAATAGGGAAATATATAGGTTTTTGTGTGCACCGTAGGTCCTATTTACTATGTTTCCCTGTAATAATAGTCAGTCAGAAATATTTGCCTCAAAAGGCAAGAAGGTGCTACCTCTATCGTAGCACGCCTCCGATTTTGGAACGTTCCTCTCAACTCGTTAGTCGAAACAAAAAACGGACAAAAACGTGCTACCCCCTCCTTCTCCCCCCTCCTCCACCACTCTATCTCCTTTTTGTTTTTCGTTTAGTCTATCGGGGGATGCGCGGCCGACGGCCGTCCCGACAACGCCTGTTTCAAGCGGCGTCTAGAAACCCGTGTTCGTTCGTGTTCATCCTTCACGCAGAATCTGCTCCTCGCGGCTCTTGAGCTCCGTCTCCAGGAGGATAGCACCGGTTTCGCTGTCGACTCCGTGGCTCACATACCTTTCATACGGTGACACAAAGCGAGGTACGCATGTGTTAAAAAATGGACGACAGCCGCCTATTGTCGTGATTCACGTTCGGCAGCGACTATACACGGTATAACAGTCTATCTAGCCAACACTCAGTAGCATGAAGTACTATCGAAGAAGCAGAAGCGTACAAGTGAGCGTTACGCGGTTGACCTACCCATTGTTATATTATGAAGTATCACGTACGAGTACCGGCAATGATACCTGAGCAACATGGATTCAGGTGTCCGGTGTGTGATTGCTGGTCGTTCGAAATGTGTTCATGGATGAGATTGAAAATCCCACGTAGCGAAATATCTTGTTTTTTAAAGCCAATCGATACAAAACCCCTTATAGCCCCCTTTAAAACTGCACGCACGTTGTTTGGGATACAAACTACAGCAGTAATTGGAAATCGTGTTCCAGATTTTGTGTTGCAGCAACAGGAAGAGTAACAAAACACGATAATGTCGAATGCGCTGAGTGTTGGCTTATGTTGGGCTATTCGCCCTTATTGAGAAGCTCAAGACAGCTGCCGTGTTATCAACCGTCTATTCCGGGTGGGCTATTGTAGTAAGTAATACTATTTATAGTATATGATCAGAACCCTCGATGGACCCAAAAACCATGTATCCCCCCTACGTTTACACACCATATTTGGTTCTGATTAATACCACTGTACGTCCCCCCGTAACACTGCTGCTGTAGACGCGCGGGTGGGACGAGCAGTGCCACGTTGTGAGCGTGGCGTAAGTTTCTTGCTTGTATACGTCGAGAACCATACCCATCACAGGTGGAGGACACGCTGTCAAGCTTAAAGTTATTTTACATATGATACATATCATACAACAGCGTGTCCTCAACGTAAATAACAAGTCTACGGCTGGACTCTGACGATGTGGAGATTTTCGTCCAGCTCAACCATATTGGGGCTTGATCCTACTGTATTAGTAGTATACTCTGGTACCTGGTACTTGGTGGTGACCATAGAAACGACGAGGTGTGCACTTTTTTTAAAATTAAGCATCTAGGAAGACATTGCATAGCAGTTCCAGCCAGCGCTTCCATACCGCGCGCGTGTCGCACATCTCCCTGGGTTCACCATGTTGCCGGCACATCCCTTAATGTGGCCGATGCGATAATGGCCATTTTTTCCCCGACATTTTGTCCGTCCCCTTTCAAGTCTCAAGGGGGTGAAGAACGCGCTCTCAACGTACGGTATGTTTGACGACGATACATTTGGATCAAGGGGGGGGGGGGGGGCGGGGTCCGTCCGCTCATGACGTCCAGAGGTAGCTGAAGCTTATCGCTATAGAATCGTGCACTCAAAGAACAGTCGGGAGGGGGGGGGGAAGGGGTACGTCAACACTCGTGTCACCAGTTGGTTGAACATCCCACCTGAATGGCCTAGGAAACCCCCACAAGCGTTGTGTTTCTATTCATTACATTGTTACGTGCCAACGGTTGGCTCAACATATCACCTTAATAGCGTGGGAAATTCCCCCAAAGCGTTGTTTGGAAAGCACTCCATCCTTTCGTGCTAATGGTTAGCCTAACCGTTCACCTCAATGGCTTGGGAACCTCACACCAATCGTTATTTGGAATCAATGTGATCCTTAGGGTTGCCTCAACATATCACCTGGATAGCTTCGGAAATCTCACACCACGCGCTGTTTGGAATTCACGTTCTCATTACGGCTACCTCAACATGTCACCTTAACGGGTTTGAGAAACTCACAACAAGCGCTGTTCGGAATGCAAAGCGATCCCTTACGGTTGGATCAACATCCCACCTGAATGGCTTGGGGAACTCCCCCAAGCGCTGCTTGGCATGGACGTCATCCTTACGGTTGATCGTAACCGTGCAGGTATCCCGCAGGAGAGAGAGGGGCAGATACTCCACCGCCGTTCCGACGAAAAACTACCGACGGGGCATCGCGGGTAGGTATACAGTGCATGTGCAAGGCTTCAGTGCTTGTTCTTAATTGTTTTGGATGGGACTTCATAGGGGAAAATCGACGATAAAAAATGACGATTACATCAGTGGTAACGGCCACTGCCTGATTGGGGGATGATGTCATACAATGGTTGGTGTCCGAGTTACAATGGTAAGAGTGCAAGGAGTCGTACGACACGGGCGCAACATGATCGTCCTGCCGGAATTGCTGGGCGCTTACGCTGATTCGTAGACGGTTCACAACACCAAACAAAGTAGTCGTTGTTTCGGTCGTTATCTTGGGGCTTCGAAGGGGTTTTTGAGTGAGGCAGGATGTGTCCTACACATTTTTTAGTGTGGAAAATAGGTTTGTTATGTTTGGCACAAAACGTCGAGTCAACAGCAAACCGTGTTTGATGTCATGGAAGTAAATTTACTTCGATGGAAGTAAATTCATGTCCAACAGCAATACATTTTTGATGATAGGCGCTTCGTCCATCTTTCACCTCTTGCTCTCGATCCACATCTGCGAAACCCAAGCCTGCCTCCGCCAAAGCCTCGGCTCCCACTTCGCGCACGGACAGCAGCCGCCTGGCTGCTATCCACCCTTTCCCCGCACCATCAAGGAGGACAGCAACCAGTCGGGCGGGGATTAGCTGGTCTTGGCGGCGGTGGGGGTGGCGGTGACTTGTTGTTGTCTTGCCACTTTTGAAGACGCTGTTGTGTCCGTGAGGCGTTTCGCCGCCGTTGTTGGGGCCGTTCGTAGCAGCAGCAGCAGCAGCAGTGTCGCCGATTCTGTTACCACCATCACTGCTGCTACTGCTGCTGCTGCTGGCAGCGATGCTGCTTGCGGTGGTACTGGTTGCGGCGTTACTGGTTGCGGCGGTGCTGGTTTCGGCGGCGTTGTTTGCAGCCGTGCTGCTTGCAGCGATGGTTCGAGAGCCGTAGCGGAAGCCGCGGTCAATTTCACTCGGTGGGTCCTCCTCCCCACCTCCGCTTTCTCCAATATCCTGTGATTTCGGATCGCTACTAACGTTAAGCTCCCGTCTGCTGCTCTCATGGTCCGTTTCCTTGACAGCTGGTGTTCCTGCCGCGGACTCGATGATTGCACTATCTCGGCTGGAAACGGACCCGGGGGTTCGAGCTCTCGCGTCAGCGGGACACGTAGAGCGAGGAAGGGAGAGGAGAGGGTAACGTAGCGTATCGGCGCTGTGGAGGTCCAGAGCGGTAGGCCTCCCATGATGGCTGACGACGACCTGTCCCACCAAAAAAGAGGGAGGGTGGGGGAGACAAGGGGAGCGGGGGGGGGGAGGCGTACTCATTTATTGCTTGCCCAAGTCATTTGACCATTGACCAAGCTTTCCTTTCGGGACGGAGCAGGGGGAGGGGAGGGGGTGTACTTCATATTCATGCATGGCCGTAGTCGTATGTGAGTAAAAGAGCCGTTGTAATCAAGTATATCGGTTGAAGGCGCTGGTCAAGGCTACGGTAAGGGGGTCACGTTTTTAAGTCCCCTTTTTTCCAGCCGCTCAGAGGCACTCGGCCGAGTTGGCTACACTGTTCCTTCGCACTCTTTCGTACGCTTTTTATATATTTGTTTCGCGATAGGCATCGGCATGGGATTGTTTACTACTGCATGTACGCAGCACCACCGAAATATGTTTGACGTCCACTTTTGAGCTTTTGAGCAGAGCAACTCGCCAGAGTGGCCCAAACGCGGCATAAAATAATGGGGAGTGTTAGAATATCATACCCCCCTACCGTATCACCAGTTGTCCTCTCCCCTTGGCGGACAGTCTTCAAGAAACTCCCCACACTAAAACTACTATACTTCGTAGCATATGAAGTCTAAATATGACTTGGCGGGGACAAAACTAGACTGCCTAGAACCGACATCTTTGGTTGGAGTATTTTCTTCAGGATGCCGCTGAAAATATGCACTTCTCCAGCACTTCCCGCAGTTTGCGCACGCACGGTGTTTTCGGTTCCCATCACGCCCGCGATCCCTCGAAAACGCGCTCTTCTCTAATGCTATGCCTTTCCACCCGGCCCTTTTCTAACGAGATACATCACAGGTGGCCGGGACCCAGGTGGCCGGGATCCGACCCCCCCCCCCTGCACAATGCGGGCGTAATAAACTCCTTGTGGAGGCGCTATTGAACAATGTAGCACACCAGTCAGTTGGCGTACCGAACTGAGAGGTTGTCGACAACTTGTGGGGTTTGCTATAGATATATGCAATGTTTTTGTTTTGCAAACCCCACACTATGTAAGGGCAGGGCCCCAACTATGTAAGGGCAGGGTTGTCGCCCGAAATATTTTTTGCGCCCACACTATGTAAGGGCAGGGCCCCAACCACCTGTGATATCAATCTGGACGTAAATATAAGGACCGTTTGGACTCAAATAGGAAGAATAAGCGATCCTTATACTTCTGTCCAGAGTGGTATTACACAGCGCAGGACACCTACAGTAGTAAGAACAATAAACACAAAAGCTGGTCTAGGCTGGATTTCATATTTGAGAATGGGTGCGTTCTACAACTAACTTCAGCGCAACGAATCCCGAATTTTATTTATTTTCGTGTAAAAAAAAACAGCCTGGTTTTCTTTTCTTAGTCCGCCTTCTCTCAGAATGTCGTACTGTCCGGTTTTGTTGTAGCTTCGGAGGCGACTACCCAGGATACCATGCTAACTCCCCTTGGAACCTCAGAGGTAAAAAATTCATGCCACAGCCCGGGAAGATCACGATCTAGATCATCGATTCGCATTACTTCATGATCTACGAAGATCTTTCGAGGCAGATATGTTCCCGATCTGGTATGATCTGGCTCATGTTGCCGGGTGGAGCGACCCGTTAAATCTGCTTGATCTACAATAGCACATGTTTTTCCTGGGTTGGGTCTATATAATACTATGCAGATCCTGCACAACCTCTCACAACGGCAGGTGAGGAACTAGATCATCTAGATCATGATCTACCTTATCTGTAGATAATATATCTGTAGATGATCTGTCCGAGCTATGAAAGTTTCGGAGGTGAACGACGATCAAAAGGAACCGGAGACACGAAGCAGGCAGCCCGGGCTGCTGCTGGGGTATCTAGGGAACGTCTCCTACTTGCAACATGGTGAACCTAGGGAGATGCACCACACGCGCGCAGCATGATGCTACTTGTACAGCTCGCACGCAGTTCCATTACTACGGGTGGGCTGTTGTAGTAAGAAGAGTAATCAGAACTCACGATGGACCCAAAAAAACATGTATCTCCCTATGTTTAGACAACCATATTTGGTTCTGATTAATATGTTCCCACCGCAATACTATTAATAGAAGGGCGGATAAACACCGGACTCGTCTCGTTTTCTAGGTTTTCGCTATAGCTGGGTCTCGCAAAATGATCGAAAGGGCACGTCCTACCGTAGGTGTTCTCACCCTCGCGCGCGTGAAGAACTTGACAGGAGGCACCGGCAACCCCAGGAAAGCCCGAGCTTCAGGCGCTGACAAAGCGCTCCGCCCCTCCGCTTCGATGGCCGCACTCGGAACAGTTTCGTCAGCCTCCGCTGATCGAGCCACTTCTTCGCAGCGACGGCACCCCTCTTTCTGCCGGCTGTGCTGCGCGCATGCCGGGATGACCGGACAGCCGCTGGGAGGCAGGAAAGGTGGCACAAGGCGATAGGCTCCGAGGAACGTCGCGCTGCAAGTGAGTTAATTAAAGATCAACAACGCGCGATGAGCGGATAAAATTACATGGTAAAAGTAGCTGTGAGTACACCATAAGTCTTCGGTGTCATGTGTCGTACGTACATATGGCATCTCGTTAGCTTGAATGTAGACGTAGACGCAACACAATCCACATATAAGACCTGACCCAACCCATTTAAGACCAGGCATACCCCACCTAAGACCTTACACAATCCACCTGAGACCAGAAATAACTCACCTAAACCCAAAACAACCCACTTAAGACCCCACAGAACCTAGACATAACCCATCTAAGACCCGACATATCCCACCTAAGACCCGACTCAAATTCACCTAAGAGCCCGACCCAACTTCACCAAAGACCCCGGCACAACTTCACCTGATGTGACCTTCAACAGAGGTGGAAATCTGGATAGTAAGGCCATCGGCCGTTAGCTTGACGTCAGCCCCTTTTTCAACCGCCTTCAACTTTTCGAGATCGAAGTCGCTGTGGCCCATGCGGAGATGAAGGCCGAGCAACCGGGCCGAGATGAAACGATGGTCGCACCCAGGAACCGTGCACGTGAAGCGAGCGTTAAGGCAAGCCTCGTCGCGGTCGCGGGCGGTGCGGCTGGGTGTGGCGGGCGTTTTAGGGGCGGTGCGTCCCTGGCGTGAACTGGAGGAAGCCGTTGCCCACGGTACGCACTCGACAGGCCATGCGGCGGACAGGAATTGATCGACGAGAGGGGTCGCCGCCGCTAAAATGGGATCGCACAAAGACGCGACATAAATGGAGGGGGGGGGAGGGGTGTACTCATGTTGTGCACGGCCGTAGTCATATGACCATAGACCCTCGCATCCCTACAATGCCGGGACGGAGCGCGTTGGGTTTTCACCAACCAGGCAGACATTGCTTGCACCAAGCGCGAAACGCCGTGAGGTATTGGGCGAGTCGCATGGAGGGTGAGCTGCATCCTGCTAAGAACCGCCTCTGAGGTGGACTTGCATATGGACGACAGCTTCAATGAGTTAATTTAATTTCTGGTGTGGCCACTTCCGGAGACAGCAATGGGTTTTACTATGTAACTGCCTCGCGGACGCCTTACCATATTAACACTACGTGATACGACCATTCCCCTTGTGCGGAACAAAGGTTCTCCACCCCGCACAAATGATCTACTCGACCGCCAGCTTTGGTGACCGCCAAAAAAAAAAAAAAAAAATAACAAAAAAAAAACGGCACCCTGGTTGTCGAGCTCACGCAGCGAGTGGCGTGTTTTACAGCGTCGTTGCCAACCGACGCCAACCCAACCTACAAATATATCATATGGGGGCAGCCTGGGGGGGGGGTGTACTTCATATCCATGAATGGCTAATTGCCGTAGTCGTACGACCATAGACCGTCGCATCCCTACAATGCCGGGACGGAGCATGTCGGGTTTTCCCCGACCAGGCAGGCATTGCTAGCACCAAGCGCGAAGTGAAACGTGAGGTGTTCGGCGAGTCGCATGAAAGAGGGGGGCGAGAGGGGGGCGTAGTCTTTTGTTGCTTGCCTTAGTCATTTAACCATTGACCACGCACCCCTTTCGAGACGGAGCGATGGGTGGGGAGAGGTGATCGCAGAGAGCTGATCCAATCAAACGACGATGCTGTCAGGCCATGCGGTGGACATAAACTGGTCGACGAGGGACGTCGATGCCGCTAGAATGGGACCGGAGAGAGACGCAAATGAAATGGAGGGGTCCTACGAGTTGTTTTCAAACATCGATAAATCTTTACGTATCAATACTGTACATATTGCAGAAAAAAATGCCGACAATAGCTACTTTAGTACGTTCGAGATACTCTCATGTCTTACACCGACAACAGCTACTGTTATTACAGTACGTTCCAGCGACTCTCATGTCTTATATCGTAAGGTGTCTTCAGCGATTAGTATTTGTTACGCTCAGTCGCTCGCTCGCTCGCTCGCTTGCTTCACGCACCGAGTTTTCGTCTGAAACGGTGCTCCTTCTTCTGGTGCGCCGCCGCCGAGTCCTTTAAGTGGAAAACTTTGCCGCAACCTGGGTGCAAGCAAACATGCTTGCGCACCCCGCGGCCGGACGGCACCCGGAGGACGCCAGCCGCGGCGTCCGATGCCGCGGTCTGGAGCTCATAGGCAGTTTGAGACGCCTGGCTTGGAGTAGGAATCTGAGCGATTGTGGTGGGGGGGGGGAGAGAGAGGCGGGAGGACGTGAGCAAGGTCCCGTGTGTACGGGTGGTTGTATGTAGGTAAGTGCTGTTGTTTGAGCAGATTGCTCCTGGTTGGATGACACACATACATGAGCGATCAATGTTGAAGCTCGTGCTGCATGTTGTCGGATGGCAAACGCAAGGATAAAAAATAGTGCAATGACCAAAACAAAATATCAAATTGGTAATAAGTTCATTTCTTCAAGTGTTGCAAAGAACAAACTTACCAAAGGAAATGGAAACTATTAGCAGGTTGAAAAAAACTCCACACCTTGAAAGGAACAGCCCCTTACAAAGATTTTACGCGAAACATATATATACGACGTACGGAAATTGAGCTAAAAACAAGGCCTGCCAAAAACTTTTCCAAATGACAACGAGTGGGCTAACAACGGCGCTAAAGGGATGCTTACCGCTCTCACTGCTCCAGCGCTGGGGCTTCTCTCCCGTGACCTCGCTCTCGCCCTCACAAGGCGGGCTGCGGACTCCAGCTCTCCCCCCGCCACCGACCTTCGCTGTCTCCGACCACCGCTGGTACACATATACCCACCATATCATACGTGCGTGGCATCAGTTCCAGTGGCAAGTGAGTGTCCAGTGTTTACGACTTCTGGCTCAGATTCGACTAAAATGGTTGATACCCTTCTATGCAGAACCATGGTCGTACGGGAAAAGTGCTGTCTACCCCTCGCTATGCAAAACCACCGTTGTATGGGGAAAGCTAGCGGGGGCTGGAGGTCGAGAGATCACCAGACTGAGTGCGCGTGAAAAAAACTTCGGGTGTGGCAAGGGTGAGTGAGGACAGGGCTGGCTTTTGTATAGGGATGTCCAGACCCCGAAAAGAAAAAGACAAAAGATCCATACTGCTGTACAACTCCTCGCTACATCTTTTGACTTCGGAGATTTCTCAGGCGGGCGGAGTTAGGCTTAGGGGTAAGGTTTTTAAGTCTAATTGATTTCAACTATTTTGCCGAAGCCACGCCAAGGTCAACCATGGTATGCAGCCGTCCAAAATGGGAGCTCGTGCTGTACTATGCCTCTGTCTGTTTGCCTTTGAACGGTCCACACCTCGGACAGATCGTCTACAGATCATCTACAGATCATCTACAGATATATCAAATATACCGAATAGACCGGAAGTATCAGATAGATGTTAGATTCCCACTTCATCATGATCTAGATGTTTCAAGGAAGGTCTATTCCTAATCTTGTATGATCTGTATGGTCTGTATGATCTGTATGATCTGTATGATCTGTATGATCTAGCTCATATTAACGGGTGGGACCCATAAATTCTGCATGATCTACTGTAGCACACTTATCATGGCTTAGATATGTACTGTGCAGATCCTGTGCAATCTCTCACAATAGCAGGTGAGGAACTAGATGATCTAGATGATGATCTGTATGATCTGTATGATCTGTTTGATCTGTCCGAGGGTGTGGAACGGTTTTGAACCGCGCCTCTTGACTGTCCGTCTGTCTGTCTCCCTTTGAACGGCTTTAGAGGTCGTGTGGCACATGTAAAATATTGGAGTTGGTTGTTGTTAGCGCGTTTCATCGCGGAGTGCTGTATGCTTGGTTGAGACCGTCTCAACCATTGCTAGCGAAAAATATCCCCAGTGACACAAATGGGATCTATAAAATAGTTGGGTAGTTACTCAGTCGAGGAATATACTGATAGTCAGTAATAGTCAGTAATAGTCAGTAATAGTCAGTAATAGTCAGTAATAGTCAGTAATAGTCAGTAATAGTCAGTAATAGTCAGTAATAACCAGTAATAGCCAATAATGGCCAGTAATTGTCAGTCGGAAATAATTCGGCCGAAACGTGCCACAGTAGTGATCCTTCTATAGTGCCGATGTGCGCCAGCCTGAAATACCGGCACTGCAGCGTCCACCGGCAATACGCCGCACACTTCCACACTTGTTAAACCCATCTGTGTCAACCGATTTCACGGGCGCTATAGCGGGCAACCGGCGCTACTCAACCGGCCCCATAAAGGAACCACTACTGTACAGTAACTCCTATCCGATGATAGCACGCGTCAGCTACACCCGGCCAAAACTCTCACCTAAGTTCGGCGCCTGCACCGGACGCATTTTTTTCGGCCGGCGTCTCAGGCCTCCTCTTCTTTGAAACCTCTATCCTCTTCCACATAGACTCTTCCTTCTCCTCCTGCGTAAGCCCCTCTCTGTTTTGGCAACCACCGCCTAACTTCCCTGCCGTCGCCACCGCCGCCGCCGTTTTTTTCTTCCGTTTTTGCGAATCGCTTGCTGAACGAGTGGTGGAGGCCGGCGGCGCCGCTTTGAAGGTGCCGGAAGCCCGCGCGTGGAATCCGAGCACGCGCAAAAGGTCGTCAAGCTTTTTCGCGCGTTTTCTGTTTGGGATCATGAGAGCCTGCGCGCGCGTCTCAACGGTATCGCGGGCGTGCGGAGGCGTGGGGGATAGAGGTGGGTATCGCAATTTGGTCGCGGAGTCCATATTATCCCGTGAAGGATATGCGAAGGTGTTGCAAATAGTTCGCGGAGTCCACACAATACATCCCTTGAAGGATGTGAGGGTGCTGCAATTAGGGTGCTGCAATTAGGGTGCTGCAATAGGATGATGCAGTCGGCATCCCTTGAATCAAATATGGTGCGCGACCATAACGAGGTGCGCGGTTTACAGATCAATCGTGGGTTCTGGCTGCTACGGTCCCCAGGAATAGAGCGCTAGAATAAGCCGTGCGAGGACATGTATGTACAGTTTACACGACATACTGTTGTAACCCGCGTAAGGACATGAACAACCTGGCGGCCAATACCATCACACCTCGGAGACAGATAGAGATCATCGATTGCTATTTCATTATCTAGATATCTCAGGGAAGATAGATTCCTGATCTGTATGATCTGTATGATATGCATGATCTGTATGATCTGTATGATCTGTATGATCTGTATGATTTAGCTCGAACTGCCGGGTCGGGGCCGTACAACCTATACATGACTTACGTAGCACATGTTTCCTGGGTTGGATCTGTGCTATACGCACATACTGCTTTCTCCGGCTCTATCCAGAGCTATAGACTCAGTAGGCTTATGCCCGGCATCACCCACGCAGGAGGGCAGCCAACACGACTGCAAAACCATTCATCTACGTATTTATTTATTCTCCATCCCCTACCGGTATTCTTTATTAGCCCAATTTCTCCAGATCTATTAGAAGGGTCACATACAGTAGCGGGCACCACTAGGGAGCATGCCTTCAGTCTAAGTATAGCATTACCTACTGATCTCGTACTTATTCACGTGACCAAGTACTTAGCCACGCAACTAATAAGTAAGTACTTAGTCACGTGACTAGTTAGTAAGTACTTAGTCACGGGACTAAGTAGGCCAGTGGGGACATACACTCGGGTTTCGTCCAACTTCAGCATGCTTCATTGATCTCCAGGGCACTCCATTCCCCTAGCCACGTACTACAGAAATATCCAGGACCACACCATCATAACCATTCATAACGTCTCCAGCGCGCACGCTCGACAAAAACAAGACACTTGATTTCACTCACAGGAAAGAGCTCAGCATACATGAATGCATGCATCATGCATGCATGCAAATCATTTACGATTATTTGTACACCCGTCTACACGCCATACTCTAACACTATACTGGATCGAAGAATTGTCACGACCTTCGTGGTTTGTTATCAACCAGATATATAGCCCAGACCAGTTTCTCACGGCTATAACCGCTCGGCTGAAACCACTCACCCGCAAGCACGTAAGGGGACCATATAGTAAACTAACTACTTGAGCGAGTGTGGGTTCATCATTTTAGCAAAAAAAGGGGAAGAAAAATAATTAATTTTGCGAAAGGGGAGAACACTATTCAGCAGTCTTAGTATCGAAACGTCGACAAAAAAAACCTCCGCACCTCTACACGCTTGCGTCTCTCCTCCGCAACAGGAAGGTGCGGGTCTACCCACCCGTTCCTTATGTCCTTGACGAGCTTGCACCAATGCCGCTCGAGAAAGACAGCGTGCCTGGTGCAACAAGGAAGTGCAACACGGGAGCGTGAACAAGCGTCGAAGGTTTACGAAATGCTCTTCTGCAACGACTTTCCATGATTAGTATATGTATAGGGATGTGAGTTGGCTGACTGTAAGTCGCGACTAGACTATTAGTTGGCTAGGTAGGTTCCATGATTAGTATATAGGCATGTGAGTTGGCTGACTAAAAGGCGCCGACTAGATATTAGTTGGCTAGGTAGGTTCCATGATTGGTATAGAGGGCTGTAAGTTGGCCGACTATCAGGCGCCGACTATATATCAGTTGGCTAGGTAGGTTCCATGATTAGTATAAAGGGCTGTGAGTTGGCTGACTACAAGTCGCCGACTAGACTATTAGTTGGCTAGGTAGGTTCCATGATTAGTATAGAGGGCTGTGAGTTGGCTGACTATAAGGCGCCGACTAGATATTAGTTTGCCAGGTAGGTTCCATGATTAGTAGGTCTGTGAGTTGGCTGACTATAAGGCGCCGACTAGYTAATAGTTGGCTAGGTAGGTTCCATGAGTAGGATATAGGCTTGAATTGGCTGACTGTAAGTCGCCGACTAGTCATTAGTTGGCTAGGTATTCTACAATCCAGTTGGTTCAAAAAAGTAATATCCCGACTAGTTCGTGAGATTGTCTAGGCCTACCACAATATAGTGTTCCACACTCGCACGAACTAGCTTATTAGTTGGCTAAGATATATTAACATTTTAAGTTTGTTGCGAGCGGTCTCAGCTGCGGAGTACTTCGTTTTGTATCTGACTTGCCGCGCTTTGTTGTTCGTGACTGGCGCGTCGGCTGCCCTGCATTATTCTCCTCTCTCATCCGACTGAAGGACAAGCCGTCTGAGTTGGCTGTACGGGGGACGATAGTATCTCACCCCATTACGGGGGGCCCAACTAGTAAATAGCAGGGCCTTCCTCGGGAAAATTGCCGAAGATTTCGGGAGTCGAGTAAATCAACCATATCAAACTAACCAATGCCGAATAACCAATGTTAAAAGCACCACAAGAAAGACCAAACCACGGCGAATCGAATGACGATGTTTTTTTTTTTGTTACGATGTAGGAGCCGTGGTATGGCCACGGGAATTTTACCACGGGAATTTGCTTTTGAATTCCCGTGGTAAAATTCCCGTGGCCATACCGCGGTTCCTTCTTCGTAAAAATAAATGAAAATGCCGTCATTCGATTCGCCGTGGTTTGGTCTTTCTTGTGGTGCTTTTTCCATTGTTTATTCCTCCTTGGTTAGTTTGATATGGTTGATTTACCTCGATTCCCGAAACGTTCGGGAATTTTCCCGAGGAAGGCCCTGGTAAATAGGACCAAATACAGTTCGTATAGAAATATAAATATGCAGCTTTTTGGTGTGTACCATAGGTCCTATTTACTAGTATTTACTATGGCCCCCCGAAATAGTTGGCATGCTTTGCCACCCCACTACACTAGTAGCTACCAGGTACCGCTCTGTCCCGAAATGTAGGGACGTTGGGTAGGGCTGTGAGTTGGCTGGACTTCACGGCTACAAATAGCCATTAGTTGGGTGTGGCGAAATTTACCAACTAACCGATTTTTGTTTTTTAGTATTTAGTGGCAACAACAACAACAACAACAAAAACTCTATCCGAACCATAAAACGGTCCAGCCAGATACAAAAATAATGAAGAACTCCGCCAACATTTCCGCACGCAACTAACTACTGTAAATACGTAGCCAACTAAAAAAAATAGTCGGTTGGTCGGCGATGAACTTGTAGTCAGCCAACTCACAAACGGTCGTTTTATTTTAGGGGCAGAATGGTAGCCGTGAAGTCTAGTCAAGGCATGCCCTATTCACTGCATGAAATATTGTGTACTGACCTTACAACGAAATCGTTGAAACGCCTGTCGTCCTGGAGCAGTTCGTGCCTCTCGTCGGAGAGGGCCTTCAGAAGGTACAGGTACAGCCCGATTGGGTCTGCAGTCGCCTGCAGGCAGAGATTACAAAAGGGGAGGGTGAAAAGAGGAGGAGGGTTTATTATCAATAGAGACCAGGAACCGTTTCGAGAATAGTATGTTGGTTGCTTGTTGTTGTAGAGATACTTAGGCGTGTGGTTCATTCATATTATTGTGGCTAAAGGGTCCACTTTGATAGCAGTGATACATCCTTTAGATTGATTCATGAGTATTAATGTCAGCTTTGCCATCCGAAACATGCGATTTGCTTTTGTTTTAGGAGAAGACGTTACTGTTGTTGTTGTTGTTGTTGCTTTTATCGCCTTGTTTTGAAGTTGTGCTCTTGGCCCTCTGGTATAATTGGTCTAACGGTACTTCCGGGTGTAGCATTTTTCACACTTTGGACAGATCATCTACAGATAGACCATCTACAGATCATTTAGATAATTCCCACTTCATGATCTAGATCCTCCAAGACAGATCTAGTCTCGATACGGCATGATCTAGCAGCTCATGTTCAAGGCAAACCTATTATCGATATATTACTGATATGTACCAGTATGATCTGGCTCCCGTGTTGCCGGGCGGGGCCCGTAGATTCTGCATGATCTAGCACATGTTTCCTGGGTTGAATCTGTGCTTGATCTAGGTTGTGATCTGTCCTCGATTTGTGAACCGTTTTCATGCGAGACTAAAACCACCCTCCCTCCCCCTAAGCGCCCATCTGTTGGTGGCGTATCTACTATGAGTGGGAACGGTGCTCCGTCTTGAAAGGGATGCGTGGTCAATGGTTAAATTACTTAGGCAAGAAAACAATAAGTATCCCCCCCCCTCCCTCCATGCGACTCGCTCAATACCTCGCGGGACTTCGCGCTTGGTGCAAGCAATCCCACGAGACAGTTACATAGTACTCCCATTGCTGTCTCAGGAAGTGGTCACACCGGAAATTAAATTAACTCATTGAGGCTGTCATCCACACGCAAGTCCCCCTCACAAGCGGTTCTTAGTCGGATGCAGCTCACCCTTCATGCGACTCGCCCAACACCTCACGGCGCTTCGCGCTTGGTGCTAGCAATGTCTGCCTGGCCGGTGGAAACCCGACATGCTCCGTCCCGGCATTGTAGGGATGCGAGGGTCTATGGTCATTTGACTACGGCCATGCATGGATATCGAGTACACCCCCCCCCCCTTGTGTTTGGAGGAAATTAGCTTGGAAATTCGTCTCAGGGGGTAGGGTTGTCTCGCGCTTATACGGTGGGAAGGTTGAGGCTGGAGGCGTGTTTTCCTCCTAGGGGTGGCGCCTAATTTTCTGAGGCTCGTCACTTGATTATAAATTGGCATGAAAATGAAGTACACCCCCCTCTTTTACCTTCAGCACGCCGGCCTTGACGAAAGGAACCGGATCCGAAATCGCGAACCCCGTCCGCAGCTCTTTCTTGCTCTGCACGAGGGTAAGACCGGGTCGACCATCCGCCACCGCGTTGTTCATTGCGATGTCCTCTTGTACTGCAGCAAAACCGGACACGTAAGTCCGCAGTGGGATTATTTAGGGCTGTTGAGAAACAAGACATGCCTTATATATAGGCTAGACTTCGAAGCCAGCCAACTAGCCGACTTAGTATTTTGACAAGAGGAAAACGCAGTTCGAGCCACTACGTCGCATGCGCCAGTCAAATATATATACAAAGACGCAGAAAATCAACGCGCGCGAATCATTTGCCGCACGCAACGTACTGTATTATATATGTATATATCTAGCCAACTAATAACCAATGGGACTTAAAGTCAGCCAACTCACAGCCCTCTATACCAATCATGGAACCTATCTGGCCAACCAACAGACTAGTCGGCGGCTTATAGTCAGCCAACTCACAGCCCTATACACGAATCATGGAACCTACCTAGGCAACTAATATCTAGTTGGCGACTTATAGTCAGCCAACTCACTGCCCTATATTTTAATCATGGAACCTATCTAGCCAACTAATAGACTAGTCGACGGCTTATAGTCAGCCAACTCACAGCCCTACATTCTAATCATGGAACCTACCTAGCCAACTAACAACTAGTCGGCAACTTAAAGTCAGTCAACTCACAGCCCTATATACTAATCATGGAACCTACCTAGCCAACTAATGGACTAGTCGGCGGCTTGTAGCCAGCCAACTCACATCCCTATATGCTAATCATGGAACCTACCTAGCCAACTAATAAACTAGTCGGGGACTCATAGTCAGCCAACCCACAGCCCTATATATTAGTCATGGAACCTACCTAGAAATATATAATACCTAGTCGGCAGCTTATAGCCAGCCAACTCACAGCCCTATGTACGTCTAGGGGAAATGGTTGGTGAGGTGCAGGGCGGCGGGGTCGCGGTCGGGGTCGGGGTCGGGGCAAGGCGAGGGAAAAACAGTTTTTAAGGAAAATGTAGCTGTATGCTGCGGCAGTCTAGCAGTCGGGACACCCTGTACCGTTGTACCGGTACAATGTCAGATCGGTTGCGGGTCGCTCCCCTCAAAACGGTCCAAAGTAGGCAGGGACGCCCTGGATCACTCTACGAGAAGGGTGAGGGCGGTCGCCTTGGGCAGCTTCCCTTGAAATGCGCCTGTACTTTTGTGTTTCGCGTCTGCTCTTGCTCGGACACACAAGGGGCGCGGTATGCCGGCAGTTTATTGCGATCGTCCCCGACATTATCAATCGCGAAGCAGGCTGTGTTTTTAGTGTTTTCAAATACGTTTTCTGCTTTTTTGTTTTTGTTTTTATACCTCGTGCCACTTAGGAGGTGGTGTGGTGGCATTCGTCTTTTTTTTTATGCCTTTCATTTGCGTTATGCGAGTATCTAATGGGGGCTAATTCAGAAAATTGACCGAGCTATACGTACTGTACCCGACTCTTACTACACCTCCACCAATATTTGGTTGTGACCATGAACCTGATGGTGGCAACTGCAACTGCAACATTTTCTGGGACGGTATGTCCTTGGGAGGGAGGGGGGGGGTGTACTCATATCGTTTGGGGGGGGGGGGGGGGCGTACTCATTTGTTGCTTGCCTTAGTCATTTGACCATTGACCACGCATCCCTTTCGAGACGGAGCACCGTTCCTACTCCTAGTAGAGACACCTCCAACACTTGGGCGGGGAGAGAAATGTGTGCTCACATCGTACGGCGTACTCGGCAGCGCCT
This sequence comes from Saccharina japonica, assembly GCA_008828725.1. Taxonomy (NCBI): domain Eukaryota; class Phaeophyceae; order Laminariales; family Laminariaceae; genus Saccharina; species Saccharina japonica. The sequence continues at coordinate 116,058 of MEHQ01001221.1, read as the reverse complement.
TGTCCCTGTACGGTGCTGTTCATTTCGGCCTGCGCGGCCCTTTCTGCTTGCCCCCGTTTCCCCGCCCACGATTCTTCCCGGCGTTCTTCCCCAGTTGCTTTGGCCTCTTGCATCTGTGTAGGAGCGGTAAGAATAATCAGGCGCGGCAAGCAGTTGTGTTGAGCTACGAGTGGTCGTTGAGGTCCATACGCACCTAGTTAATGCGCATTCACTACGACGTACAAGTACACTGAATATCTTGTTTTGGATATCGGGTAGTATGTACGAGATGCGGCGAGATTCCGAGTTTGTTCCTTCTCTCTGTTTGGTCTATCGACACGCATCGTTTTTTTTTAAGTTGCTCGTTTGTTTTTTCCTTTTCTTTTTTTCCCTACGTAGCTAAGGGAATATTGTGTGCTGTGTGTCCTTCGGGTGGCGATGTCAGTTCTTCTGTCGCGCGTCGCACTCCCAGCAAAGGGCGTGGCCACGCGCGACATAACTATCAGAACTATCAGAAGCAAAAGTCAAGTCCACCGTAGCCGACTACCATCAACGTAAGGATAACGCCAGCCGCTGCCGATGAAACGTGGATTAAACTGCAAAACATATTATGCCGCTCGCCCCCCTCCCCCGCAGCAATAGTACGTACCGTCCTCAAGGCAGCATTCGTTACATCGTTTCTCCCCGGGGGAAAACATGTACCAGGTATTACTTACGTACGTACTACTTCATAAAATGTGTTGCTAAGCATATTATATTGTTACCAGAGGGACAAGAAAGGCCGAGATGATAATTTATCAATGGTGTACCCCCCCCCCACTTCTATCCCCCTCTGCCTTCTCGACCTAAGCTTGTATTCCATTATCCTCGCAATTTTGCCGGAAAAATTGGGCGTTTTCAAGGGTTTAAAACTACTCCTGTGGCATAATTGAGCTTTTTTTTTGGGGGGGGGGGCGTTTCGAGCATAGGCAGCAGAAATGGGGGGAAACATGATATATACATACGAAGTACGTTGCTTATTTTGTAATGCTCATTTTTCATCAGAAATCATAAAAACTCAAGTACTAAAAATAGCAGCATGGATAAAATACATAAAGCCTATCCCGATCCCACTAAAAGTCGCCATGGTCAGCCATGGTTGGTTCTCCTCTCTCACCGTGGGCAACGCGCATCCTCTCATTGGCGGCGGAGGAACCACCGCCTTCTCCTCCTCCACCCGAATAATAAACGGCTGATGCAGAAAAAGCGCGGAACGTTCTTCTGGCACCGCGGCACTTTCCTTTCGGTCCACGCCGTCGGCGTTTGCGCGAGAACACCGCGTCGACGACAACACGACTGCTCCCCCGGCTGTTTTTTTTTTACCAAAAAACGGGGGTAACAGACCCCTCACGTCGCCCATCTCGGCGGGGTTAATGTCGGCGTTTTTCTCGTAAGCCAGCCGGCGTTGAGGGTTTCGTTTACGGAGGCGGTTGGCCGGGGGGATTATCTTGGCCCGGCCCCTGGTCTTTGTGGTGGTGGTCGAGCAGAAAGCAGAAGCTGCGGGCGACCCCTCGACGTTGATTGGTCGGTCCGTTGAGACAGCGGCGGCCGACCTTGTCGAAAATAGGGAGTTCAGCTGGAGGAGGCGAGCGTACGAACCGAAACGCCACAGACAGCAGAGGGGCATCGAAAGGGGGGCGGCTACTGTGGGTTGGTTGACTTGACTATAAGTCGCCAACTAGTTAATAGTTGGTTACGTAGGTATTTACAGGTAGTTCCTTGCGGTAGTTCCACACGGGGTCTGCACATGATAGCGAGGATTGCTTTCAGTACGATAGCGAGGGCGGCTGGAAGGATGGGACACACCGGCCAGCTGCCTCTCGTGCAAGTCCGCAAGCAAATGCGGACAGGACAAATCAACGATTATTCGAGGAATGAGCAGTTCTCTTTGGTTCGATTTTCTTCGTGCATTATTCCTGCACACTCTCCGAAAGCTACCCGCAATCGATCCTCCTTGAAGCACCACACCACCATCCCATCTATCCGTTGCAGCCGCACTGGTACTCTCTTTTCCGGAACGACGCAGCCATGCACCCACAATCAATGCCGCCAGTCAGATACAAAGACGCAGAGCGTCCACAAAATCTTCCGCAAGCAAACTAACCGCAATACCTCCCCGCCAACTTCGAACCGTGCAGGTGGTCGCATCCCCCTGCCCCCGCCCCCCTCTCCTTGCACATGTGGGCGTAAAAAACAAAACCTTGTGTGCTGACATTGAACAAGGCATTAGTAGCGAGCCTCATAAAGTGTGTTGACATTGAACGATGCATTGGTAGCGAATCTCGCAAGGTGTGGACAACCTCTTGAACTAATTCGGCACTAGTAATGGTGTGCTGCACCTGGTATACATTGCTCATTGTCTCCACAAGGGTCTTTTTACGCCCACATTATGCAACGAGGGGGATCCCGGCCACCTGGTTGGTCGGTGGCTTACAGTCGACGCTTACAGTGGGTCAACTCACAGCCCTGCTGCTGGTACAGTACAGTACCCGTTTCGGAGAGGACTCGAAACATTTGGGCTCTATCGCCCGTCAAAAGGTATAACACCTCGGACAGATCATGATCTGTCTATATATCTACAGATCATGATCTATCTATATATCTACCTGCCGTTGTGAGATGTTGTACATGATCTATCTGCATAGTACAGATCCGACCCAGGAAACGTGTGTTAGACTATGCCGATTATACGGCTCCCACCCGGTAACACGAGAGCTAGATATATCCTATATATAAGATCGAATGGATCTGCCGTGAAAGGTCTATTGCTTACCTTTAGATCGTGAAGTGGGAAATATCTATGTGTTGATGATCTGTGCGACGTTTGTAATCTGTTCATAGTCCGCCGAAAATAATGCGGACATAAGGAAAAAGGATGACAAAATACGTTCGAGGAGAAAATGGCATTGTTCGATTTTCTGCGTGTATCAGCCCCGGGCGTTCGCTCTTCTTGGAAAAGTTCGATTATTTCTTGAAACCGCGCCCTGATACAGTAGTGGGTTCGTAAAACAAAACAAAAATATATATATTTTACGAATGTTCTTTTTTATTTTTAATCGCGGAAAGCGCGAGAGAGTGAGTTAGCAAAAAAGCTCTGATGGAAACCGACGAACAACAGTAGTGGGAATGCTGAACCCTAAATATGCGCGATAGTCATGAATAAAAGTACAGTACCGAGGGGGAGAAGGGGAGAAAACTTTTGACCAACGGCTTGTCCAGAAAGTTGGAAAGTAAAAGTGATGGTGAAGAAACAAAAAAATCCTTTGGAGCCGTACTTGTTCGTACCTTTTTCTCAGGAACCACGCAGCCACGTCGGATAACCCGACCCCTCCCGGCGGCGGTGGAGCTCGGACCCCCCACTAGTAGCGTGTGTACGTCAAATCGGTGCCCGCACACACACATCTTGAAGCCTAGCTGCTTCGACCTCCCGGCGCGAGCTTTCGCACAGAAGCATCCGTTTTTTTCGCAGCGGCCGTGCCTTAAGGTTTAGCCGAAACGTGTGGGGGGGAAAAAATCGTGAGAGACAAGGGTTTGTTCAATCGATTTTCGATTAAACAAAACCGAAAAAGCAAAAATATCCCATCGCGGTCTCCTGGTTCTCGTTTTGTCTGTTTCACCAATCAGAGGGAGTGTATCTTCCTATTAATATCTCGTTTTAGGTTTTGTTTTTAAGGGGTTTTTTTAGCGTCAAAACGCTCCGTTTGTACGGGCCCTAATACCTGGAGGTTATTTCTGTACCAGGTTTTATTTATTGCGGGGGAGCATAGTAAACAGGACCTATGGTGCACAGAAAAGACAAATTAGGGTGGACGCCGGCGACGATAGAGGTAGCACTTTTTTTTTGTTTCATGAGGGAAATACTTCAGACCGACCGGGGTGCTTCTTAACCCGATTCTGTAAGTATCAACGGAATACCAGTAGTGTCTATACATTTTTTTATTCGTGTTTATGTATATATACCTACTGCTGCAGGCGTTGGGATTGCTCATCTGGTCGCGCTTTCAGCTTTTCTCCTAAGTAAATCAGTTTTTGGATTGTTAAGTACAGAGCTCCTAAATTAGAATCAAGTGGTCAAAGTTAGACGCCACCCCTGTGAGGCAGATAGCACGCGTCGATAACGCATGCCTTGATTTTGATAGGCTATCCCTCTCACCGCAGGAGCTCTGCATCTCACCGTCTCAAATTAGGCTACGCCAGGCTACGCTAGGCTACGCTAGGCTACGGGAAGGAAGGTCAAACCTTTGGGTCCGTTGTTTTCAGCCGCCCAGAGCCACTCAGCCTAGTGACTACTCGTACCCTATCTACTCACAGTCTTAAAAAAACACCGTTTTTTGTATGTATGTATTTTTCGAATTGCGTTGTATTTTTATCATTTTCTGTGGCTTGGGAGGGAGAGCTGAGCTGGCTGACATGTCACGAAAAGCCTGGCCCAGCAGCCGCTGGCCAGCTACAAAAGCAGCAGCCCTGTCTGTTCGCGTGTTCTACCAGTCTGCCAGCACGGTTTCGTGGTGTACCCACTTGGTGTTCCAACTCACACGATCAACCAAACAGTGTTGCCTCGTTGCTGTTCTTTCAGTCAAGAATACGAACCAAACGCCTAATTCTCTCTAGAACAACAAACAACAGATTATTCCCGGAACGGTTCCCGATCTCTAATAATCTTCTCTTTTTATTTTCGGTTTTTGGTTCGGTGAAATGCACCGCCATGGGATTGATTGACTGTCACCGTGCGCCAAACAATTGTTTTCAAGTCCAATTCTTGAGCGAGGTTATTGAGCCACTCGCCCGACAGAACACTGCCGAACAAATACTGCGTACATACTGCGTACTGAAACGCGGTACGGTAGCGGAAATAAAGGTATCATACCCCCCCCCCCCCGCTCCTTCTTACCCGTAGCACCAGTCACCCCAAAATTGAAAAGGCACACACGGGGTTTCGACGAAATTGACATGGACAGTTCCTCAATTGAAAAGCTGTCAGTCGAAAGACAACTGGCCCCAAAAAAGAACTGCCCGTATCGTCGCTAATTGTATTATATGTATTGAATATATGTATTGTGTCTTTCTTACAACTCATGCAACACCGGGGTCTTCTTCCCTCCCCCCATTCAACGTAGAGCAGCCGTGGTAAGGGAAAATAGTAATTAGTCCACACATCGGACAGATCATGACCTTCCACTCATCGCGCAGATAGATCACGATCTATCTATCTACTGTAGATCATCTAGATCCTTATTTGCCGTTATGCGACGTTGTGCAGGATCTGTACAGTACATATCTGATCCAAGGAAACACGTGCTTACAGGTCATGCAGATTATACGGCTTCCACCCGCCGGCAACATGAGCTAGGTTGCACAGATGAAGCAGATGAAAAATATCAAACAGATCAAACAGATCAAGCATTACATCTTCCCCTGAAAGATCTAGATCATGGACTGGGTTGATGAGCTAAAACATTAAACAGATCAAGAACACATACACCCCCCCCAGAAATATCTGTAGATCATGAACTACGGATCGGTGATCTATCTGTCTCTCCGATGTGTGAAAGATTCTACACACACTACCGCCGCCCTCCCCCGGTACCTATACCTGACGCAAAGCGAGCACAAGAGACGACCATGTCGGGCGCACGCGGTCCCTCCTTCGCCAGTGTTGTACGCGCTCAGGAACGAGTGCCACCCGCAGAAACCATCCCCGTCGTAAAAACGCCGAAATATCGTCAACGCCTCTTCTTTTTGGAGCGGATAGCCCACGTCGCGGCAGAAGCTGACATGTTCGTTTGAGGGGGTTTCGATCGCACCGGCGGCGGCGGCGGCGGCGGGAGAATAACAAAATGTTAAGCTCTTTTGTTTAGTGCTATTGCATTTGGTGAGAACAGTTTGAACACCTCGGACGGACAGATCATCTACAGATAGATCATATAGATCATATAGATCATATAGATCATTCAGATCATCACCACTTCATGATCTAAATCTTTCAAGGCAGACCTGTTCCCAAGTTTGCATGATGCAGCTCATGTTGTCGGGTGGTATCCGTGTATTCTGCATGATCAAGCACATGTTTCCTGGATTGGGTCTGTACTACCAAACAGATCCTGCACAACCTCTCACGACGGCGTGAGGAACTAGATGATCTAGATCATGATATATCTGTAGATGACATGTCCGCGGCGCGAACAGTCGTCAACAACATCACAACCTGTTGCTTTTTTATCCGCCCTTTTCGTTCTTGCTTCGCAGCTAAAAAATGATTATTTCTGGCTCGAAACAGCGCGTGCCCCGAGAATTAATTGCCCTCGCATGACAGTGTTCGGCAGGATGAGCGTTACATCGTAGTTGTACCGGTCAAGATCAGTGTGCAGCCGCAATGCCGACGAAACATCGTACATAAATCTGCTAACTTTTGTCGCTTCTTCTAGAACGCAAGACAGGTACTCCGTGGACAGGATTGGCCTCGGAAATTGTTCAGATAGTTTAGAGTAATGGATCGAGGCTGTCGCATAGGTGCTAGCGAACAATATTATGCAACAATAAGGCATGCCTTATTCAACTTTAGGGCAGTTCCTCAGTTGAAGAGTATAGTAGTAGTCAGCAATAGTCAGTAATATGCAGTGATAGTCAGTATTGGTCAGTAATAGTCAATAATAGTAAGTAATAGTCAGTAATAGTCAGTAATAGTCAGTAATAGTCAGTACTAGTCATTAATAGTCATTAATAGTCAGTAATAGTCAGTAATAGTCAGTAATAGTCAGTAACAGTCAGTTATAGTCAGTAACAGTCAGTAATAGTCAGTGATAGTCAGTGATAGTCAGTAGTAGTCAGTATTAGTCAGTATTAGTCACTAATAGCCAGTGATAGTCAGTGATAGTCAGTAATAGTCAGTAATAGTCAGTAGTAGTCAGTATTAGTCAGTATTAGTCACTGATAGCCAGTGATAGTCAGTGATAGTCAGTAATAGTAATTAATAGTCAGTGATAGTCAGTAATAGTCAGTAATAGTCAGTAATAGTCAGTGATAGTCAGTAATAGTCAGTAGTAGTCAGTATTAGTCTGTATTAGCCACTAATTGCCAGTAATAGTCAGTGATAGTCAGTAATAGTCCTTAATAGTCAGTGATAGTCAGTAATAGTCAGTAATAGTCAGTAATACCAGTAGCCGTAATAGTCAGTAATAGTCAGTAATAGTTAGTAATACCAGTAGGCCGTAATAGCCCGTAATAGTCACTGATAGTCAGTAACAGTCAGTAATAGTCAGTAATACCAGGTAGTCAGTAATAGTCAGCAATAGTCAGTTTTAAAATACTGCGGGCGAAAAGTGCTACCTACCCCGATCGTAAGCACGGCTCGATGCTGCGAGGTCACAGAGAACACACGCACTGGCTGACTGACCTACCTCTCAAGACCCATCTTGAACTCGACTTTTGAGCAGGTGCCGGTCCTATCTTTGTCGAACGCCTCCGTAAAATGACGCTCCCCCCTCACGGTTTGCAAGCTTCCTATCGAAGGAGAGGCCCCCAAGCCGAGCTCCTGCGCGAGAGATAGAGTTTGGGTCACCACGAGATTCTCGACTTGTCCGATTAGACGATGGGGTGTTATTCATAATTTTAGCATTGTCGTACATAGACGCGATCGGCCGAGCTCGTGCGAGAGTTTGGACCACGAGATCGTCGATCTGTCCGATTAGACGATAGGGTAATTTTGTAAGTTTTGCATTTTCGTAGACGCGCGATCAGATCAGAAAGGTTGAATAAACTACGCGAATAACATTTTTTTACTGCGACCAATCTCGCTATATGCCCCTTCCTTGTCTGGCCTGCCACCGCGCTGTTCCCCATCTCCACGTTTCGACAACAAGACCGTCGACGTTTCTACATAATAAGACGAGGCAGCAGCTCGAGGTTTCTATTAATATTCGGCAGGCTAATCGGCGCGGTCAACAATTATTTGCTGCGTCGTGATACGGTATATAGAGGGGTTGCACTTTTTATCCGAAACACTACGAGCTGGTCCCAGGAAAAAACATAAGATTCCATCTTCGCAACTTTGCACGCTGGTTTTTGAGAGTTTGAAAACGAAATTTGGCAGGGGTGTTCTTCACAACGTTACGAAGGGCTCCAAAACTGGTCTTTTTTATTTTCGTGTTTTTTACTTCTGTACGTAGTTTTTTTCAATTTCCGCGGATTTTTCAGCAACTTTGACCCTAAATAACTCATGATTAGTTTATTTTTAAAAAAAAGGCCAGTTTTGGAGCCCTTCGTAATATTGTGAAGAACAACCTCGTCAAGTTTTGTTCCGCAACTCTTAAAAACCAGGGTGCAAAAGTGATTTCCGCGAAGTGTATTTTTTCCCCTAAGGTTTCAAATTGCTCAATACATTATCCTAGTAATTTAGCAGGCGCTTCTTACCACAGCCTGATAGGCTCGCAGGAAGCAAAAACGCGACATGGACGTCTTCCCCTTGTTGATGCGATCCTGTCAAGATTTCTGAAGTCGAATTAGTCGGCGTATTGGCCGATATATGGCCTGAATACTATTATATTGGTTTTTTATAGGATTACTGCAGGAAAGCTATCCCCTATGGAATAACGCCTCCCTAAGGAATACCAATATGACCATATCTCGCGAACTTCAACTCGTAAGCCAAAAATCTCTTCACCGATGTGTTCCCCTTGATGATGCCGTCATGTCGATATATGTAGTGTTCGAAAAAGTAATGTATTCCGTTTTTTATTTCCCGAAGAAGCTATTTTATGTTTCTCTCTAGAACCAGCTCGTAGTTGAATTTAAAGTTGAAGTTGAAGTTGAAGTTGAATTTGAATTTGACGTTGAAGCTGAACTTGAAGTTGGAGACGGATTTGAAGTTGAAGTTGAAGAAGGATTTGAAGTTGAAGTTGAAGACGAATTTTATGTTGAAGTTGAAGATGAAGTTGAAGTTGAATTTAAAGTTGAATACGAAGTTGAAGTTGAAGTTGAAGTTGATGGATGTGTGCCTCAACCGAGGAGCTGCCGAAAAAAAGCGAGGGGAGCCCCAGGAACAATATTAGGTCCTACCCCTACCGCCGCAGCACGGGTTTGGAGCACCATCATCGCTACCTCAAACCATTATCGTGCGCCTCGGAAGGTGGGCACTAACTCAAATGATTTCTAAGAGCCAGCTAGCTCCACTTCAAGACAAACCTTCGAACGAAAGCAAACCAGGCATAAAACGCATATCAGTGCCGACTGTCAATGTTAGCGTATTGGTCAAACGTAGCCTCTAACGCATTTTCACGGCACATCCAGGCTTAAATATACCCCACCTTTTCTGGCGTACCACCGCTCTTCTCCGGCTCGAACCCGCCGGACGCAGGGGCGGTTGTCGTGGTACGGTCCCCTTCTCCCGTAGAAACGGAGTAGGCGTTTTTGGGCAAGAATCGGGCGTAGATGCTGTTCGCCGTCACAGCATCGGTGCCCAGCCAACCCCACATCTTGGTACCGAGAAAAAAACAGTCAACAAAGGCGGGGGGTCGAGAGACAGCGTTCTGTTTTACGCCATGTACGTAGCTACTTGGTGGATGAATTCATCACTTGGTTAGATTCGATTGGAAGGCACAAAGTTACATGTCATCCTTTCAGATTTTGATGGGAAAAACGTCTGTGAGCCGTCGGTAAAGGACTATTCGTAAGGGGGACTGCATTGTTGGTATACGTTTTGTCAAGCATTCAGGGATGACTGATAGATATATACATATGTGAACGGTATGATTGAAATAAGAGCTAGCTGCACATTGTCAGATGGCAAATGCAACATTAGTGTGTTATGCACCCGATAACTGCTTGTTTGACATGGCATTAGCGTTCGACGTATATACAGGCCAGGCGACTATCATCATACCTTGGCGCAGAAAAAGCAGTTAGTATTTGAGGAACGCCGCCCGCTGAGCGTAGGAAAAACGCCATCGAAAGGGGATCTAAATCACCTCCCCCCCCCCCCCCGACATGCTCTATCCCGCCATTGTAGGGATGCGAAGGCCTATGGTCATACGACTACGGCCATGCATGAATACCGAGTACACCCCCCCCCCCCGGATATAATCCAGGAAGGTCAAGGCGAGAGCGGTTACCGCCCACCACACCCTGTCACTCTGGGTCATAACCCCGGCTCGGTTTTTTAGACAGTCTTGACGTCGAGAAAACACCATCCCATCGTTGTGCTTCAAGAGAAATTCAATTTTGGAAATGTAGACCGGGATATTCGACCCGTCGAACTCAAGGTCGCACAACTCACGACCCACGTCCTGCCGACGACGCCCGCTCGCACAATACGGGGGGTTGTTGCTGTTGCTGCTGGTCCAGGCCTCTTCGCGAGTCATGGCCCTCTCTAACGTACCCACGGGTCATGACCTTATATTACCCGCGGGCCGGGTCAGGAAGTTTTCTAAGTATCACGGGTCGGGTTGGGTCGGGTCTGGTTGGGTCAGGAGGTTTTCAAAGCATCACGGATCGGGTCCGGTCAACCCGACCCGACCCAGTCCCACCCGGTCCGACCCGACTCGTCCCGACCCGACCCGGTCCGACCCGAATCGACCCGACCCGGTCCGACCCGGTCCGACCCGACCCGACCCGGTCCGACCCGACCTGACCCGACCCGACCCGGTCCAACCCGACCCGGTCCGACCCGACCTGGTCCGACCCGACCCGGTCCGACCCGACCCGGTCCGACCCGACCCGGTCCAACCCAACCCGGTCCAACCCGACCCGACCCGACGCGACCCGACCCAAACCGGTCCGACCCGGCCCGGTCCGACCCGGTCTGACCCGACTCGGTCTGACCTGACCAGCGAGGTTAGGTCCGACCCATGATTAGCTCTACTCTTAACACATCTCCATAATTCAATACGTGGTCACTAGACAGGCTGAAATAATAAACCACAGTGGAGTGGAAGTAGCACCCCGCAAGCTAAAATACCTCATCAGATGTCTGGTACATACATACATAATACATACATACATAATACATACATACATTATCATACATCACTAGCATACATACATACAATAACAACATAACCTACATACATACAACATACTACATACATACCATACATACATACGAAGTACTATACATACATACATGGGAGCACCGATACGGGGAGTCGGCATGCGTGTGTGTCACCTGGTTAAGCGTCGCCCTTTGTTGCCGGGCCGCCGCCCTAGCCAGAAACCCGCGCACTATGGGCTGAAGCCTCCGGACGGCCTTCTCATATTTTCGCCGCAACTTAAAAGCGCGGCGCCTTTGCTTGCGTCGAACCAGAACGTTTTCCGTCAGTGGGATACGTGCGTCAGGATATAGGCACCGTCAAACAAAGGATGAGAGATATAGTCGAATCAAATCAAATCCAATCGAATGTTTCGAAACCAGAGAAGATGGGGGATCCACAGGTTGCGTTGCGTAGGTTGCGTTCAGCTCGCGTGGTGAGCTGAGACGGGGGGAGGAGGGAGGAATATCGCTTGTGCGCTATTAGTGTTTAAGGGGCACCATGGAACCGTGCTACGGTAGGGGTTACAATTAGGGGTTGCACGTTTGGGCCCAAAACACGTATCAACGATGGGGCTGCTNCATACATACATACATACATACATACATACATACATACATACATACATACATACATACATACATACATACATACATACATACATACATACATACATACATACATACATACATACATACATACATACATACATACATACATACATACATACATACATACATACATACATACATACATACATACATACATACATACATACATACATACATACATACATACATACATACATACATACATACATACATACATACATACATACATACATACATACATACATACATACATACATACATACATACATACATACATACATACATACATACATACATACATACATACATACATACATACATACATACATACATACATACATACATACATACATACATACATACATACATACATACATACATACATACATACATACATACATACATACATACATACATACATACATACATACATACATACATACATACATACATACATACATACATACATACATACATACATACATACATACATACATACATACATACATACATACATACATACATACATACATACATACATACATACATACATACATACATACATACATACATACATACATACATACATACATACATACATACATACATACATACATACATACATACATACATACATACATACATACATACATACATACATACATACATACATACATACATACATACATACATACATACATACATACATACATACATACATACATACATACATACATACATACATACATACATACATACATACATACATACATACATACATACATACATACATACATACATACATACATACATACATACATACATACATACATACATACATACATACATACATACATACATACATACATACATACATACATACATACATACATACATACATACATACATACATACATACATACATACATACATACATACATACATACATACATACATACATACATACATACATACATACATACATACATACATACATGGGAGCACCGATACGGGGAGTCGGCATGCGTGTGTGTCACCTGGTTAAGCGTCGCCCTTTGTTGCCGGGCCGCCGCCCTAGCCAGAAACCCGCGCACTATGGGCTGAAGCCTCCGGACGGCCTTCTCATATTTTCGCCGCAACTTAAAAGCGCGGCGCCTTTGCTTGCGTCGAACCAGAACGTTTTCCGTCAGTGGGATACGTGCGTCAGGATATAGGCACCGTCAAACAAAGGATGAGAGATATAGTCGAATCAAATCAAATCCAATCGAATGTTTCGAAACCAGAGAAGATGGGGGATCCACAGGTTGCGTTGCGTAGGTTGCGTTCAGCTCGCGTGGTGAGCTGAGACGGGGGGAGGAGGGAGGAATATCGCTTGTGCGCTATTAGTGTTTAAGGGGCACCATGGAACCGTGCTACGGTAGGGGTTACAATTAGGGGTTGCACGTTTGGGCCCAAAACACGTATCAACGATGGGGCTGCTCAATTCAGGAGCTACTCAAGACCCGTGCTTGCCTTATCGTATAGGAGCTCCACACCCCACCCGACAACCGACTTCGAGAAGCATCAACAGTGTAAGCTAAGCCCGACACACAATCAAATGGGCTTGCAAATAACTGTATGCAATACACATCGGAGGGAAATACATCGGTTACATAGCTCCTCAGTTGAGGAGTATACTATTAATAATAATCAATCCTCGTTTGCAGCACGAAAAAACGAGCTGAAAACCTCAGCAATGCTCCAAGACGCTTGTAGTACCGCTTCAGGTAATCAAGGGAGTGCCTGTGGCAAACAACCCGGTATGGCGCTGGAGCTTTGCAGGCATGCGTACATGTAGCAAAACTGGAAACCTACACACCTGTCTACAATTAGTATGGCCATTTTGAAGACGCTCTGCCTATAACCGTCGCCGTCCTAACTTCAGGCACGCGTGTAACAAAACCGTAAAATCTCTACGTACGTACGTACTGCCATTCTGAAGACGCTCTAAAACCGGAGACGGTGCGGGCTACAATAATAGGGGTACTTGTATTAGCACTCTTTGGCCGAAATATTTATGAGTGACTATTGGTGACTACTATTAATAGTGACTATCAGTGACTGTTAGTGACTATTAGTGACTATCAGTGACTGCTACTGACTGTTGTTGACAATTACTGACTGTTGTTGACTATTACTGACTATTAGTGACAATTACTGACTATTACTGACTATTAATGACTATTGCTGACTATTACTGACCATTAATGACCATTACTGACTATTAATGACTATGTCTGACTATTACTGACTATGATGGACTATTAATATACACCTCAACTGAAGAACTACCTGCCCGGTATCCCTGACTTCTCATTGGGAATATGTTTCGTTAGCACCTAGACCATCGGGTTAAGCCTATATATTCATAAAAAGTCAGGTTCGGGTGAGGTATACTAATAGTAGTATAAAGAACCTCAAGCGAGGAGCCTCAGAAACTTGATTTTTCGCACAATGTTTCACAGCTCGGACAGATCATCTACAGATAGATCATCTACAAATAGATCATCTACTGTAGACCATATAATTCCTCACCTGCCGTTGTGATAGGTTGTGCAGGATCTGCGTGCTCTAGCTCTAGTACTTATCCAACCCAGGAAGCGTGTGCTGGATCATGCAGATTGTACGATTCCCACCCGGCAACATGAACTAGATCATACATAATCGGACAAAGATCTGCCTTGCTGGACAAATCTAGATCATGAGGTGGGAATCGACGACCGGTTCGAGGTGTGCAAAACTGGAAGCGTTCCCTGTCTACTGCCATTGTGAAGACGCTAACCGGAAACGCTAAACTGTCTATCGCCATTCTGAAAACGCTAACCGGAAACTTTTCCTCTCTACGGCCACTCTAAAGACACTAACTGGAAAACTTTCCCTGTCTACTACCATGCCGAACACGCTAACCGGAAGCGTTTCCTGTCTACTACCATTCTGAACACGCTAACCGGAAGCGTTCCCTGCCTACGGTCATTCTGAACACGCTCACACATTACCTGTCTACTGCCATTCTGAAGGCGCTCAGACATTACCTGTCTACGGCCGTTCTGAACACGCTAGCGTTACCTGTCTGCAGCCATCCTGAAGACGCTCTGCATGACCGTCACCGCCTTGACCTCCTCCCAGTGGACCAATTGGCGACGTCGGAGCTCTGTCCTCGCCAGGCAACATCGCCACCTGCAACCCCGTGTGTGATTTGCAGCGCGGGCGAAAACGAGCGCGCGCAGGCTTGAAGGAAGGCGGTGTGAGCTAAGGTGGGGGTTAGTAGCAACCTATTGTTTTGTGTGAGAGGGAACAAAAGAAGAGCTCTATATAAATAATGAGTAAAAAAACTGATTTTGAGGCGGGTGGGGGGGGGACGCTTAAGCTCGGCGTATAAATCGGAGGCGTTGCTCGATTTTTTGTATTGTACAATCAAAATGGGATCAACGATACAATGGTCGGGGTATAGAATTCCTCATTCGAGAAGTGGTGTTAGTCACTCATAACCATTGCTTTGGCCAAAAAAGGTAGGATGGACCCAACCCGCACAACATTGAAACCTAAAAGTCCACGCACGGTGGAGTCGATCGCCAGTGCCCACGTACGTAGCTCTCTTTCCAATCGTAGTTTCGCGTATCTGACAGAACTTTCAAGAGCGGCCGGTAGGCCACCAGTCTTAACCCCCTCTTAGGGCTGCACTCCCATCGTGGGGACAAAACACTTGGAATTAGAGTCATAGTTAGGTTTATGTACAGTGCACTACTAAAAGATTAAAAGGTTTAACCCCTTAACAACTGCCAACTTTTTGTGTGGGGGAGTATACCGTACGCATGTGACCTCCCCCGAGTTCCACAGCTGTCAGATTTCGTTCCCCTCAAAACCCGTATTTCGCCCGACCAAATTATCCCACGCAGCTTGCAAAGATGATTTTCGACGAAACCCTCGATTTCACAGCTGCTAATGTTTTATTTTCATTTGTGTATATACCACTTGGAATTAGGGCGGGACAGTTTTTTTTCGCTAGCTAAAGGGTCAACCCTCCCTTTTTAGCACTGCACTGGTCAGAAACCAATATTTGACTCAAGTTCCCAAAAGTTTTGTCTAGCCGGTCGCCCCGGTAGAGTAGTGGTCAGCTTCAAAGACTACTATCATTGGTACCCAAGATCGAATCCCACCGTGGTGAGAGGTTTTGTCTGTTTTTGAAAAAATAAAAAGGAACCAATTGCTGAGAGCGCCTTCGTGGCGTGGGTAGGCGGACTCCGACGCTAGTCGACGAGGGAAGAAAGTGCTGAAATCTTCTCGCGATAAAAATGCAAGGCAAGAACCGTAGTGGGGGAGGAGGGAGAAGAGCCTACTTTGTGACCCCGGATCTGAGTTTCGACGAGGAAAGAGAGAGAAAGGAAGGGCGAAGATAATGAATGGGATGGAAAAAAAAAAGAAAAAAAAGCGGGAGTGCAGTCCTAATAAGCCGCATGCCAAACAAGGCATGCCTACGTAAAGAGGATAAGGCTGCTGCTTGCTGTAACTGAAAACAACAGGTATCGTATCAAAAATAAATAAAAGCTATGATACTCGCGGGCAGAAAAGAAGGCTCCCTCACGCTTTTTGGACAGAAATAGCCGCGCCCACCCTCCGCATTCTCTTTGCCCGCAGCGCGGCCGCCCTCTCCCTCCCCGTCTTGCCTCGCCACGCTCGCTGCAAGCTGAGCGCCATAGCCTTTAAGGACCCAACAACGGGGGGGGAAATGACAGTTTTTGCGTATGTACGTACGAAGCGTCAAGTTTCCGCTCATGGAAGGAAGGAAGGAAGGAAGGAAAGGACGGAGAGTGTGGTCACCCTTGAAAAGGTAAGCTGCAATGGGCCGTACTACGGTAGGTATTGGGGCTGCACTTTGTGAAACCAAGGCATTTATTCCACTGACGGGGGGGGCTCCTCAACGGATACAATAGCCCAATGCTCAACGGATAAAATAGCCCAATATATTTTGGATTCGATGTGGTTTTTTCTATATACTACGTACGTATCTATGTTTTCGTTAGATTGTCAGGTAGCTCCTATGTACGAGCAGCGTGTGTGTGCATGCACGACTCGACACGAGTCGACGAGGGAAGAAACATGCTGAACTCTTGTCGCAATCAAAGTCAAGGTCGCGCGCACCGCAGTAGGGGGGTGGGGCGGGGACAAATAAATGCCTGCCATATCTGTATGTGACCCCGGATGATCTGAATTGCGAAAGCGAGGGGGCTGGAGAAAAGTAGATGCGGTGGAAAAATACTAAGAATCGCACTTTGGATTGATTGCCTATCGAGTATCGTATGGCTTACAATGTTACCAAAACAAAACTAAGATATTCGGTGCCTTATACCCCTACCGTAAAACGCGTCTCACGTCTTCAAAAAGACGATAGGGCATGCCTCATATCATAGCTATTTTTTGGCTAAAAATGTTTCTGACTGACCTTAAGACACACTCCTCAATCCAACATCGTTGGAATACCATTCATTACCGTACTGTATGTAGTGTTTTACTACATTTTTCGTGGTATAGCTAGGCTTTGCATTCGACTGGTCATCGGCTTGCACTTTTCCTTTTTATCAAAATCATCTTTTGGGATGAGGTTTAGATTTCCTATACTATAATCAAGTGATTATCATAACCTCGGGAAAATTAGGTGCTACCTCTATAAGGCGAACACGCGTCTCATGCCCTTTTTCAGCGACTGCGCGGGATAAACCATGGCTGGCGAGGAGTCGAGGGGGGGGGGGGGGGGGTGTACTCATGTTGTGCACGGCCGTAGTCATATGACCATAGACCCTCGCATCCCTACAATGCCGGGACGGAGCGCGTTGGGTTTTCACCAACCAGGCAGACATTGCTTGCACCAAGCGCGAAACGCCGTGAGGTATTGGGCGAGTCGCATGGAGGGTGAGCTGCATCCTGCTAAGAACCGCCTCTGAGGCGGACTTGCATATGGACGACAGCTTCAATGAGTTAATTTAATTTCTGGTGTGGCCACTTCCGGAGACAGCAATGGGTTTTACTATGTAACTGCCTCGCGGACGCCTTACCATATTAACACTACGTGATACGACCATTCCCCTTGTGCGGAGCAAAGGTTCTCCACCCCGCACACATGATCTACTCGACCGCCAGCTTTGGTGATCGCCAACAAAAAAAAAAACGGCACCCTGGTTGTCTAGCTCACGCAGAGAGTGGCGTGGTTTACAGCGTCGTTGCCAACCGACGCCAACCCAACCTATAAATATATCATATTGGGGGGGGGGGGGGGGTTCAACGCATTTTCCCGGAACTTTCTTGCGCATGTAGTGCGTGGCCGACTGCAAGGAGACATGGACTGCCAAATAATCAGCACGTCGGACAGATAATCGATTCCCATCTCTCCAACCCCTCACATGCTTCCTCTGCATGTCTTCTCGGATGCTCCTGGCCACCCTCGCAGAGGCGACGAACGCTCTTGCGATGAAGTACAGCATCTGCCGCCGAACCAAAGCCGTGGCCCGCGTCTGGCGAAACAGTGCTCTTGCTTGCATGCCCCTCGCCACGCGCTGGATAGCCGTCGCGTGCATATTGCGGAAGGCCGCGATCTAGGCGAGGCGAGGCGAGGCAAGGCGAGGCAAGGCGAGGCGAGGGCAGAATGGGTGAAGCGACCGAGGAGGATGAGGAGGTAGGGACTGCCCAAATATTCGGGGTTGACGTGTCTAGGGGTTGACCCGTCAAGACCTCTTTAGACGTAATATACTATTTTTTGTGCGGGGGTTTTCTTGACGGCTGTTCTCGACGGCTATCCTTGACGGCTGTCCGTCAATGGGCCGTCAAGAGGCAAGAGGGCCTTCAACCGACATACTATATACCAGTTTGAGTGTAGCGTTAAGCTCACCTGTCTCACTAAGACTCTGGCTAGAAAACGCCGCACGAGCGACTGCATCACGATCGCCGATTCCACGCGTGTCCGAGCCCTCTCAGGATGTTCTAGAGCCACGATGGCTCTCAGTCGCCTGCAGGTCGAGAAAAATATACACAGTCGATCCGCACAAGTTCAGAGGGCTGTGCATCGTCGACCTTGGTCCAGCTTCCAAAAAATGATTAGAATATACTTGAAGTTAAGCACTACTACGGAGGACCATAGTAAATAGGACCAAATATTGTTAGTAAAAATATTTAAATGTATAGGTTTTTCTATGTACCGTAGGTCCTATTTACTACGGTCCCCCGTAATAACCCCAAAACCTAACCCTAACCCTGTCCCGATTGCCTGGGAAACTTCTCGGAATGATATTCCTGCCCGTCTGGGAAATTTCTCGGAATAGTATCCCCGACCGTCTGGAACATTTCTCGGAATGACAACCACGACCGCCTGGAAAATTTCTTGGAATATATTGTCCCCGACCGGATGGGAAAATTCTCGGAATTTTATACACGACCAAAAATGTCGGAAAGATATCCCCGACCGCCTGGGAAATATCTCGGAATGTTATCCCCGAATGGATGGGAAAACTCTCGGGATAATATCCCTTGCCGCCTGGGAAATTTCTCGGAATGAAGATGTAAGGCGGAACTGGTGTGGACCATCAGCCGCTTTGTGAAAGCTGGACCAAGTCGAAAACACTACTGCAAGTTCGATCACCGGAGCGCTAGATGGACAGCTAGCTGCCTCCACGAGTACAGTCACGTGCTTCGTTGCTATGTACATGAACCCACGCATCGCTATACTCTGTACTGCCTTGGTCAGGCTAATGTCGCCCCTCTCGCCGCCTT
The DNA here is from genome assembly GCA_008828725.1 of Saccharina japonica. Classification (NCBI taxonomy): domain Eukaryota; class Phaeophyceae; order Laminariales; family Laminariaceae; genus Saccharina; species Saccharina japonica. The sequence goes on along the minus strand of MEHQ01001221.1, from coordinate 96,611 downwards.
GTTTTTACATAAAGCTCGGCCTGCCAAACGTCAAGGTTAGCTTACGTCGCTGTTGCTCCATGCGACAATTCCAAGAGAAAGGTGCCTTTACTTGTGGCCGAAGCAAACCACACGTGTTGGGGGCTTCCATATTGCTCACAGCCGATATCGGAGTTAGCTCAGCAGCCTATGCCGTGCACCACGGGAGGAATTGTTTGGCCCAGTGCAATATACACCAGGATACAACGTTGAATATGCATAGGCCACCCAGCCTACAACTTAACACTCCCCCTCAACGGAAATGCAACAAAACTAAAATGCCGGCTGAGGCTCATAACCTATCGGGGATACGCACCGCGATCCCTCCTACATAAGTATATAATATGGCGATGGGGTGTAAAGCTTACCTCGCACGGTAACCGCGATAGGTTTTCTGCACCGCCGTTGCTGCCGAGCTCCCCCCCTTCTCCTTGCGAAGCTAGCAAATTCACCGCGGTAGCGGAAGCGAGCGCAGAAGCGGCGCGATGTTTAGTACGTCCAGCATTTGTTTTTCGCGCGCATCTCAAAACCTCCATGCGTTACAGGTAGTATTTCGTGCTGACTTCCGGATATCGGTCGTTAGGGATTCGCCAAGAATCGCCTGTTTTTCCGCTTATTCAACTTTGCACCTAGAGAATACGACAGCACCACAATCCAAATGAGCGGAGGGTGTGTGCCCTCTTACATGTCGCCTGAGACAGCCGTACTTCCTGCAGGGTATATTGACCACCTGGGTGCTATCGTAGTTAAAACGGCACCCTTTCTTCTAGGGTAGACTCGGCTTGAGCCATTTCTCTACAGTGCGCTCGGTGCCTCTACAGTGCGGTCCGTGCCTCTACAATGCGGTAGAGGGTGCAACTTTGGGCCCAAAAACATTTCTCACTGACAGAGCTCCTCACAACGAAGAGCCGCCCAATAATACATGTAATAATATTTTCATATAAACATAATTATATTTCCATACACATATCATTAACCTCTCAGGTACGTATCCTTATATTTTTATACGTGCACCTGGTACATATCATTATCGCTCCACATGCATAGCATTATCGTTTCACACGTATATATATACATATCATTATCGTTTCACATACATATCGTTATCGTTTCAAATATATATATACCATCATTATCGTTTCACATACATACATGGCATTATCGTTTTCACGTACATATCACTATCGTTTCACATACATATCATTATCGTTTCACATACATATATTTAACGTTTCATATAGCATTCAACAACCATGGGATTGTTCTGTATCGGGATTAGCTTACATTTTTTTTCAAAGAGTCGGTTGTTGGCTTAAGGCCAGAATAGAACCACCTCAAGCGAAAAAATCGATAATAAAAAGTATAGAAACTGGTAGGTAGGTGGTTGTTATGTAACCCTACCGTAGACACACATCGCTTGTCCTCCTTACCCGCCACTTGGCCAGCTCCTTTTGCCTCCTCAGGTTGGCCACCGTAAACACCGGCGGCGGAGGTAGAGGCGGCACGAACAAAGCCGGGGCGCGTAGACCCGCGGGGGGCAGCCCAGGCGGCGCGTGCGGGTGTCGAGGTCGAATGGCCCCCCTACGGGTACGCCCTGGGCCCTTGGTGAACCACTTGTTCCACGCCTTTGGGGCAGGGTAACGGAAGAGGGGTGGCAAGCGGTCCAACAGGTTGGTTACCACCTTAGAGACTACCAGGTGGTTCACCCTTTTAGTGCACTGTTTTTTTTTACTCAAATATTACTCTAATTCCAAGTGTTTTTGTCCCCACATCGAGAGTGCAGTCTTAATAAGCCGCATGTCCAAAGGGGCTGACAACGTGAGCCGGCAGGGACGACCCAAAAGCGTGTGCATGTTTTTTGGGTGGGAGAGGGTGTGGCAGCAACGCAACAGGTCAATTTACCATCAGACAGACTAGAAGTAGTTGACATAACCTTTTGCTTGCGGGGACAACGTGAAAAAAGTTAGGTGCATGTTTTTAGTGGGGTCTGGTTAAAGGCGGTGAGTGCAGCTATAGTTCCAAGTGGTTTGCTCCCGAAACGCGGGTGAGGTTCTAAAAAGGGGTTGAAAATGCCATGAATTGCGCGGATCGCTTATTTTGTTTGTTTTGGGGAGGGTCGTGCCCGTCCCCCCCCCCCCGACCCCATTTTCCAGACATTCCCATAGCTCCGAAAAACTCTACACGGACAACGTCCCCCCCTTTTCTTATCGTCTCCAAATTTCATACGTAGTATTTAATTGTTTCACCCCTTTGTAAACCACAAAGAAACAAACAGAAGTTGTGTTTACTAACTTTTTCTGCTCTTGTTCGTTGTGCAGACGAGAGACCAGATACGTGGTGGCCATCATGGCACACCACAACTGCAATATTTTCACTAATAATAGCATTTTCGCGAGAGGTTTTTCTCACCAAGAACTCGTCGCCGCCTGCCCCAGGGTCGGTATCAGCGCTTCCCGCTCTCTTTTCGTTGTTGATGCGAACTCCCGGGGCGCCAAATGCGGTCGTTTTCTTGATCGGTCCCTTTGTAAGCTGGCGACGGCGATGGCGACGACGCGACAATAAGGCACTTTAAGGCACTTTTTATTTCTTATATCGATTTGAATAAGGCATGCCTTGGCTGGACTTCATGGCTAGCTACCGTATTAGCAGGGCTGTTCACGGGTCGGGTCAAAGACTCGCGGGTCGGGTCGGATGGGGTCGCCTAACCCGACCCGATCCGACTCGATCCGACCTGGCCCGTGATACTTCGAATACCTCCTGACCCGACCCGACCCGACCCGATTCGCGAGATTTATAATACCTCTTGACCCGACCCGACCCGTGATATACCAGTATCGAATACTTCCTGATCCGACTCGACCCGACCCGTGAGTTTTGGGAGACCTTTTGATCCACCCCGCGGGTCGGGTCATGGCCTGTGAACTGCTTTGTCACTCCAGTAGTTGGGTGACGAAATAAGCCAAGTAACTGCCTTCTTAACTTTTTTTTTTTTTAAATATTTATCAAACACAGATCGAGCCACAAACACGCCAGACAGATTCGAAGACGCAGAACTCCGCAATCTTTTACCGTACGCAACTAACCGTAATACCTAGCCCAACTACCGCAGTAGTAATTACGTAGTCGGTGACTTCTATCGTAGTCAGCGAGCCCCTTCTAGCCCTGATGTTCTAGCTATTGCAGCCGGAAAGTTGTGAACGGAGTTATCCGCACCGACTGCGGTGCACCGAGATGGCAGACGCGTCCTGGGACTAAGGGTAGCACGAACATTTCACGGGAATCCTCACACGAACATTTTACGGAATTCCTCACACGATAGATTGTACGCTGCGCACCTGGGCTAGGCACTCGTTGCACAAGGCTCCCTCGTTGGCGATGGAGACAACGACGGGGTCGTCCCCGTGAACCTTGGACACGCAGTGCGACGCGTGCCATCCGCAGGTCGTCAGGGTATCGTGCACCTGCCGTTCGCACACGCATCACGCGCATCGGACCGTATGATACATAAGTGTGACGTATCTGGGTACCAAGTAAGCCTTGAACCTATCGACATTTTCATGGGAAAAGACAGTATAAGCCGTCCCTAGGAAGTCGCGACAGCTGGATGTTTGTAACTGTCGTCTGCTTATGTGCGTGTTTAGGAGGCGTTTTGTTCAAACTAAAAAAATGTCCCCAGTCCTGGTTTCTTTTTTTTGGAGATTTTATGTCGTGGTTGGTCTTAGGTTTTTTCAGAGCTGTTCTCAGGCCGGCTCGGGTCCGGTAAGCATGATCCAACCCGACCCGTGAGTGTTTTAAAACCTCCTGACCCGACCCGGCCCAATTCGATCCGACCCGTGAGATTTCAAACCCTCCCCGGCCGTAAAAGAGCTTTGGATTTGTTTGGCTTCAGCGATCTCGAAACCTGTTCCTTTTCTTGGCGCTGTGTATATTATAAATTCGCATCCGTGTACAGTGCCACGCTTGAGTTTCGCCATGGAAAAAGTGAAAATTCTGTTAATCAAGTGTTCTTAAGTTCGGATCAGTATCTCACCAGGACGCCAAACTCGTCGCGGAAGAGCCTGTGCGGATGCTCCATTCGGTAATTTGTGCAGGTGCACCTTTCTCCTTTCGAGCCTGGAGTGTTTCCAATGGGCGAGGCGTAGCACGACGGGGTGTTAGGCTTGGGATTTCCAGTGCGCTGGAAATGAGGCGTCTATCGTACGCTGCACCAAAGTCTAGCCCGAAAGGTAGCTCTCTCTGACGATGCCATTGGGTAAAATCCAGGCGTATACATTCAAACGGCGCTACGACGGGTTGTTCGCTGCCTCTCGAGTAACCACATGCACGCTCCCTTTTCCAGATGTTTCGTTTCTAAAAACCCCAACAACCTGGAGAATGCACTACTCATAGGTGCTCTGTATGAACAAATATGCATAGCGGCACCTGTCCGTGTAAGCGGTTACGTGGTTTGACGGCGCTTTACGCTAACGAAATTGCTTTTCACACGCTTACGGTACTAGAAAAAAACGTCCTCACACAGGCCACTCCCCCCCTTGTACAATGTAAGCGTCAAAAACTCCTTATGGGAACATTGAAAATTGTACCACACCATTAGGCGTACCGAATTGAGAAGTTGTCGACACCCTGTCTGCGGGGTTTGCTACTGTATACGCGTTGTTCAATGTCTCCACAAAAACACATTTACGCCCACATTGTGCAAGGGGGGGGGGGGGGGGGGTGTACTCATGTTGTGCACGGCCGTAGTCATATGACCATAGACCCTCGCATCCCTACAATGCCGGGACGGAGCGCGTTGGGTTTTCACCAACCAGGCAGACATTGCTTGCACCAAGCGCGAAACGCCGTGAGGTATTGGGCGAGTCGCATGGAGGGTGAGCTGCATCCTGCTAAGAACCGCCTCTGAGGCGGACTTGCATATGGACGACAGCTTCAATGAGTTAATTTAATTTCTGGTGTGGCCACTTCCGGAGACAGCAATGGGTTTTACTATGTAACTGCCTCGCGGACGCCTTACCATATTAACACTACGTGATACGACCATTCCCCTTGTGCGGAACAAAGGTTCTCCACCCCGCACAAATGATCTACTCGACCGCCAGCTTTGGTGACCGCCAAAAAAATAACAAAAAAAACGGCACCCTGGTTGTCTAGCTCACGCAGCGAGTGGCGTGTTTTACAGCGTCGTTGCCAACCGACGCCAACCCAACCTATAAATATTATAGGGGGTGGGGGCAGGGGGGGGGGGGGTTCCAGTCCACCTGTGAAGTGAGGGATGGGAGAGGCGACATGAGGTCCTACTCACTAACGTCCTTCCAATGGCACTTCTTCCGACGCGCTCCACCGAAGGACTCCAGCGGTTTTGACGATTTCCGTTTGCTAGCGCCCGCCATCGCCAGCAAGTTTCCGTCGATGAGGTCGCTCGGCACAACAGTGACAACGGGTGCGCTGCTCTTGAAATGGGCGCTTCTGACGTCCCTACAGAGAGCCCTGAAACGATCGATTTCGGCACACCCGTGGTCCCGCGTTAGTGCGGTAGCCTTTAGGGCGGGGTCCCAGTTCAATGCGGTGAAACTCGCTTGTCACTATCCCTCACCTTACAGAGTACCGCACTATCCCGAGATTGTTGGGGGTCTCACTGCTTGCAGAGCGGGTATTGTCGTCTGGCAAAGCACCGCACTAACGAGGGACCACCACTACTGTGCGTGTTTCGGGCGGTTCACGCCAGACCAGGCATGACATATCCTTAACTTGTGGTGTCTCATTGCTTCAGCGAACACAAAGTACATGTACTTGATGCCTCGGATGGAGTCGATGACACGAGTGATAAGTGCTACGTGCCCGTAGGGTAGAGATGAAAGACATTTTGGTGCCCACCGTTTTTCTAGTGGTCAAATATTATGAATCGACAATTTGAATTGGTGGAAATTCCTACGAGAAAGACGTTTGATGCGCACAGTTTTTCTATCTGTCAATTTTTATTAATCGGCAATTTTTGATTGGTGGAAACTCCTAGAAAAAGACATGTGTTCGTAGCATCTGCAACAAACAACAGCGCATGCAATGAGGAACTTAAAGCGCGTGCAAGGCCTACACGCTCCGAACGCGGAACATTGCACACAAAGCAATGGGCGCAGCATGCTGGTGGTATTGAAGTGAGCCTGAAGCCGCAGACGTTGGGTGGTGCGGTAAAATCGAAGCGGTGTTACATTTTCCGGCCACCTCTTGTGCATTCCAGCTTAACCCATTTAGGCCTTAAGGACTGCAGTTCCATTGTGGGGACAAAACACTTGGAATTATACTCAGGTATAGGTTTATTATGTACAGTGCACTACTGAAAGAGTTAACAAATTGTGGAAGGCTTTACCCTAAACGTCGTTCTGGACAATAAGCCATCGTCACAGGAGTCACCCCTTCCCCCCCCGGTACTCGCGATTAACAAAACCAACCACGCCAGGAAAGGCATTGAACCAGGGCTGTTCACCGGTCAGATCAAACTCTCGCGGGACAGGTCGGGCCAGGTCGGGTGAAGATGACCCGACCCGGCCCGCGAGAGTTTGAAAACCTCCTGATCCGACCCGACCCGACCTGACTCGACCCGACCCGTGGAATTCCAAAAAGTTCCTAACCGGTGAAGATCCCTGATTGGAACGGAAATGCCAACCCCTTTACAACTGAAAAATCTATCCAACACCAATTCCAAGTGGAGAGAGTTTCCTCCGAAAACGTGTGTCTTTTTTTTCTCAAGGAGTTGACTCAGACTCGCCTTACCTTATCCGCAAAAAGCGATCTCTTCTCATGGTCGTGTACTTTCGTAGCTTCAGAACTTTCTCGGTTTCCTTACCGGCAACCCTCCACTTTCTGCGCACTGAGGGAGCGATGAAAGACCATTCCCCGGACTGCTCCAGGATGTGCCGGTGCTTGTGAAAGTGGTGGTACATTTGCCCCTAACGACCGCGCGAGTTTTTGATGGGTACATTGTTGGATCGACGAAGAGCAGGTGGTGAGAGAGGGTTGCAACACAAGACTTGCAAACAAGGCAAACAATTCCGTGATACAAAATCAGCTGCTCAATCTAAACAAATCAACCGTTTAGTTTTTCTCAACCGCCACTTTTCATTTTCCAGCTCAACTCGTGGGGAGTTTCACCCCACAGCGGCGTTTTGGACAAGCCTTGGTCAACACTTGCCTCCCCTTCTCCCCCCATTGGGCATGGCGGAGGGTGTTGCAAATTCCCCAAGTACTACTTGTTTCTACCCCGGACTCGGCAGCCACCAATGCCCTCCGATGATAATTGCGTCGACATCTAGGATTGCGTTTTAGGGAGGCAAGCTTATTCCGTGCCCAGCACCGCGTGATCTTTGGTGCTCGACGAATGCCCGTGTCTGTTTTTATGCCAGGAGTAGCAGCCACCCGAAGTCGGTCCACTGATCATGGAGTCGACTTCTTCCATGGTGGTGTTTCCCGTGGCAAAACGAATACTGGTACTAATTCAACTCGTATACACCAGGTACTGTAGTACTGTGTGATCTTTGGTGGTCCACAAAAATAGCGGGGTATATAATAGGTCAGGCGTGCGGTTGTGTGTGTGTGTCCTTTTCCTTGCCTCAGTGCTGGCCATGAGCCTCTCCAAAGCGCGGTCGTGCATCCCGGTGTCGATCATTTTACGAATGTACAGCGCTTGGTTTAACTCCTCCTCGAACTCCTCGTGGGCGTCCAGACGTTCTTCCGCATAGTCGGCCTGGCGGAGCGCAACACATGCGGTAGTGCGCAACCGTACTCTCGTTGTGGGATGTGGGAACCAAACACTTGGGAATTACAGTACATAGAGCAATATTTAAGTTTCTGTACGTACAGCAGTAGTGCCGTACAGCAGTACTGCCATAGTACGTAAAAGAGTAAACAATGCTTGTGGCTCGATTTACAGTAGGGAAGAAACACAATATTCTCTAACATGAAAACCATTGTATAAATACAGAAAAGTGTGTAGGGCGCACCCTGCCCCAGCTACTGTAGGTACCTACAATAGTTCGCGACAACTTTAGAACCATGAAATGATACGTATATATGTACCGTCATAGTCTACAAGAAGACGTAGGCCTCGTATACGATTACTGGTGTGTGTATACGCGCATACACTCTCATGCATTGGTACCAGCTACATGCCAGCGCGTGCTTCTTTCGAACTGGAGAAGATGATCGGCAGTGTCTTAGGGATACCTAACCCTAACCCTATACCCCTACGTACGAGTACTGTAGTGCTTTTCATACCACGTACTGCTGTATGTGTACCTGGTAATATATGCCAGTGGCCGTACCTATCTTTGACATATTAGAAACACACCACCCACTACTCGTACGCACATATTTCAAGTATCATACGAGTACGCGGTTGTTCCCTACGTACAGAAATGTGGGCCGTCTAGTCTTACAGTTGGCGTTGACTACGCGATGAAACCAGGTCGACGCAAATATATTCATCCCTGTTTCTTGCCTCTTCGCCTTCTTTCGTCCATGGCATCACCGCTTTCATCGACTGCCAGAAGCTAACTTCAAAATTTGAACCATCTTTTGAAGCATCATCGTCGCCTCCGCCAGACCCCCTTCCGCTGTCCGACCCGGAAGAACCAGAGGATCCCGAACCAGAAGCCTCACTCGTAGCAGCATCGGATCCCGCAGTAGAGCTAGAAGAACTGCCGCTATCGCTGTCATCATCACCGTCGCTGTCGCCGCTGCTTCTCTCCTTTTCGTCATCTCTACCTCTCGCCATAGCTCAAGGAGGATAGCTGATGCAAAGGGTCACCGCTGTACTCGTACACTCTCGTCTCTCGTATATGCCGTAGTGTGTGTAATTCTGTCCGAGAGGATTGTCGCAATGCAGCTTGGAGTACGAGTATGTGTCGTGCAATACTGTGAGGCCCGGCTTGTACCAGTACGATACGGCTGTACTTTTAGCTTCGAGGTATCCCCCCGCGCCCCCGTGCAGCAGCCCGCGCAGCGCGCAGCCCGCGCACGAAGAGCGAAGAGACTGCCAGACGAGAGTTTGTTTTCGGTTTCGTTCCTCCTCGAAGTTGCGGTTGGTCGAATGGCCCTCAACGTCCCCTATCCCCTACCTAGCACATTCGAAAAGGCTTCGGTGTGAAACCCCATCCCTTGATTTCGTGGCTCGAGGCGCTCCTCGGGCTCATCTTGTCTGGGATTAGCAGAAGGCAAAGCCCTTCTCTACCCCAACCCCTAACCCAGCATGTCGGCTCGTCCCGTAGTTTCCGTCTTCTCGACGGCGGGCGTGGCCCAGGAATCCACGTCCCTGCCCGCCGTGTTCACGGTGCCCATCCGCCCGGACATCGTGAACTTTGTGCACACCAACATGGCCAAGAACCACCGCCAGCCTTACGCCGTGTCCAAGCGTGCGGGTCACCAGGTGCGATGACTGGTAGTGCACTTTTACATGGGGCAATCGTTGCTGTGTGCCGTGTGCTGTGACTTTGTGCAGCACGTGGCGAAAGTTGTTGTAGGGTCGTTGCAGGGCGAGGTTGCTTGGTCCAAATAGTGCTTGCCCTGTGAGTTATTAATAGTTACCCTGCTGGCCTCTTCTGGTCACACAAATGCCGACTTTTGGTACCGCTGAGAGCTGAGACAAGGAAAGGGTGTTGCAAAATGCCTCGAAACTACCTGGTGTTTGTTATGTATAGGAAGAGCTGCATCGAGCGATAATAGAGCACTGGGCACACATTTCGCGAGCGGTGGGTACACCATCGCATACCGAAGGCCGGCAAACGTGTAAGCAAGCCACTCGTACGATATCGTAGCTGTTGGCATTGGAGACTGCTGTCGCACCGCCTATCGTAGAACTGCATTCTCCGCGTAAAAATACACGGTGGAATGAGGTACAAGTACGCATTTCGAGCTGAATGCATTCAATTTGGACGGCTTTGCTCATCCCTCCAACCCTGCGGGAAAGAACATAGAGGAGGCCGACTGACCACGGCAAGACCATCCTGGTGGAGATGTTGTCTATATGCTCGTACCCGTATACAGAATGTTTGCGAGAGTGTTTGGCACAGGACTACCGCTGTAGGACTCCTACGAGGTACGAGTACGGTATACGACACATTTTGTACCAGTACTCGTACCCGGTACCGCTGTATACGAAAGAAGAGAATGGGACGCGGACCCGTGCGTTGGCAATGGCTGCGTTCTGCCTGCTGGTGCGACTTTAATTTCAGTATATTATACCGACCCCCCTGTGATTTACTGCTCTTCCCACGTACTGCTTGTGTGTTCGTACGTATTCACATCAAACCGCTCTACAAGTTACTATTAATAGCAAGTGTGCCTGGTTGCGGCCGTAGAGCTGCCGTTCCCGATTGCTGCACGTACACGAGTACTTGAAACGGTTACGTGAACAAAAAAAATCCCTCCATATATAATTCGCGGAGAACGAAGCCGTGCCATTCCCCCCAAATGCTCGTATGGGCGCGCGTGTAGGTGGGCGCCTGAACCTGGGTGGGCCACTCTTGATAGCAAGTGTCGGAAATACGACGGGTAGGCCCGTCCGCGTCCTTGTCTTGTCGCCCCTTTGGCTGCGCTGCCCTTTTCCTTTGCCGGGTCCTGCCCGTTCGCTTCCCTCTACGTACGAGTATGCAATAGCAGAGACACGTTGTCCGCCAATCCTCCAGCCACCTCGTCATCTTTTGTTTCTTCTTGTTGTACGTACCGTCATACCCCCCCCCCCCCCTATACGTCGCGCCGTGTCCTGTCCTGTCCTGCCCTGCCCTGTCTCTCAGACCTCGGCCGAGTCTTGGGGTACCGGGCGCGCTGTGTCGCGTATCCCGCGTGTCCAGGGTGGCGGAACCCAGCGTGCCGGTCAGGGTGCTTTCGGTAACATGTGCCGCGGCGGACGCATGTTCTCCCCCACCAAGATCTGGCGCCGCTGGTGAGCGTTTTAGTCGTGTAGCGTTTTTTTGCCACTCTGTTGGTGATGGAGCTATGATACCTGGTACACGTTGGTTACGCTGGTGCTGTTGTTGTAATGCTGCAGTATAATAGTGTGGTTGGTCCCTGCGTACTGCCGACATGTGCCAGCCTAAAAATACCGGCACTATAGGGGCAATCGGCACTACCGCTCCGTACACTTACTACCATCACACTCGGCGAATCCCATCGGTGTCAAGCTATTCCACAGGCAATATAGTGGGCAACCGGCGCTATAGAGGGACCATTACTGCTGTACTTAGGCAGGGTTGGTGATGCTGGCATGGAAGTAGGGGCAATTGGCAATAGACCGCGCTAACTATTGTAGGGGTTGGATTTTCCGATTTTCATCGATTTCCTGATACAAAGGACAGACACACCAGTATTTGCCTATACCCGCCCTGTCCGTTTCCTGTACCCAGCCTGTCGTATTCTATTTACAGTAGCTATTTAGTGTTTAGTGCTGGATATCGTATCGAAAGTTTCGATATATGATAATGAAGCGTTTGATTCGATACTACACGTTCGATACATGGTATCGAGCGAGCTTTGCCCTCCATACCTATGCTATGACACGTATGTAGCATCCCTACGTGGTATGTTTTTCACGCTGACACTGAATGAACCGAAGCATCTATATATTGTACCACGTATGATATGTATCAAATATCGAAATTGTAATGACAACTCTTTTTACATTTTTTTTTGTTTGTCGGTATCGTTTATGCACCGAACTCGATTCCTGTCCGATTTATCCCAACGCGAATTCCCATGTATACGCACCCTGTCGTGTAATTTCCTCCTGCCTGTATCGTACAGGCACCGCCACGTCAACGTGAACCAGAAGAGGTACGCCGTGGCCTCGGCTCTCGCCGCCACCGCGGTCCCCGCTCTGGTCATGGCCCGCGGCCACCGCGTGGAGGAGGTGCCCGAGCTCCCGCTCGTGGTGGACAGCTCTCTGCAGTCGTGCACCAAGACGGCCGCCGCCCTGGCCACTCTCACTGCCCTCGGCGCCGCCGCTGAGGTCGAGAAGGTGCGCCGGCCGCCGCTATAAAGTTATTTGTGAAGATGGAAACGCCCACTCCCTGATTTCTGCTGCTTCAGATTTTGTTGTCCTCGTTTTTGCGGGATGTTTACATACTAGTATTGTGAGGGTATTACCTGCTGAGCTATAGGGGTAAAATATCGATCGATTACCAAGCCCAGGGTAATCCTTATAACACTCTCCCCCCCTCTGAACGGCGGGATATTTGGGACGTCGGTACCGTATACGGCCGTACGTTGACCTACCCGCTTCGTTTCAATACCTGGGGAACCAGGGAGACGTTATTTGGGGACGCCCGCGCAAGCGTTTCTGGAAAAAGAAACGTTCGAAGTGAGATTCGAACCCGTGTCCTGCCGTCGACGCCAAATGTGAGGGTATTACCTACTGAGCTATAGGGGTTACTCTGGGCTGGGTAATCGATCGATCTTTTACCCCTATAGCCCAGCAGGTAATACCCTCACATTTGGCGTCGTCGGCAGGACACGGGTGCGAATCTCACTTCGAACGTTTCTTTTATAGAAACGCTTGCGCGTGCGTCCCTGAAAAACGTCTCCCTGGTTCCCCAGGTATTGAAACGAAGCGGGTAGGTCAACGTACGGCCGTATACGGTACCGACGTCCCAAATATCCCGCCGTTCAGAGGGGGGGAGAGTGTTAAAAGGATTACCCTGGGCTGGGTAATCGATCGATATTTTACCCCTATAGCACGTGGTATACACGTACGCGCGATCGAAGTATCTCAAATCTTAACACAGATTGCGAAGATGAGCTCCGACAAAATCCTCGATCTCACAGCTGTCGTTTTTTTTTCCATGACACGTATTTACACGACGGTATGGTGGAACCGCTACCCGGTAGAAAACATAACGCCTACGAGGCTGAAACCTATTGTTGACCAATGTGTCGCGCAACCTTGTTTGCGCTGAGCCTTATTTGACGTCATTCTTGGAGCTTACATGTCGTTAGATATTGTTGGACGGTGGGGTTTATTTGCTCTAGCGTTTTCGGAAAAAAAGCTGGGCATTATTGCGTTGTCCAGTTTTTCAATGTCGTCACGAATAAAGTAGACGCAATAGTCTTCTACCACTGCTGTTGCATACGTAAACTCGTACACGCTTCAGACGAAAATAGGGGTGGGGGGAGAAGGGGTGCCGATCTAGTGGAAGGATAAATAGAGGATACGTGACGATTATCATTGTGTACCTCCATGGACAAAAAAAGCATGAATCCTCCTACATACTGCTGTATGTTTTGTCTGCACACGATGAGTTGGTTCTACTCACTAATCACCACGTTTCCCCGTAATAGTATGTATACGTCGGGACGTTGTTTTGTCGTCCCCGTCTCACCCTCCACCCTCGTTTGCGCCGCTCACCCTCCTCCCTCCCACCGCCACAGGTGAAGGACTCCAAGAAGATCCGCGCCGGCAAGGGTAAGATGAGGAACAGGCGTTACGTCATGCGCCGTGGACCCCTCGTCATTTACGAGAAGTCCGAGGTGCGTTTACGTTTTTTTAAATCACTTTTTGTTCCTATTCGTAGCAGTAGTTCGTGACCGCAGTGCAGCACGCTTTGCTGTCTGCCGTTCGATTGCTTTTACCTTGTGTACGCGCTTGTTCTGGGCACTTTTCATGCCAACTTTTTTTATTGGTGTCTCACTGCGTTTTTGTTTCGATTTTTGAGCTGTAAATTTGACGCGTGCTTCATTTTGGTACTCCCTTGACTCTTGGTTTTCCTGAAAGTGGGAAGGCGTAATCCAGGGCTTTGCTCCAACAGGCCTTCGCCTCGTTTGTGGCGGAGCGAGTTCACTGCCTGCAGTTGTTCGTCCGTTCGTTCGTAGCCAACGAAGCCGTGTGTCTCATCCTGGAAAGCTGACAGACACACCACAACACGTCTCACGGGGTCTCCGATTGTTTTCGCGTGCCGCTCACCCATTGATTGTACCACCCACTCCTGTCCTTCGCGTGCATACACTTTGTCATACTATTATTTTTCGTTGACATATCGCGTCCCCTCTTGTGTCACGCATATCGCAAAACCTGCAGGCACTAAACATAATCTCTGTTCATACATTGGCCACGTCATTCCTACCCTGCTTGCTGGCCGCCCGTACACTTGTCGCTAATTTGTCTTTTGTCGCCTCTCAATTATTTACGAAACCCAGGGCATCAACCGCGCTTTCCGCAACCTCCCCGGTGTGGAGACGGCGTGCGTGGACCGCCTTAACCTACTCACCCTGGCGCCCGGCGGGCACATGGGCCGCTTCTGCGTCTGGACGCAGGTGCGGTGTTACATTATTGATACACCTGGTGGTGCAAACAAAGTCGTTGGTTTGTTAACAAAAGTAATGATGGTTCCCGTACAACGTTTTTCGTTTATATTGACAATTCTATTGCAAAAAGAGGTTTCGATTTTCTTGCTAAAAGAGGCGGTGAATTGCCGATACTTTGGATTCCTTGACGTTTTTTGTCCACGTAGACAAAATTGTCACTATGAAAGAGGTGTGAGGATGGTCAATATAAGGACTGACCGTCGTCAACATCGGCAATGTTTTTTCCAAGAGTAGGCGTTGATTGCCCTCATGATGATTTTTTGCTGTCCGCATTCGACACTATTTTACACAAAAGAGGCGTCGGTTGCCATGCCAGTAGTTTTTTACCCTGTTCGTCCACATCAACAAACTCAATGATGGACGAAGGCCCTGAATTTTCCCAACACTTACCTGGTACCACAGCCAGCGCAGCAATACTTGTCGGGTTCTTGTCATGGTATACCCCCGTTTCCCCTTCTTGTTGAGGAGGCGTTACTATTCATTTTTTCTCAGTGAAGAACCCTTGCCCTTCCTGCCAGTTTCTCTCGCGGATTCCCGGCTAGCTTGTTTTTTCCTCGCGCTGCTGCATATTCCCCACGCCTTCAACACACCTCCCACGGCGGTGAGGTCGGAGGACGAGATGACGTCCCGATAGGCGAGGGGCAGGGAGAAGGAGGGATGCCTAACCGCACGCACGCCTATCGACCAGCTCACCATCATCGAGAAGACGTGCGTGCGCCCAGGATGAATAATATGGCGGTTTAACGTCCCTCTCACCATCAATCCCGGCTGTTCATTGGGATGCGATTACGCCCATCGATGATGCCGTGATGGCATCATGAATTGGCGTGATAGCGTCACAGTAAACAGCCGGGATTGGTTGTGTGAGGGACGTGGAGCCGGAAGATTCATTCTCCTGGGCGCACGCACGTCTTCTCGGCGATGTCAGTGGGAAGCAGGTCGATAGGCTGCTCCGGCCTGTCATCTGACGACGACAGTGTGAAAAGACGTGGGGTTAGCTTTATACGTAACAATAGCAGCATACGATTTGGCAGTATTGGACAAGCCCGACTATTGTGCAGGTTGACTCTAGTTACTTTTGATGACTCACTCAAACGTGATGATACGATACTAGCTCGCCTTGCCCCCGAGACGCTTCTGAGAGAGAGGGCAAGTATTCCACTTTTATGAGGAATAGTAAATAGTAATGCCTCCACAACAATACAGGGGAAACGGGGATGCATCATGGCACTGCTCACGTTTCTTCACATTCGTTCATTGTTCCGCTCTTCATTGACGGAGGTTGGAACTACAGTAAAAATAGACAATCCGTTTCGATCGCCATTGAGGTGATACTACGATGTACAACACGCAAAAGGCGCAAAAGGGTATACGATGAAAATCAGTTGCCGTTCCTAACCCTAACCCAGACAGCGGAGGTGGGGCATGTACAAAAACCAAGTAGAAACACTGAAAAATAAGTTGTTCTTGTAGTTCTGGAGAGCAAAACCCAACCGGCTACTCGTACGACGTACGAGTAGTTTTTTTTTTTCAATTTCCCGACATGCTGGCGAGTGTGGCTCCATTTTCTTCTTTCTTTCTTTTTTTTGTTCACCCCTGGTAAGGCTGTATTTCGCTAAGTTTCCTTTTTTGTTTTTGTTTTGCCCTCAGGCGGCGTTCGACAAGCTGGACTCCATCTACGGCACTTACACCGAGAAATCCGACGTGAAGAGCAACTTCCAGCTGCCCCGCCACTGCATGACCAACACCGACCTCAACCGCATCATCAACTCCGATGAGGTGCGTCGTTTGTTCCGTGCACCTGTGGGAGGATTGGGTGGCTTTCATGTCTAGACTACAAGCATTTTGTTGTTCGCTTTTTGTGGTAATGATTGGATTTTTGTTCGCTTTTTTTGTAGTAATGGTGCACCCGGGAAACTCCGTTGTTTACGTACAGTGCTAGCTCCGGCTGGCGAAATGCGTTGCATGTCACTAGTTCAACCGTTTCCTGATGAAGGTTTGACAAAGCTTCATGGACAGAATACCACTTCTTAGTTCGCAAGTTTTTGCACTTTTTCCAGGGGTGCTCGACCGGACAGAGGGGGTGGGGTCCTCACATTTTGCGCTATTGTTTTGCTGATTGAGTCAGATAACTCACCGTCATTTGGTAGAGGACCTCCTAATCATGCAACAGTCTGTTAATAGCGTAGACGCGGAGCAGTACACGAGGAGTATCGCAATGCGCGCGTAGCGTTCACCACCCCAGGTACACAGTCTGTTGCTTTGTGATTCATGTTGTAATATCGTTTTTGTTTTTTTGGCCCATTACCTCCTCTGGCAGTCATGAGTCCGCGTATTGTTCCTGGTGTGTTGCACCACTGACTGCACGAATAGTACATACCTGATCCCAGGAATGACATCATGTTGAATGTTTCCCCCACCGTAACTTGACCACTTTAGTACTGCAGTCCCAATGTGGAGATAAAATACTTGGAATCAGAGTAATATTTAGGTTCCTGCACAGCGCAGGCAGTACTGTCAAGGGTTGAACAATTTCGTGGCACACGACCTCTCTAAAACGGCTGTAATTTCATCCCCCTTATCCTCTCCATCCCATCGCTTTCAAATCACAGATCCAGAGCGTCCTGAACGACCCCAAGCCGGAGGCCCAGGTGCGCAAGGTGGCCCGCAAGGTCAACCCGCTGAAGAACCGCAGCGTCATGCTGCGCCTCAACCCTCACCACGACGCCCGCATCAAGGCCCAGGCCGCCTACCAGGACGCCCAGAAGGCCGGCCGCAAGGCTGTGCTCAAGGAGCGCCGCGCCCGCAAGGGGCAGGGCAAGCAGTTCTACCTCAAGGCCAACCTCGAGGGAGACATCAAGTTCTAAGCCTGCCTCGGGCGATGTTGCAGGGGTTTCAGCTTGTACCTGGCGTTATTGCCTTCGTTGGGCTGAGGTTTTTGCTAGAAGGGTCGCCGAGATTTGTTGCTCGCTTTGCTTGCACTCGGAAGTTTTTTCGGGTGCTGGGAGGGTTATATCGCGCTGGGAGCTTTTTTTTTGGGTGTGAGTCGTTTCTTTGGAGCGGCTTTTTACCGAGAGAGGGGTTTTGAGGTGCGACAGGCGTTTCGGCGCTGACTGGGGACAAGAAAATATAAAAAAAATAAACAAAACATCGCTTCTTGTGGAGGGCTCTCATGTCTGCTGTCGATGATCCAGCGATATGTTTTTTTTTATTTTTTCACTGCTGACGATGAGACAACCTGTTGGTCCAGCATATTCAACTTGACCAACTTGCGACCGCATGAACAGAGGCGGCATTCACTTGTTATTAGGCCTCTCGTCTCCCCTGCTTGATACCTACAGGCCACGTACAGGGCATCGCCATGACTATCACTCGTACTGTAGACACATCGGGCATACTAGAGCGTACATGCTACCTGGTAGGTTTTTACGCCAGCCATGCCCCAACTCGAGGTTATTGTGTTAATCGTCTCGTTCTTTGAAAATAAGTGCTGTTTTATCCCGCGGAAGGCTGGCTACTTTAAGTATGAATTCCCTTTTCCCGATCCATCATGACTTGAATGATCCCCTCATATGAACATCGTACGCAGTGTATGGTGATTTTTCGGATTTCCATGCCTTGAAGGTTGCGCGCGCGGCTTGCAACTACGTACATAGCTACTTTTGATTTACTTGCTTTTTTCCCGGTTTGTTTCACCAAAGGATTGGCTTGAATAAACGTTGCAAGAGGGTGTATCGAATTTACACCAGACAATCCCGATTGGCTCAATATCGATCGATTGCTTCATCGGATCACTTTTTTTCAAAGCATCCAAAGCAGCCTGGGGTACACAGACGACAGATTGAAGGTTCTGCCATGTCTACCCACGCGACGAGTAAGTGCCACATTTTGTTTCACTTCTTTAACCTCTAGACTACTCAAAATATTAGAAACCGGCCGTTTCACGCAGCCTCGATGATATCTTTATTTGAGCAAAAAGGGTAGGTTATACGTACACTACTTTACTTCATGTAAAAAGCTCTCGAATTTCTTTTTTTCCCTCCAGACACCGAAACGCGATTATGGAATTTTGGTGGATCCCTGCACGCACTCTCGTGTATAAATAAGTTCATGCGAGCAGCAGAGAAGACGCCTTGCTCGCTTTTCGCAGGCAACACTGGGTTTCCCCGAGTTTTGCCATGCTGGCCTTACACCCTCCTTTGGCTTCGCGCGATCCTTTCGACTCAAGACTACTTACAGCGTACGTGGTCGGGTCGTTACTTTTTCTGTGTTGCGATTATCTGTTCGTATCGTAAGATTTTCGCGCCTGCCTGCGCAATCGCTTGGTTGGCAATAGATCGTTTTTCTGCACCCTGGTCCTTGTTACCCTGTTCTCCCGAAGACACCCCTTGCCGTTCCCGTCTACAGTACCACGGTCCTGAGTACCACCTCCAGGAGGAGGAGTTAAGGATCCGCTCGTTTGCGGATGCGCGTTACGCGTTACACACATACATACATCATGTTTCAGATAGTGCCTGCTGTGTGGTCGGTGGTCGATGCACGGATGCACGGCCTTCGCTGAAAACTGAAACCGTAATTTATTTGCCATAAAATGAAACGAAGCCTTCCTGATCTCTAGAATCCAGATATTCAGCCAGCGCGTTACAGCACTGACCATCACGTCGTCACGATCCAGTCAACGTGAAACCACTGCACTGGGCTTGCTTGACGTATCGATATTGACAGCACACCATCAGAAGCAGTATGGTGTCTCTCACGTTGTCAACGGTGGGGCTGCTGCTGATCGCAGGCAACGCAAGAGCAAGTCAAGCGCACGAGACCTCATCGTGGACACGATCAAACCCTCACAATCTGGTTGCGCCGCGTCAGACCGCCTCGTCGAGTATGTCCGGTCTTGCCTTCACGTTGCCGTTTTGGGCACCATCGAAAACACAGGTGGGTGGGAGGCAGGAAGGGTGGGTTGCTCAATATCGCTTGCTTTGGTTGGCAACGGTACGGTAGACTGTCGTACAGCAGTGTGTTCTCGTAGGCACCGTTTGCCAGAGGGTTGGTAGTTGGTCATGATGAGTTTTAGAAGAGCGTTTGTTCTGACACGGACGGACGGGTGTGTGTCGAACACGTGTAACGGCACTCGATCTCCTTTTGGCGTTGTTGTTGGATGCAGCCGAGCTCGTAGCGGCAAGCGCTCGTACTCGTACCAGTTTGCAGGCCAAAGGCTAAAAGACTAGTTTGGGTGTAGACCGCTCTTCTTCGTCTCGCCCAGCCGCCGAACATGTTATTTTCCTATAAACAAATTTGTTGTGCAACCGAATCAGAGCTGTTACGAGTACGTAGTACAGTAGCTGCTGACTGGATATAACTACTGCTGTGTACCCGCTGGTACGTATACGATACGTACTCGTACGCCCAGCATGTCAGCGTCCATGATATCTGCAGAGAGGCTGCCTGTGGCACCTGGTACCTGGTAAACACGAAGAAATACACGCACAAGTACAACAGCAGGATACCTTGTACGTATTTACAGCCACGCCCGGTTTGCACTATAAATAACCTCCACGAACCACGACGCAAGGTGCGCGTTTCAGCATCGTCACTGCTGCTGTCCCCAAGGCAGTGGTTGGTGTTGGTTGTTGCTGGCTCTGACTGTCGCGCCAACAGCGAGCAAAACGGTTACTTTTTAAGGAGTCTAATCACACTCACTCGTAAGGGCCCGAATTAACGAGTACCTGGTATAAAATAAATTCAATTTGGGAAAAATAAAATTCAAATTCGCTTTTCATTGGTCAACACACGCACCAGCACCAAATATTATGCCCCAAGATCCTAATCTTTGGTGCTGGTGCGTGTGTTGACCAATGAAAAGTGGATTTGAACATATTTTTTTTCCAAATTGATTTTTTTTCTTCTTCGTTAAAACGGGCCCTAACTCGTAACACCAGTGTCAGGATGGCGTCTCCCTTGTCTGGGTCATCGATATACGAGCTTTGTTGCGGCTGCCTTGTCTTCACGCGGTCATCGCACGTCATCGCAATCTATTGAAGTATTAAATGGCATGCCAGGTGTAAACATATACCAGGTACAGCAGCAGTACTACGAAGTACTTGTGCTGTTGGTTATACAGCAGTACTACGAAGTACTGCTGTTGGTTCAACGTCGATCACTTACAAAACTTCCCAGCAAAAATAGGAACAAAACCAAGGGAAACCGAAAAAGAAAATCTGTGCTTTACGTAAATATGTTATACTTTGTACTATTATCTGTTATACTATTCCGCGGGGCCTATAGTAATACATACCTGGTGGTAATCAGAATCACGCAAGATGGACGCGAAAACCATGTATCGCCCTAAAAGTACGCGACAGATGTTGAGAATCTCTTTTTTTTGGCCAGACTGGGATTCTTATCTAAGACTGGGTGTGTTCCACACTATTTTCAGTACAACGAGGTCGCATTCGTATTTCTTCCCTAAAATCTCAGTATCAAATTATGAATTAACAGATTCTCAACATCTGTCGCGTGACGTACGTTCAGACTCCATATTTTGTTATGATTCCTATGTATTACTATATAATACCTGGTATACCTACGGGGACCATATTAATAGTAATAAATATTAACAGTAATCAGAACCAAATATGGACCCAAAATCCATGTTTCCCCCAAAATTTTAGACACAATATTTTGTTCGGATTACTATGATGTATTTATGTCCCCCCATAATACTGCTGTATAGATGCACGGACTACAGGCAGCTGCTCGGCGCCTTTCCCGCCAGCTAAATGTTGCCGCTCACAAGATATTGAAGATGCGATGCCTCCCCCCGTTCGCCTCTGACACTGCCGCCTGTACCTACGTCCCCGTCGTGGTTAACTGCCATCCGCAGCAAACAGCGGCGAAGACAAATCTCCTCGATGCCATCGCTCCCCTGGCGCGCGGGCTGACTGCGACCGCGGAGGACGCCGCTCTCGTGGAAACCCTAGCCCAAAAGCTGGAGAAGCTCAACCCCAACCCCAAGTAAGCGAAACCATACTGGTATCATACATCCTACCGGTATTTGGGTTACAATTTTATTCGCTGCTATATTCCTACGTAGCCGAAGATAATTGTTTGATTGGATTGCGCGTAATTTTTTTTCTATCAGAGGTCCGTTTTATGGGTGAAAGGTACGTACAGAGCTCCTTTTGTTAGTTCATATATAGTATATAGAGCTTTTCAAGCGAAGAGTCTTATGGACAAGAAAGGTCCGTCCTGGACGCGTGCAACGATAGAGGTAGAGGTATACCTTTTTTTGGCTGAAATGTTTTCTGAATATGACGAGATTAAAGGCTCCTTAACCCAAATTCGTCGGAATGGTGCCATTCTTGTGTTGCAGCATTTCTCATCGTATACTCAGGCCGTGGGACTCTTCATCGGGGGTATTACGACGTATCACATTTATTTTCCTCCCAAATCGTTTTTTGACTTACTGTTAGTATAGAGCTCTTTAAGTGACCACCCTCAGAAGGCAGAAACATGGCGAGGTATAGAGCTATTCAAGTGACCACTCCCAGAAAAAAACAAGGTGCACCTCTATCGTAGCGTGCATGCCGGTGCTCGTACGCATAGCACGCCTCTTTCCCGTGACTGACTGGCACTTGGCCTCTGTCTGCCTTCGCACTGCAACTTCTTCTTCTCCTCCGCTACCTCAAGGTCCTTGTCGTCCCCCCTGATCAACGGGAGATGGGAGCTGCTGTACACCACGTCGTCCAGCATCCTCTCCAAGGACAAGCCCGCCGCCCTGCGACCATACGGCCCCATCTACCAGGTGAGAAACGCCGCTTATATATAGCAAACCTTTTTTAAGTTTGTCTCGCCATCCTCTGGTGCACTCCCCCCCCCCCCCTTCTCCTGCTGCATGCGGCGCAGTAGCTTACAAGGAGTATGTCGACGGCTTACTTCCTTCGGGAGTCTCGGTCGCCCGAGACCGCGCTTGCTTAAGAGCTCCGGCCAGTTGGCTGGGGGGGGAGGGAAACTCTCGGGGTACTGTTTTTTTCGTTTTTTTTTCTGTGCCGCCCAGCAACACACACATAAATTGGCGACAGTTTCAAATAGTCACCAGCACGATTGAGGCATGCCCCTCCATCGTCTCCAGCTTGTGTCAAATTAATTCATCAATGCTATGAATGGCTCAAAGTCGTTGGTTCATTAATTTCATCCATCTCTATATACCCCCAATATGTCGCACGCAGCGAGCAAGCAACCAGTCGGGTTTCTTTCATATTGGAAAACACAACGTCAGCCTCGTAAAACTGCCAAGTATTGCTATTTAATCGTAACTATGTCAACATTGTGAATCAGACTGAGCGATCACCCTTATAGCTATAGCTGGGTCTGGGTGTTTTCAGGTCCCCTAGGGTGTGAAAATGCCCGTGGTATTCCCAGCACCCAGCAACGCCTGGAAGCGACAATGAAGCACCTATCGGGTACTATTATTTCCCATAGTATACTGTCCTGCCGACGACGCCATATTGTTAGGAGACTGGGTGAGGCACAGAGTATCCCCTTGCAGGTATGTCTATCAAACATGTCCTTGATGCTACTCACAAAATCGTGAAATCAAGCGTAGGAGAAACATACTTTTTTTTGTCTCTAGAGCCGAGGTGGCATCTGGCGTGGGAGGGGGCATCATTGCCCTTCCATTCTTATGACTATCCCGAATACGAATGCCATCCAAGTAATACGAAAACGGACCAATTACCTATCCTGAGGTAAATACCGGCCTTCCAAGCCCATACTATTACAATCCTGGTGTACTACCGCAGCAGCAATAGGGTCTTGCTTTCGATTAGTCCGCTTTCTGGAGGAGAATCCTCATCAGTTGCTTTGGAAACCCCTCTTACCCTTCCTTCTTTCGTTCGATATTTTGTTCTGTCAGGACATTGACGCGCTGGGACTGAGAGCGAAGAACTCGCAGTACGTCCGACCCATCCCGTTCATCAAGATCGCGAATTCCGTGAGTGATGAAAGCGTGTCTTCTTTTTGTTGTCGTCGTTTCGCAGTCCGGGGTTATTGTGAGGTGCGTCCTAGGCCTGTGTTTTGTTTTTTGGGTGGAGCGCCGTCGTCAGTTTTTCTGCTGTAGATGCACGCGGTTGATGTGTACTGTTTCACATATTATGGTGATGATGATGATGATGCTGATGATGATGATGATAGTGATGGTGATGGTGTTGATGGTGATACTGACGATGGTGCTGATGGTGATGTTGTTGACGATGATTATTACACGTATGATTTGTCAAGAAACATGGGGCTTTTTGGATGAGTTTATGGAAAAAAAAAACTTTTTTTTTTCTCTTCAAACTTTTGTTTTGCTTGGTTTTAGTATACATACCCTCCTGGCTGGGGCTTGAGAATGGGTAGTGGGGTGTCGTGTGTGTGTGTGTGTGTGTGTTTTTACGCGCTCCCCTCACCTTCAGTTCGAACAACGCCACGGTCACTTAGTTGGGGGACGCTACAATAAGAACACTGGGTTCATATATCGTGCTCAACGGCGAGTGTTACACGAAACCGTACCAGGTACGATTACGAACGTACCTGGTATTACTCTGTCCCAAAATGAAAGCACCGATTGTATAGTGAAGTTCAATCCATATGTTACTTATATTTAGGAATAGATTGGTACATAATAGCATCATAGCCTATGCTCAGATCAGGCGTTTTTTGTTGGCGGGCCGGGGGCCGCACATAACACTGTGTGCCGTGTGCTGTGTACTGTGTACCCCTTCGATTTGTGCAGCGACCACCTTACCCAATGGCCGATTGCAGCCGTCGCCTGTTGGATAGCCGATGGTACACGTCAGCGACCCCAGCTAATCAAAACCAACCAATCGAACCCACCCACCCACCCACCCACTCACCCATGGCGCCGCCCTCCTCAGGTACGAGCGGAACTCTCGCCGACGAGCGTTAGCGCCGTGGACGTCCAGTTTATCGAGTTCAAGGTCGGCCCGCTGAAGATCAAGGCCCCTGAGACCGCTAAGGGAGCGTTGGATACCACCTATCTCGACGAAGACGTCCGGGTCAGCCGAGGAGACAAGGGAAATTTGTTTGTCTTGGTGAAAGCGGTGGGACAGGAACCGGAATTTTCTTGAGAAATGCTCGGGGATTTTTCTTGAGAAAAGTTCTGGGAATTTTCTTGAGCAAGGTTCCGCGGATGATGGGCAGTACGAGACGAGACAAGTTTTTGTTTTTGCCTTGGTGAAAGCGGTGGGACAGGAACCGGAATTTGTTATTAGAAATGTTCGGGGAGTTTTCTTAAGAAAAGTTCTGGGAATTTTCTTGAGGAAGGTTCCGCGGACGATGGGCAGGACGAGGCGAGACAAGGGGATTTTTTTTTGTCTTGGTGAAAGTGGTGGGACAGGAACCGGAATTTTCTCGAGAATAGTTCGGGGAGTGTTCTTGGGGAAGGTTCCGCCAACGATAGGCAGGGCGAGGCGAGACGAGAGAAATTACTTTTGTCTTTGTGAAGCGGTGAGACAAGAACCGGAATTTTCTTGGGGAAGTTTCCGGCCGATAGAGATGGAGGACCTTTTTATGATACTCCTGGCGCTGTTTTTTTTTTCGGAGAAAATTACAGGGGCAAAATACTATTTCAAGAGAAGAAACGCCAACTTATCTATCGTATGTAGGGAGATTATTCGTGGACTTTTAGCGGAAGTCGCGAAGGTGTATGTGTTCGTCTTAGTCGTGAGCTAGATCTCGGCAATGAGCTATTATACGTATCATACGCATTATGAGGTCAACGAAAACAAGAATGTGGGCGATTGGGCGGCATACGTTTTGATGTTTTTTTTATAAGCCGGAGATCTACATCGTGTTGTGAGTTGGTGCTATCCGTCGTCGCCTGTGGCGTGTGTTTTTTTTTGGGGGGGAGACGGGGATATTTTTTTGCAGTGCGATCCTTTTTGGGGATGTATGCGTAGCCTCTGCCGGCAGGTTCATAATTTGTTTGGGGCCGGCCTGCTTGGATTTTGATGTGGCTTTTGTTTTCAGTGGTACTACAGTAGCTTCGTAAGGCAGGGGTCAAGGCAACAGCCGTTGCTCAGAACTCGAGAATGTGCGCGATGTGGAATAAAAAAACGTTTAGTTATTTGCAGTGGTACCGGTTACCGGTTACATGTCTCTCTCTCTCCCTCTCTCTGTCGTCCTGCGTAGGCGGGCGGGCGGGCACCTATCCAATTTTGTTGATTTTCCCTGCCCACGATTCGTTTTCGTGGTTCTCAACACCGGCATATTTTGCCGTCATCAGTACGTGGAGATTATTTTGATATGAGTTCCTAAATGGCGAGCTGGAAAAGCATGCCCGACAAAGCAACCACAGCTACCCCAGGTCGTGCCTCCGCTCTTTGGTTTCGTTTTTGTCGCATCGTGTACCTTTGTCTCTTCTCCTGTGCTCCACACCACCAGTAGTTTGGAGCTTTGTAAGTACCCTTGGTCTTGAGTGGAAGCAGTTGTCATGATTTTTGTCAAAAACTGCTATTAGTACCCTTAAGGATGCGCCCGACATATTTCCGAATTTCCGAATAAAAACATCCGGGAAC
Source organism: Saccharina japonica (assembly GCA_008828725.1). Taxonomy (NCBI): domain Eukaryota; class Phaeophyceae; order Laminariales; family Laminariaceae; genus Saccharina; species Saccharina japonica. Next base: position 70,668 of record MEHQ01001221.1, on the reverse strand, counting down.
GTCCGACAGGAAACACAAACTGACGACTATACTGGCAGCTCCGATGGAAATATCGAGGCAAAAGACGTGGGCTCGAGCTGACGAGCCTAGACGCCGCACGAAAAAACATGAAAAACAACATCGATCGGGGGTTCCGTAAAGTGACCGTGATCACCGAATGATACTCCAAACCTTTCTTTACGTTCAGCTTTACGTAATAAGTGACCGTCATCACCGAATGATATTCCAAACCTTTCTTTACGTTCAGCTTAAGAAAAAAAAACATGATGCTCACCTTCCTGCGCTCACTACGAGATTAATAGCATCAATAGCATCATAAAAGTATAAAACAACAGCGGGGGAGTGCGATCGGTTTTGCCGCCGTGTCTCGATTGCACCGGTTGCATCGACGACGACGGCAGAGCATATTGGTTGTGCCGCCAACTTTTTAGCAGAAATCCACTCTCCGTCGCTCGAAAAACTCACAGACCACCACCCGCTATCGGACAGAGGGGGAAAAAAAATCGCTCATCAGCCATCCCCGCCACCAACACCTTGGGAAAAAAAGGTAAAACCAGCCCGTGTTAAGTTGAAAAAGTAAAATCTACTGGACCTTGGTACGTGGTAAGCTGCGCTAAAACTAGAAAGAAAGAAGCGCGACCAACAAACAAAACGTGCTCCACTGGGAAAATCGGGAAAAAGTTGCGGAATTTTCGCAAAAGCCTGACCAATCAGTCGGCACACAATGAAAAAAGAAAATGGAACAAAAAAATATGACCTCCACGCTCCCCTCTCCCCTCTCCCCTCAACAGGATAAAGGGAGATAATCAAGGTGGCCTTCCTAGTTACTGGTCGGTACACAAAAAAAACACGAAAAATAACGAAAACAACGTCCGTTTAGCTTATAACCCCCTCGAGCGGAGGCAAGTGGGAATGAGGTAGAATCAACGTCCACCTTCCGATATCAGGTCGGTAAACAACCAAAAACTAAAGGGAACGAAAACAAATGTTACCCGCCCCCCTCCGTCCGAATAGAAAAAAGCAAACAAAAAACGAGTAACACCCCCCCCCCCGAATAGAGGCAAGGGGGGAAGGTAGGATGGAAGGTCGCCCGCGCTGACTGGTCAACCGCAGCAGGGCAGTGAGAGGCGGCGAAATTACGGGAACTAAAGAAGCAAAAAGGGGGAACCAAAACCTAGCCCCGCGAACGAACGCGTTGAGATTGATCACAGGTTGGATGCATTATAACCCCCCGTCTATGGTCATACGACTACGGCCATGCACGACATGAGTACACCCCCCCCCCTTTGCAAGTAATCTCTGCCTGGTTGGTGAAAACCCAACGTGCTCCGTCCCGGCATTGTAGGGATGCGAGGGTCTATGGTCATACGCCTACGGCCGTGCACGACATGAGTACACCCCCTCCCCCCTCATTTCGGCAGCAACACACACACGCCTTCGCGTCAAAGTACCAAATAAATGCCGTGGTGGCTAATAGTTCAACGCGATACTTTCCGTGGTGGCTGCGTTTCCCAAACGCCATTTCCCGTGTATTCCCGTGGCGATTAGTTCTCGCCAAGGATGTTTTCTCGTGGTGGTCGATTTGCCGTGAATTCCCGTGGTTGCTATATACGTAGTTCCCGCGGGAATGTTTCCGTGGATGGCCGGTTCTCGCACACAATTTCCCGTGAGATGCCGTGTGGGGTTTATTTAGATTCTGTAGGAAAATTCCCCCCGAAGATAAAAAACTTGTTGCCAACGGATTACCTTCGAAATATGGCATGGCCAATTCTACCGCCCGTGTACGAAGCTGCTACTTATACGCTAGCGCTGAGGGTGTTCCATCAATTCGACACCATTTACCCACTCACCCACCCACCCACCGATAAGGAGTTTGATTGAGCGCATAGAACCAGCCTGCCGAGAATAGATAGGGGCGGCAGGGCCGGGGGGGGGTCTCAGTATGCACTTTTACGGCCGTAGGCGTATGACCATAGACCCTCGCATCCCTACAATGCGGGGACGGAGCCCGTTGGGTTTTCACCAACCAGGCAGGGGGGACTATTCGCCGGAGAGCCCTGCTAGTTTCCGCCCCGCCACGGTAACCATTTTCACGCTGGATGCATTCAACCTTCAAACACCAGTTGCCGCGGCGTCCGTCGCTCACCCGTTCGCCGATCGCAGTTTGAGGCGAATGGCACCGATATATAGCTGGCAAGCACTTTTTGCCCTAAAATATTTTCCCGCATAAGCGGGGCTCGTCCCGAAAAAAATCGGAATGCCATCAGTTTTTTTTTTTCTTGCGATATGATTTGCGCATACCTAACGTATATATGATAAGGCGAGAGATGAGATTGTTCGTAGGGTTGCACTATTATTTTTTCTTGAAAAAAAAACGCTCCACCACGCGAATCACCGGCTACTACTACAACACGCGCGTTACGGAAATGGACGCCTTTCTTAGCCTTGATTCCACCTCGACACGCTTATAACAGTAGGTATCATCATCGCACGTTGTTGGCTAAAAAGTATTTTTTTAGTCGCATTTTGCCACTACAGTAAAAACAAACACCGGCAGCTAGAGGTATTTCGGATGAGAGGTAGAGCTCCTCAAGCAACCACCCTCTAAAGGCAGAAACATGCTTAATCTCTCTCTATCTTAGCGTGTGTCAGTCGCTTTTGAGCCTCCCGACGTACAGCAGACAAGACAGATAAGACAGACAGGCAGACGTGGGTTGTCGAAAAAAGGAGGGATTTGCGTCTTCTAATAACTTATTCAGCGGCGGCAAAGAAGCAGCTGCGAGCAGGGGTGGGGGGGGGGGGGGCAGTGCACCAGTCGATGTCGTGCACGGGCCGTAGTCGTCAGTGGACTATAAGACGCGCCTCGCATGCCCTACAAATAGCGGAGACGCGCGGAGTCACGTTGGGTTTTCACCAACCACGGCAGACTTGGCTTGCACCAAGCGCGAAGCGCCGTGAGGTATTGG